>CM067998.1:34870163-35348460 GCA_034663535.1 Citrus x limon | reverse complement strand
GCCTTTTTCCTCTGGACGAACTTGGCGCCCCGGACTTCGGGCGGTTATTTTTGGGCGCGGCTGCGGCTGCGGCCTATTTTTGGCACACAGAGGCCGCTCGCAAGGTCTCGCACCATTCCGAGTCCGGCGGACGAAGTTGGCAAGCCCCACCCCCCAAGGCTATAGCCCACCCGTTTTTGTGGCCTTTTTCCGGTGGACGAACTTGGCGCCCCAGCCTTCGGGCGGTTATTTTTGGGTACGGCTGTGCCCGCGGCCTATTTTTCGCAAACGGAGGCCGTTCATAAAGTCTCGCGCCATTCCGAGTCCGGCGGATGTAGTTGGCCAGCCCCACCCCCCAAGGCTATAGCCCACCCGTTTTTGTGGCCTTTTTCCGCTGGACGAACTTGGCGCCCCGGGCTTCGGGCGGTTATTTTTGGGCGCAGATGCGTCCGCGGCCTATTTTTGGCACACGGAGACCGCTCACAAAGTCTCACGCCGTTCCGAGTCCGGCGGACGAAGTTGGCCAGCCCCACCCGTTTTTGTGGCCTTTTTCCGCTGGACGAAATTGGCGCCCCGGCCTTCGGGCGGTTATTTTTGGGCGCAGCTGCGCCCGCGGCCTATTTTTGGTAAACGGAGGCCGCTCGCAAAGTCCCGCGCCATTCCGAGTCCGGCGGACGAAGTTGGCCAGCCCCACGCCCCAAGGCTATAGCCCACCCGTTTTTGTGGCCTTTTTCCGCTGGACGAACTTGGCGCCCCATTCTTCGGGCGGTTATTTTTGGGCGCGGCTGTGCCCGCGGCCTATTTTTGGCACACGGAGGCCGCTCGCAAAGTCTCGCGCCATTCCGAGTCCGGTGGACGAAGTTGGCCAGCCCCACCCCCCAATGCTATAGCCCACCCGTTTTTGTGGCCTTTTTCCGCTGGACGAACTTGGTGCCCCGGCCTTCAGGCGGTTATTTCCGGCGCGGCTGGGACCGCAGCCTATTTTTGGTAAACGGAGGCCGCTCGCAAAGTCTCGCGCCATTCCGAGTCCGGTGGACGAAGTTGGCCAGCCCCACCCCCCAAGGCTATAGCCCACCCGTTTTTATGGCCTTTTTCCGCTGGACGAACTTGGCGCCCCAGCCTTCAGGTGGTTATTTCTGGCGCAGCTGCGACCGCGGCCTATTTTTGGCACACGGATGCCACTCGCAAAGTCTCATGCCATTCCGAGTCCGGCGGACGAAGTTGGCCAGCCCCACCCCCCAATGCTATAGCCCACCCGTTTTTGTGGCCTTTTTCCGCTGGACGAACTTGGCGCCCCGGCCTTCGGGCGGTTATTTTTGGGCGCGGCTGCGCCCGCGGCCTATTTTTGGCAAACGGAGGCCGCTCGCAAAGCCTCGCGCCATTCCGAGTCCGGCGGACGAAGTTGGCCAGCCCCACCCCCCAAGGCTATTGCCCACCCGTTTTTGTGGCATTTTTCCGCTGGACGAACTTGGCGCCCCGGCCTTCGGGTGGTTATTTTTGGGTGCGGCTGTGCCCGCGGCCTATTTTTGGCAAACGGAGGCCGCTCGCAAAGTCTCGCGCCATTCCGAGTCCGGCGGACGAAGTTGGCCAGCCCCACCCCCCAAGGCTATAGCCCACCCGTTTTTGTGGCCTTTTTCCGCTGGTCGAACTTGGCGCCCCGGCCTTCGGGCGGTTATTTTTGGGCGTTGCTGCGACCGCAGCCTATTTTTCACTAAAGGAGGCCGCTCGCAAAGTCTCGCGCCATTCCGAGTCCGGCGGATGAAGTTGGCCAGCCCCACCCCCCAAGGCTATAGCCCACCCGTTTTTGTGGCTTTTTTCCGCTGGACGAACATGGCACCCCGGCCTTTGGGCAGTTATTTTTGGGCGCGGCTGTGCCCGCGTCCTATTTTTGGCACACGGAGGCCGCTCGTAAAATCTCGTGCCATTCCGAGTCCGGCGGACGAAGTTGGCCAGCCCCACCCCCCAATGCTATAGCCCACCCGTTTTTGTGGCCTTTTTCTGCTGGACGAACTTGGCGCCCCGGCCTTCAGGCGGTTATTTCTGGCGCGGCTGGGACCGCGGCCTATTTTTGGCACATGGAGGCCGCTCGCAAAGTCTCGCGTCATTCCGAGTCCGGCGGACGAAGTTGGCCAGCCCCACCCCCCAAGGCTATAGCCCACCCGTTTTTGTGGCCTTTTTCCGCTGGAATAACTTGGCGCCCCAGCCTTCGGGCGGGTATTTTTGGGTGCGGCTGTGCCCGCAGCCTATTTTTGGCAAACGGAGGCCACTCGCAAAGTCTCGCGCCATTCCGAGTCCGGCGGACGAAGTTGGCCAGCCCCACCCATTTTTGTGGCCTTTTTCCTCTGGACAAACTTGGCGCCCCGGACTTCGGGCGGTTATTTTTGGGCGCGGCTGCGGCCGCGGCCTATTTTTGCCACACAGAGGCCGCTCGCAAGGTCTCGCGCCATTCCGAGTCCGGCGGACGAAGTTGGCCAGCCCCACCCCCCAAGGCTATTGCCCACCCGTTTTTGTGGCATTTTTCCGCTGGACGAACTTGGCGCCCCGGCCTTCGTGTGGTTATTTTTGGGTGCGGCTGTGCCCGCGGCCTATTTTTGGCAAACGGAGGCCGCTCGCAAAGTCTCGCGCCATTCCGAGTCCGGCGGACGAAGTTGGCCAGCCCCACCCCCCAAGGCTATAGCCCACCCGTTTTTGTGGCCTTTTTCCGCTGGACGAACTTGGCGCCCCGGCCTTCGTGTGGTTATTTTTGGGTGCGGCTGTGCCCGCGGCCTATTTTTGGCAAACGGAGGCCGCTCGCAAAGTCTCGCGCCATTCCGAGTCCGGCGGACGAAGTTGGCCAGCCCCACCCCCCAAGGCTATAGCCCACCCGTTTTTGTGGCCTTTTTCCGCTGGTCGAACTTGGCGCCCCGGCCTTCGGGCGGTTATTTTTGGGCGTTGCTGCGACCGCAGCCTATTTTTCACTAAAGGAGGCCGCTCGCAAAGTTTCGCGCCATTCCGAGTCCGGCGGATGAAGTTGGCCAGCCCCACCCCCCAAGGCTATAGCCCACCCGTTTTTGTGGCTTTTTTCCGCTGGACGAACATGGCACCCCGGCCTTCGTGTGGTTATTTTTGGGTGCGGCTGTGCCCGCGGCCTATTTTTGGCAAACGGAGGCCGCTCGCAAAGTCTCGCGCCATTCCGAGTCCGGCGGACGAAGTTGGCCAGCCCCACCCCCCAAGGCTATAGCCCACCCGTTTTTGTGGCCTTTTTCCGCTGGTCGAACTTGGCGCCCCGGCCTTCGGGCGGTTATTTTTGGGCGTTGCTGCGACCGCAGCCTATTTTTCACTAAAGGAGGCCGCTCGCAAAGTCTCGCGCCATTCCGAGTCCGGCGGATGAAGTTGGCCAGCCCCACCCCCCAAGGCTATAGCCCACCCGTTTTTGTGGCATTTTTCCGCTGGACGAACTTGGCGCCCCGGCCTTCGTGTGGTTATTTTTGGGTGCGGCTGTGCCCGCGGCCTATTTTTGGCAAACGGAGGCCGCTCGCAAAGTCTCGCGCCATTCCGAGTCCGGCGGACGAAGTTGGCCAGCCCCACCCCCCAAGGCTATAGCCAACCCGTTTTTGTGGCCTTTTTCCGCTGGTCGAACTTGGCGCCCCGGCCTTCGGGCGGTTATTTTTGGGCGTTGCTGCGACCGCAGCCTATTTTTCACTAAAGGAGGCCGCTCGCAAAGTCTCGCGCCATTCCGAGTCCGGCGGATGAAGTTGGCCAGCCCCACCCTCCAAGGCTATAGCCCACCCGTTTTTGTGGCATTTTTCCGCTGGACGAACTTGGCGCCCCGGCCTTCGTGTGGTTATTTTTGGGTGCGGCTGTGCCCGCGGCCTATTTTTGGCAAACGGAGGCCGCTCGCAAAGTCTCGCGCCATTCCGAGTCCGGCGGACGAAGTTGGCCAGCCCCACCCCCCAAGGCTATAGCCCACCCGTTTTTGTGGCCTTTTTCCGCTGGTCGAACTTGGCGCCCCGGCCTTCGGGCGGTTATTTTTGGGCGTTGCTGCGACCGCAGCCTATTTTTCACTAAAGGAGGCCGCTCGCAAAGTCTCGCGCCATTCCGAGTCCGGCGGATGAAGTTGGCCAGCCCCACCCCCCAAGGCTATAGCCCACCCGTTTTTGTGGCTTTTTTCCGCTGGACGAACATGGCACCCCGGCCTTTGGGCAGTTATTTTTGGGCGCGGCTGTGCCCGCGTCCTATTTTTGGCACACGGAGGCCGCTCGTAAAATCTCGTGCCATTCCGAGTCCGGCGGACGAAGTTGGCCAGCCCCACCCCCCAATGCTATAGCCCACCCGTTTTTGTGGCCTTTTTCTGCTGGACGAACTTGGCGCCCCGGCCTTCAGGCAGTTATTTCTGGCGCGGCTGGGACCGCGGCCTATTTTTGGCACATGGAGGCCGCTCGCAAAGTCTCGCGTCATTCCGAGTCCGGCGGACGAAGTTGGCCAGCCCCACCCCCCAAGGCTATAGCCCACCCGTTTTTGTGGCCTTTTTCCGCTGGACGAACTTAGCGCCCCGGCCTTCGGGAGGTTATTTTTGGGCGCTGCTGTGCCCGCGGCCTATTTTTGGCACACGGAGGCCGCTCGTAAAGTCTCGCGCCAATCCGAGTCCGGCGGACGAAGTTGGCCAGCCCCACCCCCCAATGCTATAGCCCACCCGTTTTTGTGGCCTTTTTCCGCTGGACGGACTTGGCGCCCCGGCCTTCAGGTGGTTATTTCTGGCGCGGCTGGGACCACGGCCTATTTTTGGCACACGCAGGCCGTTCGCAAAGTCTCGCGCCATTCCGAGTCCGGCGGACGAAGTTGGCCAGCCCCACCCCTCAAGGCTATAGCCCACCCGTTTTTGTGGCCTTTTTCCGCTGGCGAACTTGGCGCCCCGGTCTTCGGGCAGTTATTTTTGGGTGCGGCTGTTCCCGCGGCCTATTTTTGGCAAACGGAGGCCGCTCGCAAAGTCTCGCGCCATTCCGAGTCCGGCGGACGAAGTTGGCCAGCCCCACCCATTTTTGTGGCCTTTTTCCTCTGGAAGAACTTGGCGCCCCGGACTTCGGGCGGTTATTTTTGGGCGCGGCTGCGGCCGCGGCCTATTTTTGGCACACAGAGGCCGCTCGCAAGGTCTCGCACCATTCCGAGTCCGGCGGACGAAGTTGGCCAGCCCCACCCCCCAAGGCTATAGCCCACCCGTTTTTGTGGCCTTTTTCCGGTGGACGAACTTGGCGCCCCAGCCTTCGGGCGGTTATTTTTGGGTGCGGCTGTGCCCGCGGCCTATTTTTCACAAACGGAGGCCGCTCGCAAAGTCTCGCGCCATTCCGAGTCCGGCGGATGAAGTTGGCCAGCCCCACCCCCAAGGCTATAGCCCACCCGTTTTTGTGGCCTTTTTCCGCTGGACAAACTTGGCGCCCCGGGCTTCGAGCGGTTATTTTTGGGCGCAGCTGCGTCCGCGGCCTATTTTTGGCACACGGAGACCGCTCGCAAAGTCTCACGCCATTCCGAGTCCGGCGGACGAAGTTGGCCAGCCCCACCCCCCAATGCTATAGCCCACCCGTTTTTGTGGCCTTTTTCCGCTGGACGTACATGGCGCCCCGGCCTTCAGGCCGTTATTTTTGGGTGCGACTGCGACCACGGCCTATTTTTGGCACACGGAGGCTGCTCGCAATGTCTCGCGCCATTCCGAGTCCGGTGGACGAAGTTGGCCAGCCCCACCCCCCAATGCTATAGCCCACCCGTTTTTGTGGCCTTTTTCCGCTGGACGAACTTAGTTCCCCGGCCTTCGGGAGGTTATTTTCGGGCGTTGCTGTGCCCGCGGCCTATTTTTGGCACACGGAGGCCGCTCGTAAAGTCTCGCGCCATTCCTAGTCCGGCGGACGAAGTTGGCCAGCCCCACCCCCCAATGCTATAGCCCACCCATTTTTGTGGCCTTTTTCCGCTGGACGAACTTGGCGCCCCGGCCTTCGGGCGGTTATTTTTGGGTGTGGCTGTGCCCGCGGCCTATTTTTGGCAAACGGAGGCCGCTCGCAAAGGCTCGCGCCATTCCGAGTCCGGCGGACGAAGTTGGCCAGCCCCACCCATTTTTGTGGCCTTTTTCCTCTGGACGAACTTGGCGCCCCGGACTTCGGGCGGTTATTTTTGGGCGCGGCTGCGGCCGTGGCCTATTTTTGGCACACAGAGGCCGCTCGCAAGGTCTCGCGCCATTCCGAGTCCGGCGAACGAAGTTGGGCAGCCCCACCCCCCAAGGCTATTGCCCACCCGTTTTTGTGGCCTTTTTCCGCTAGACGAACTTGGCGCCCCGGCCTTCGGGCGGTTAATTTTGGGTGCGGCTGTGCCCGCGGCCTATTTTTCGCTAACGGAGGCCGCTCGCAAAGTCTCGCGCCATTCCGAGTCCAGCGGATGAAGTTGGCCAGCCCCACCCCCCAAGGCTATAGCACACCCGTTTTTGTGGCCTTTTTCCCCTGGACGAACTTGGTGCCCCGGGCTTCGGTCGGTTATTTTTGGGTGCAGCTGCGTCCGCGGCCTATTTTTGGCACACGGAGACCGCTCTCAAAGTCTCACGCCATTCCGAGACCGGCGGACGAAGTTGGCCAGCCCCACCCCCCAATGCTATTGCCCACCCGTTTTTATGGCCTTTTTCCGCTGGACGTACATGGCGCCCCGGCCTTCAGGCCGTTATTTTTGGGTGCGGCTGCACCCGCGGCCTATTTTTGGCACACGGAGGCCGCTCGCAATGTCTCGCGCCATTCCGAGTCCGGTGGACGAAGTTGGCCAGCCCCACCCCCCAATGCTATAGCCCACCCGTTTTTGTGGCCTTTTTCCGCTGGACGAACTTGGTGCCCCGGCCTTCAGGCGGTTATTTCCGGCGCGGCTGCGACCGCAGCCTATTTTTGGCAAACGGAGGACGCTCGCAAAGTCTCGCGCCATTCCGAGTCCGGTGGACGAAGTTGGCCAGCCCCACCCCCCAAGGCTATAGCCCACCCGTTTTTGTGGCCTTTTTCCGCTGGACGTACATGGCGCCCCGGCCTTCAGGCTGTTATTTTTGGGTGCGGCTGCGACCGCGGCCTATTTTTGGCACACGGATGCCGCTCGCAAAGTCTCGCGCCATTCCGAGTCCGGTGGACGAAGTTGGCCAGCCCCACCCCCCAAGGCTATAGCCCACCCGTTTTTGTGGCCTTTTTCCGCTGGACGAACTTAGCGCCCAGGCCTTCGGGAGGTTATTTTTGGGCGCTGCTGTGCCCGCGGCCTATTTTTGGTAAACGGAGGCCGCTCGTAAAGTCTCGCGCCATTCCGAGTCCGGCGGACGAAGTTGGCCAGCCGCACCCCCCAATGCTATAGCCCACCCGTTTTTGTGGCCTTTTTCCGCTGGACGAACTTGGCGCCCCGGCCTTCGGGCGGTTATTTTTGGGTGCGGCTGTGCCCGCGACCTATTTTTCGCTAACGGAGGCCGCTCGCAAAGTCTCGCGCCATTCCAAGTCCGGTGGACGAAGTTGGCCAGCCCCACCCCCCAAGGCTATAGCCCACCCGTTTTTGTGGCCTTTTTCCGCTGGACGAACTTAGCGCCCCGGCCTTCGGGAGGTTATTTTTGGGCGCTGCTGTGCCCGCGGCCTATTTTTGGTACACGGAGGCCGCTCGTAAAGTCTCGCGCCATTCCGAGTCCGGCGGACGAAGTTGGCCAGCCCCACCCCCCAATGCTATAGCCCACCCGTTTTTGTGGCCTTTTTCCGCTGGACGAACTTGGCGCCCCGGCCTTCAGGCGGTTATTTCCGGCGCGGCTTGGACCGCAGCCTATTTTTGGCACACGGAGGCCGCTCGCAAAGTCTCGCGCCATTCCGAGTCCGGCGGACGAAGTTGGCCAGCCCCAACCCCCAAGGCTATAGCCCACCCATTTTTGTGGCCTTTTTCCGCTGGACGAACTTGGCACCCCGGCCTTCGGGCGGTTATTTTTGGGCGCGCCTGCGACCGCGGCCTATTTTTGGCAAACGGAGGCCGCTCGCAAAGGCTCGCGCCATTCCGAGTCCGGCGGACGAAGTTGGCCAGCCCCACCCATTTTTGTGGCCTTTTTCCTCTGGACGAACTTGGCGCCCCGGACTTCGGGCGGTTATTTTTGGGCGCGGCTGCGGCCGCGGCCTATTTTCGGCACACAGAGGCCGCTCGCAAGGTCTCGCGCCATTCCGAGTCCGGCGGACGAAGTTGGGCAGCCCCACCCCCCAAGGCTATTGCCCACCCGTTTTTGTGGCCTTTTTCCGCTGGACGAACTTGGCGCCCCGGCCTTCGGGCGGTTATTTTTGGGTGCGGCTGTGCCCGCGGCCTATTTTTCGCTAACGGAGGCCGCTCGCAAAGTCTCGCGCCATTCCGAGTCCGGCGGATGAAGTTGGCCAGCCCCACCCCCCAAGGCTATAGCCCACCCGTTTTTGTGGCCTTTTTCCCCTGGACGAACTTGGCGCCCCGGGCTTCGGGCGGTTATTTTTGGGTGCAGCTGCGTCCGCGGCCTATTTTTGGCACACGGAGACCGCTCTCAAAGTCTCACGCCATTCCGAGACCGGCGGACGAAGTTGGCCAGCCCCACCCCCCAATGCTATAGCCCACCCGTTTTTATGGCCTTTTTCCGCTGGACGTACATGGCGCCCCGGCCTTCAGGCCGTTATTTTTGGGTGCGGCTGCACCCGCGGCCTATTTTTGGCACACGGAGGCCGCTCGCAATGTCTCGCGCCATTCCGAGTCCGGTGGACGAAGTTGGCCAGCCCCACCCCCCAATGCTATAGCCCACCCGTTTTTGTGGCCTTTTTCCGCTGGACGAACTTGGTGCCCCGGCCTTCAGGCGGTTATTTCCGGCGCGGCTGCGACCGCAGCCTATTTTTGGCAAACGGAGGACGCTCGCAAAGTCTCGCGCCATTCCGAGTCCGGTGGACGAAGTTGGCCAGCCCCACCCCCCAAGGCTATAGCCCACCCGTTTTTGTGGCCTTTTTCCGCTGGACGTACATGGCGCCCCGGCCTTCAGGCTGTTATTTTTGGGCGCGGCTTCGACCGCGGCCTATTTTTGGCACACGGATGCCGCTCGCAAAGTCTCGCGCCATTCCGAGTCCGGTGGACGAAGTTGGCCAGCCCCACCCCCCAAGGCTATAGCCCACCCGTTTTTGTGGCCTTTTTCCGCTGGACGAACTTGGCGCCCCGGCCTTCAGGCGGTTATTTCTGGCGCGGCTGGGACCGCGGCCTATTTTTGGCAAACGGAGGCCGCTCGCAAAGGCTCGCGCCATTCCGAGTCCGGCGGACGAAGTTGGCCAGCCCCACCCATTTTTGTGGCCTTTTTCCTCTGGACGAACTTGGCGCCCCGGACTTCGGGCGGTTATTTTTGGGCGCGGCTGCGGCCGCGGCCTATTTTTGGCACACAGAGGCCGCTCGCAAGGTCTCGCGCCATTCCGAGTCCGGCGGACGAAGTTGGGCAGCCCCACCCCCCAAGGCTATTGCCCACCCGTTTTTGTGGCCTTTTTCCGCTGGACGAACTTGGCGCCCCGGCCTTCGGGCGGTTATTTTTGGGTGCGGCTGTGCCCGCGGCCTATTTTTCGCTAACGGAGGCCGCTCGCAAAGTCTCGCGCCATTCCGAGTCCGGCGGATGAAGTTGGCCAGCCCCACCCCCCAAGGCTATAGCCCACCCGTTTTTGTGGCCTTTTTCCCCTGGACGAACTTGGCGCCCCGGGCTTCGGGCGGTTATTTTTGGGTACAGCTGCGTCCGCGGCCTATTTTTGGCACACGGAGACCGCTCTCAAAGTCTCACGCCATTCCGAGACCGGCGGACGAAGTTGGCCAGCCCCACCCCCCAATGCTATAGCCCACCCGTTTTTATGGCCTTTTTCCGCTGGACGTACATGGCGCCCCGGCCTTCAGGCCGTTATTTTTGGGTGCGGCTGCACCCGCGGCCTATTTTTGGCACACGGAGGCCGCTCGCAATGTCTCGCGCCATTCCGAGTCCGGTGGACGAAGTTGGCCAGCCCCACCCCCCAATGCTATAGCCCACCCGTTTTTGTGGCCTTTTTCCGCTGGACGAACTTGGTGCCCCGGCCTTCAGGCGGTTATTTCCGGCGCGGCTGCGACCGCAGCCTATTTTTGGCAAACGGAGGACGCTCGCAAAGTCTCGCGCCATTCCGAGTCCGGTGGACGAAGTTGGCCAGCCCCACCCCCCAAGGCTATAGCCCACCCGTTTTTGTGGCCTTTTTCCGCTGGACGTACATGGCGCCCCGACCTTCAGGCTGTTATTTTTGGGCGCGGCTGCGACCGCGGCCTATTTTTGGCACACGGATGCCGCTCGCAAAGTCTCGCGCCATTCCGAGTCCGGTGGACGATGTTGGCCAGCCCCACCCCCCAAGGCTATAGCCCACCCGTTTTTGTGGCCTTTTTCCGCTGGACGAACTTAGCGCCCAGGCCTTCGGGAGATTATTTTTGGGCGCTGCTGTGCCCGCGGCCTATTTTTGGTACACGGAGGCCGCTCGTAAAGTCTCGCGCCATTCCGAGTCCGGCGGACGAAGTTGGCCAGCCCCACCCCCCAATGCTATAGCCCACCCGTTTTTGTGGCCTTTTTCCGCTGGACGAACTTGGCGCGCCGGCCTTCGGGCGGTTATTTTTGGGTGCGGCTGTGCCCGCGGCCTATTTTTCGCTAACGGAGGCCGCTCGCAAAGTCTCGCGCCATTCCGACTCCGGCGGATGAAGTTGGCCAGCCCCACCCCCCAAGGCTATAGCCCACCCGTTTTTGTGGCCTTTTTCCCCTGGACGAACTTGGCGCCCCGGGCTTCGGGCGGTTATTTTTGGGTACAGCTGCGTCCACGGCCTATTTTTGGCACACGGAGACCGCTCGCAAAGTCTCACGCCATTCCGAGTCCGGCGGACGAAGTTGGCCAGCCCCACCCCCCAATGCTATAGCCCACCCGTTTTTGTGGCCTTTTTCCGCTGGACGTACATGGCGCCCCAGCCTTCAGGCGGTTATTTTTGGGCGCGGCTGCGACCGCGGCCTATTTTTAGCACACGGATGCCGCTGGCAAAGTCTCACGCCATTCCGAGTCCGGCGGACGAAGTTGGCCAGCCCCACCCCCCAATGCTATAGCCCACCCGTTTTTGTGGCCTTTTTCCGCTGGACGTACATGGCGCCCCGGCCTTCAGGCCGTTATTTTTGGGTGCGGCTGCGACCACGGCCTATTTTTGGCTCACGGAGGCTGCTCGCAATGTCTCGCGCCATTCCGAGTCCGGTGGACGAAGTTGGCCAGCCCCACACCCCAATGCTATAGCCCACCCGTTTTTTTGGCCTTTTTCCGCTGGACGAACGTAGTTCCCCGGCCTTCGGGAGGTTATTTTCGGGCGCTGCTGTGCCCGCGGCCTATTTTTGGCACACGGAGGCCGCTCGTAAAGTCTCGCGCCATTCCGAGTCCGGCGGACGAAGTTGGCCAGCCCCACCCCCCAATGCTATAGCCCACCCGTTTTTGTGCCCTTTTTCCGCTGGACGAACTTGGCGCCCCGGCCTTCAGGCGGTTATTTCTGGTGCGGCCGGGACCGCGGCCTATTTTTTGCACACGGAGGCCGCTCGCAAAGTCTCGCGCCATTCCGAGTCCGGCGGACGAAGTTGGCCAGCCCCAACCCCCAAGGCTATAGCCCACCCATTTTTGTGGCCTTTTTCCGCTGGACGAACTTGGCGCCCCGGCCTTCGGGCGGTTATTTTTGGGTGTGGCTGTGCCCGCGGCCTATTTTTGGCAAACGGAGGCCGCTCGCAAAGGCTCGCGCCATTCCGAGTCCGGCGGACGAAGTTGGCCAGCCCCACCCATTTTTGTGGCCTTTTTCCTCTGGACGAACTTGGCGCCCCGGACTTCGGGCGGTTATTTTTGGGTGCGGCTGCGGCCGCGGCCTATTTTTGGCACACAGAGGCCGCTCGCAAGGTCTCGCGCCATTCCGAGTCCGGCGAACGAAGTTGGGCAGCCCCACCCCCCAAGGCTATTGCCCACCCGTTTTTGTGGCCTTTTTCCGCTGGACGTACATGGCGCCCCGGCCTTCAGGCTGTTATTTTTGGGCGCGGCTGCGACCGCGGCCTATTTTTGGCACACGGAGGCCGCTCGCAAAGTCTCGCGCCATTCCGAGTCCGGCGGACGAAGTTGGCCAGCCCCAACCCCCAAGGCTATAGCCCACCCATTTTTGTGGCCTTTTTCCGCTGGACGAACTTGGCGCCCCGGCCTTCGGGCGGTTATTTTTGGGTGTGGCTGTGCCCGCGGCCTATTTTTGGCAAACGGAGGCCGCTCGCAAAGGCTCGCGCCATTCCGAGTCCGGCGGACGAAGTTGGCCAGCCCCACCCATTTTTGTGGCCTTTTTCCTCTGGACGAACTTGGCGCCCCGGACTTCGGGCGGTTATTTTTGGGCGCGGCTGCGGCCGCGGCCTATTTTTGGCACACAGAGGCCGCTCGCAAGGTCTCGCGCCATTCCGAGTCCGGCGAACGAAGTTGGGCAGCCCCACCCCCCAAGGCTATTGCCCACCCGTTTTTGTGGCCTTTTTCCGCTGGACGAACTTGGCGCCCCGGCCTTCGGGCGGTTATTTTTGGGTGCGGCTGTGCCCGCGGCCTATTTTTCGCTAACGGAGGCCGCTCGCAAAGTCTCGCGCCATTCCGAGTCCGGCGGATGAAGTTGGCCAACCCCACCCCCCAAGGCTATAGCACACCCGTTTTTGTGGCCTTTTTCCCCTGGACGAACTTGGCGCCCCGGGCTTCGGGCGGTTATTTTTGGGTGCAGCTGCGTCCGCGGCCTATTTTTGGCACACGGAGACCGCTCTCAAAGTCTCACGCCATTCCGAGACCGGCGGACGAAGTTGGCCAGCCCCACCCCCCAATGCTATAGCCCACCCGTTTTTGTGGCCTTTTTCCGCTGGACGAACTTGGCGCCCCGGCCTTCAGGCGGTTATTTCCGGCGCGGCTGGGACCGCAGCCTATTTTTGGCAAACGGAGGCCGCTCGCAAAGTCTCGCGCCATTCCGAGTCCGGTGGACGAAGTTGGCCAGCCCCACCCCCCAAGGCTATAGCCCACCCGTTTTTGTGGCCTTTTTCCGCTGGACGTACATGGCGCCCCGGCCTTCAGGCGGTTATTTTTGGGCGCGCCTGCCACCGCGGCCTATTTTTGGCACACGGATGCCGCTCGCAAAGTCTCGCGCCATTCCGAGTCCGGTGGACGAAGTTGGCCAGCCCCACCCCCCAAGGCTATAGCCCACCCGTTTTTGTGGCCTTTTTCCGCTGGACGTACATGGCGCCCCGGCCTTCAGGCTGTTATTTTTGGGCGCGGCTGTGACCGCGGCCTATTTTTGGCACACGGATGCCGCACGCAAAGTCTCGCGCCATTCCGAGTCCGGTGGACGAAGTTGGCCAGCCCCACCCCCCAAGGCTATAGCCCACCCGTTTTTGTGGCCTTTTTCCGCTGGACGTACATGGCGCCCCGGCCTTCAGGCCGTTATTTTTGGGTGCGGCTGCACCCGCGGCCTATTTTTTGCACACGGAGGCCGCTCGCAATGTCTCGCGCCATTCCGAGTCCGGTGGACGAAGTTGGCCAGCCCCACCCCCCAATGCTATAGCCCACCCGTTTTTGTGGCCTTTTTCCGCTGGACGAACTTGGTGCCCCGGCCTTCAGGCGGTTATTTCCGGCGCGGCTGCGACCGCAGCCTATTTTTGGCAAACGGAGGACGCTCGCAAAGTCTCGCGCCATTCCGAGTCCGGTGGACGAAGTTGGCCAGCCCCACCCCCCAAGGCTATAGCCCACCCGTTTTTGTGGCCTTTTTCCGCTGGACGTACATGGCGCCCCGGCCTTCAGGCTGTTATTTTTGGGCGCGGCTGCGACCGCGGCCTATTTTTGGCACACGGATGCCGCTCGCAAAGTCTCGCGCCATTCCGAGTCCGGTGGACGAAGTTGGCCAGCCCCACCCCCCAAGGCTATAGCCCACCCGTTTTTGTGGCCTTTTTCCGCTGGACGAACTTAGCGCCCAGGCCTTCGGGAGGTTATTTTTGGGCGCTGCTGTGCCCGCGGCCTATTTTTGGTACACGGAGGCCGCTCGTAAAGTCTCGCGCCATTCCGAGTCCGGCGGACGAAGTTGGCCAGCCCCACCCCCCAATGCTATAGCCCACCCGTTTTTGTGGCCTTTTTCCGCTGGACGAACTTGGCGCGCCGGCCTTCGGGCGGTTATTTTTGGGTTCGGCTGTGCCCGCGGCCTATTTTTCGCTAACGGAGGCCGCTCGCAAAGTCTCGCGCCATTCCGAGTCCGGCGGATGAAGTTGGCCAGCCCCACCCCCCAAGGCTATAGCCCACCCGTTTTTGTGGCCTTTTTCCCCTGGACGAACTTGGTGCCCCGGGCTTCGGGCGGTTATTTTTGGGTGCAGCTGCGTCCGCGGCCTATTTTTGGCACACGGAGACCGCTCTCAAAGTCTCACGCCATTCCGAGACCGGCGGACGAAGTTGGCCAGCCCCACCCCCCAATGCTATAGCCCACCCGTTTTTATGGCCTTTTTCCGCTGGACGTACATGGCGCCCCGGCCTTCAGGCCGTTATTTTTGGGTGCGGCTGCACGCGCGGCCTATTTTTGGCACACGGAGGCCGCTCGCAATGTCTCGCGCCATTCCGAGTCCGGTGGACGAAGTTGGCCAGCCCCACCCCCCAATGCTATAGCCCACCCGTTTTTGTGGCCTTTTTCCGCTGGACGAACTTGGTGCCCCGGCCTTCAGGCGGTTATTTCCGGCGCGGCTGCGACCGCAGCCTATTTTTGGCAAACGGAGGACGCTCGCAAAGTCTCGCGCCATTCCGAGTCCGGTGGACGAAGTTGGCCAGCCCCACCCCCCAAGGCTATAGCCCACCCGTTTTTGTGGCCTTTTTCCGCTGGACGTACATGGCGCCCCGGCCTTCAGGCTGTTATTTTTGGGCGCGGCTGCGACCGCGGCCTATTTTTGGCACACGGATGCCGCTCGCAAAGTCTCGCGCCATTCCGAGTCCGGTGGACGAAGTTGGCCAGCCCCACCCCCCAAGGCTATAGCCCACCCGTTTTTGTGGCCTTTTTCCGCTGGACGAACTTAGCGCCCAGGCCTTCGGGAGGTTATTTTTGGGCGCTGCTGTGCCCGCGGCCTATTTTTGGTACACGGAGGCCGCTCGTAAAGTCTCGCGCCATTCCGAGTCCGGCGGACGAAGTTGGCCAGCCCCACCCCCCAATGCTATAGCCCACCCGTTTTTGTGGCCTTTTTCCGCTGGACGAACTTGGCGCGCCGGCCTTCGGGCGGTTATTTTTGGGTGCGGCTGTGCCCGCGGCCTATTTTTCGTTAACAGAGGCCGCTCGCAAAGTCTCGCGCCATTCCGACTCCGGCGGATGAAGTTGGCCAGCCCCACCCCCAAAGGCTATAGCCCACCCGTTTTTGTGGCCTTTTTCCCCTGGACGAACTTGGCGCCCCGGGCTTCGGGTGGTTATTTTTGGGTACAGCTGCGTCCACGGCCTATTTTTGGCACACGGAGACCGCTCGCAAAGTCTCACGCCATTCCGAGTCCGGCGGACGAAGTTGGCCAGCCCCACCCCCCAATGCTATAGCCCACCCGTTTTTGTGGCCTTTTTCCGCTGGACGTACATGGCGCCCCGGCCTTCAGGCGGTTATTTTTGGGCGCGGCTGCGACCGCGGCCTATTTTTAGCACACGGATGCCGCTCGCAAAGTCTCACGCCATTCCGAGTCCGGCGGACGAAGTTGGCCAGCCCCACCCCCCAATGCTATAGCCCACCCGTTTTTGTGGCCTTTTTCCGCTGGACGTACATGGCGCCCCGGCCTTCAGGCCGTTATTTTTGGGTGCGGCTGCGACCACGGCCTATTTTTGGCACACGGAGGCTGCTCGCAATGTCTCGCGCCATTCCGAGTCCGGTGGACGAAGTTGGCCAGCCCCACCCCCCAAGGCTATAGCCCACCCGTTTTTGTGGCCTTTTTCCGCTGGACGTACATGGCGCCCCGGCCTTCAGGCTGTTATTTTTGGGCGCGGCTGCGACCGCGTCCTATTTTTGGCACACGGATGCCGCTCGCAAAGTCTCGCGCCATTCCGAGTCCGGTGGACGAAGTTGGCTAGCCCCACCCCCCAAGGCTATAGCCCACCCGTTTTTGTGGCCTTTTTCCGCTGGACGAACTTAGCGCCCCGGCCTTCGGGAGGTTATTTTTGGGCGCTGCTGTGCCCGCGGCCTATTTTTGGTACACGGAGGCCGCTCGTAAAGTCTCGCGCCATTCCGAGTCCGGCGGACGAAGTTGGCCAGCCCCACCCCCCAATGCTAAAGCCCACCCGTTTTTGTGCCCTTTTTCCGCTGGACGAACTTGGCGCCCCGGCCTTCAGGCGGTTATTTTCGGCGCGGCTGGGAACGCAGCCTATTTTTGGCAAACGGAGGCCGCTCGCAAAGTCTCGCGCCATTCCGAGTCCGGTGGACGAAGTTGGCCAGCCCCACCCCCCAAGGCTATAGCCCACCCGTTTTTGTGGCCTTTTTCCGCTGGACGTACATGGCGCCCCGGCCTTCAGGCGGTTATTTATGGGCGCGCCTGCGACCGCGGCCTATTTTTGGCACACGGATGCCGCTCGCAAAGTCTCGCGCCATTCCGAGTCCGGTGGACGAAGTTGGTCAGCCCCACCCGCCAAGGCTATAGCCCACCCGTTTTTGTGGCCTTTTTCCGCTGGACGAACTTAGCGCCCTGGCCTTCGGGAGGTTATTTTTGGGCTCTGCTTTTCCCGCGGCCTATTTTTGGCACACGGAGGTCGCTCGTAAAGTCTCGCGCCATTCCGAGTCCGGCGGACGAAGTTGGCCAGCCCCACCCCCCAATGCTATAGCCCACCCGTTTTTGTGGCCTTTTTCCGCTGGACGAACTTGGCGCCCCGGCCTTCAGGCGGTTATTTTTGGGTGCGGCTGTGCCCACGGCCTATTTTTGGCAAACGGAGGCCGCTTGCAAAGTCTCGCGCCATTCCGAGTCCGGCGGACGAAGTTGGCCAGCCCCACCCCCCAAGGCTATAGCCCACCCGTTTTTGTGGCCTTTTTCCGCTGGTCGAACTTGGCGCCCCGGCCTTCGGGCGGTTATTTTTGGGCGCGGCTGTGCCCGCGGCCTATTTTTGGCACACGAAGGCCGCTCGTAAAGTCTCGCGCCATTCCGAGTCCGGCGGACGAAGTTGGCCAGTCCCACCCCCCAAGGCTATAGCCCACCCGTTTTTGTGGCCTTTTTCCGCTGGACGAACTTGGCGCCCCGGCCTTCGGGCGGTTATTTTTGGGTGCGGCTGTGCCCACGACCTATTTTTGGCAAACGGAGGCCGCTCGCAAAGTCTCGCGCCATTCCGAGTCCGGCGGACGAAGTTGGCCAGTCCCACCCCCCAAGGCTATAGCCCACCCGTTTTTGTGGCCTTTTTCCGCTGGACGAACTTGGCGCCCCGGCCTTCGGGCGGTTATTTTTGGGTGCGGCTGTGCCCACGGCCTATTTTTAGCAAACGGAGGCCGCTCGCAAAGTCTCGCGCCATTCCGAGTCCGGCGGACGAAGTTGCCAGCCCCACCCCCCAAGGCTATAGCCCACCCGTTTTTGTGGCCTTTTTCCGCTGGTCGAACTTGGCGCCCCGGCCTTCGGGCGGTTATTTTTGGGCGCGGCTGTGCCCGCGGCCTATTTTTGGCACACGAAGGCCGCTCGTAAAGTCTCGCGCCATTCCGAGTCCGGCGGACGAAGTTGGCCAGCCCCACCCCCCAAGGCTATAGCCCACCCGTTTTCGTGGCCTTTTTCCGTTGGACGAACTTGGCGCCCCGGCCTTCGGGCGGTTATTTCCGGCGCGGCTGGGACCGCGGCCTATTTTTGGCACACGGAGGCCACTCGCAAAGTCTCGCGCCATTCCGAGTCCGGCGGACGAAGTGGGCCAGCCCCGCCCCCCAAGGCTATAGCCCACCCGTTTTTGTGGCCTTTTTCCGCTGGTCGAACTTGGCGCCCCGGGCTTCGGGCGGTTATTTTTGGGCGTTGCTGCGCCCGCGGCCTATTTTTCGCTAACGGAGGCCGCTCGCAAAGTCTCGCGCCATTCCGAGTCCGGCGGATGAAGTTGGCCAGCCCCACCTCCCAAGGCTATAGCCCACCCGTTTTTGTGGCCTTTTTCCGCTGGACGAACATGGCGCCCCGGGCTTCGGGCGGTTATTTTTGGGCGCAGCTGCGTCCGTGGCCTATTTTTGGCACACGGAGACCGCTCGCAAAGTCTCGCGCCATTCCGAGCCCGGCGGACGAAGTTGGCCAGCCCCACTCCCCAATGCTATAGCCCACCCGTTTTTGTGGCCTTTTTCCGCTGAACGTACATGGCGCCCAGGCCTTCAGGCCGTTATTTTTGGGTACAGCCGCAACGCGGCCTATTTTTGGCACACGGAGGCCGCTCGCAAAGTCTCGCGCCATTCCGAGTCCGGTGGACGAAGTTGGCCAGCCCTACCCCCCAATGCTATAGCCCACCCGTTTTTGTGGCCTTTTTCCGCTGGACGAACTTGGCGCCCCGGCCTTCAGGCTATTATTTCCGGCGCGGCTGGGACCGCGGCCTATTTTTGGCACACAGAGGCCGCTCGCAAAGTCTCGCGCCATTCCGAGTCCGGCGGACGAAGTTGGCCAGCCCCACCCCCCAAGGCTATAGCCCACCCGTTTTTGTGGCCTTTTTCCGCAGGACGAACTTGGCGCCCTGGCCTTCAGGCTGCTATTTCCGGCGCGGCTGGGACCGCGGCCTATTTTTGGCACACGGAGGCCGCTCGCAAAGTCTCGCGCCATTCCGAGTCCGGCGGACGAAGTTGGCCAGCCCCATCCCCCAAGGCTATAGCCCACCCGTTTTTGTGGCCTTTTTCCGCAGGACGAACTTGGCGCCCTGGCCTTCAGGCGGTTATTTCCGGCGCGGCTGGGACCGCGGCCTATTTTTGGCTAACGGAGGCCGCTCGCAAAGTCTCGCGCCATTCCGAGTCCGGCGGACGAAGTTGGCCAGCCCCACCCCCCAAGGATATAGCCCACCCGTTTTTGTGGCCTTTTTCCGCTGGACGAACTTGGCGCCCCGGGCTTCGGGCGGTTATTTTTGGGCGCCGCTACGTCCACGGCCTATTTTTGGCACACAGAGGGCGCTCGCAAAGTCTCGCGCCATTCCGAGTCCGGCGGATGAAGTTGGCCAGCGCCACCCCCCAAGGCTATAGCCCACCCGTTTTTGTGGCCTTTTTCCGCTGGACGAACTTGGCGCCCCGGGGTTCGGGCGGTTATTTTTCGGCGCAGCTGCGTCCGCGGCCTATTTTTGGCACACGGAGACCGCTCACAAAGTCTCACGCCATTCCGAGTCCGGCGGACGAAGTTGGCCAGCCCCACCCCCCAATGCTATCGCCCACCCCGTTTTTGTGGCCTTTTTCCGCTGGACGTACATGGCGCCCCGGCCTTCAGGCCGTTATTTTTGGGTGCGGCTGTGCCCGCGGCCTATTTTTGGCACACGGAGGCCGCTCGCAATGTCTCGCGCCATTCCGAGTCCGGTGGACGAAGTTGGCCAGCCCCACCCCCCAATGCTATAGCCCACCCGTTTTTGTGGCCTTTTTCCGCTGGACGAACTTGGCGCCCCGGCCTTCAGGCGGTTATTTCCGGCGCGGCTGGGACCGCGGCCTATTTTTGGCACACAGAGGCCGCTCGCAAAGTCTCGCGCCATTCCGAGTCCGGCGGACGAAGTTGGCCAGCCCCACCCCCCAAGGCTATAGCCCACCCGTTTTTGTGGGCTTTTTCCGCAGGACGAACTTGGCGCCCTGGCCTTCAGGCTGTTATTTCCGGCGCGGCTGGGACCGCGGCCTATTTTTGGCACACGGAGGCCGCTCGCAAAGTCTCGCGCCATTCCGAGTCCGGCGGACGAAGTTGGCCAGCCCCACCCCCCTAGGCTATAGCCCACCCGTTTTTGTGGCCTTTTTCCGCAGGACGAACTTGGCGCCCTGGCCTTCAGGCGGTTATTTCCGGTGCGGCTGGGACCGCGGCCTATTTTTGGCAAACGGAGGCCGCTCGCAAAGTCTCGCGCCATTCCGAGTCCGGTGGACGAAGTTGGCCAGCCCCACCCCCCAAGGCTATAGCCCACCCATTTTTGTGGCCTTTTTCCGCTGGACGATTTTAGCGCCCCGGCCTTCGGGAGGTTATTTTTGGGCGCTGCTGTGCCCGCCCTATTTTTGGCACACGGAGACCACTCGCAAAGTCTCGCGCCATTCCGAGTCCGGCGGACGAAGTTGGCCAGCCCCACCCCCCAAGGATATAGCCCACCCGTTTTTGTGGCCTTTTTCCGCTGGACGAACTTGGCGCCCCGGCCTTCAGGCTGTTATTTCCGGTGCGGCTGGGACCGCGGCCTATTTTTGGCAAACGGAGGCCGCTCGCAAAGTCTCGCGCCATTCCGAGTCCGGTGGACGAAGTTGGCCAGCCCCACCCCCCAAGGCTATAGCCCACCCATTTTTGTGGCCTTTTTCCGCTGGACGATTTTAGCGCCCCGGCCTTCGGGAGGTTATTTTTGGGCGCTGCTGTGCCCGCCCTATTTTTGGCACACGGAGACCACTCGCAAAGTCTCGCGCCATTCCGAGTCCGGCGGACGAAGTTGGCCAGCCCCACCCCCCAAGGATATAGCCCACCCGTTTTTGTGGCCTTTTTCCGCTGGACGAACTTGGCGCCCCGGCCTTCAGGCTGTTATTTCCGGCGCGGCTAGGACCGCGGCCTATTTTTGGCACACGGAGGCCGCTCGCAAAGTCTCGCGCCATTCCGAGTCCGGCGGACGAAGTTGGCCAGCCCCACCCCCCAAGGCTATGGCCCACCCGTTTTTGTGGCCTTTTTCCGCAGGACGAACTTGGCGCCCTGGCCTATAGGCGGTTATTTCCGGCGGGGCTGGGACCGCGCCCTATTTTTGGCAAACGGAGGCCGCTCGCAAAGTCTCGCGCCATTCTGAGTCCGGTGGACGAAGTTGGCCAGCCCCACCCCCCAAGGCTATAGCCCACCCATTTTTGTGGCCTTTTTGCGCTGGACGAACTTGGCGCCCCGGCCTTCGGGCGGTTATTTTTGGGCGCGGCATTGTCCGCGGCCTATTTTTGGCACACGGAGGCCCGTCGCAAAGTCTCGCGGCATTCCGAGTCCGGCGGACGAAGTTGGCCAGCCCCACCCCCCAAGGCTATAGCCCACCCGTTTTTGTGGCCTTTTTCCGCAGGACGAACTTGGCGCCCTGGCCTTCAGGCTGTTATTTCCGGCGCAGCTGGGTCCGCGGCCTATTTTTGGCACACGGAGGCCGCTCGCAAAGTCTCGCGCCATTACGAGTCCGGCGGACGAAGTTGGCCAGCCCCACCCCCCAAGGATATAGCCCACCCGTTTTTGTGGCCTTTTTCCCCTGGACGAACTTGGCGCCCCGGGCTTCGGGCGGTTATTTTTGGGCGCCGCTGCGTCCACGGCCTATTTTTGGCACACAGAGGGCGCTCGCAAAGTCTCGCGCCATTCCGAGTCCGGCGGATGAAGTTGGCCAGCGCCACCCCCCAAGGCTATAGCCCACCCGTTTTTGTGGCCTTTTTCCGCTGGACGAACTTGGCGCCCCGGGCTTCGGGCGGTTATTTTTGGGCGCCGCTGCGTCCACGGCCTATTTTTGGCACACAGAGGGCGCTCGCAAAGTCTCGCGCCATTCCGAGTCCGGCGGACGAAGTTGGCCAGCCCCACCCCCCAAGGCTATAGCCCACCCGTTTTTTTGGCCTTTTTCCGCAGGACGAACTTGTCGCCCTGGCCTTCAGGCTGTTATTTCCAGCGCGGCTGGGACCGCGGCCTATTTTTGGCACACGGAGGCCGCTCGCAAAGTCTCGCGCCATTCCGAGTCCGGCGGACGAAGTGGGCCAGCCCCACCCCCCAAGGATATAGCCCACCCGTTTTTGTGGCCTTTTTCCGCTGGACGAACTTGGCGCCCCGGGCTTCGGGCGGTTATTTTTGGGCGCCGCTGCATCCACGGCCTATTTTTGGCACACAGAGGGCGCTCGCAAAGTCTCGCGCCATTCTGAGTCCGGCGGATGAAGTTGGCCAGCGCCACCCCCCAAGGCTATAGCCCACCCGTTTTTGTGGCCTTTTTCCGCTGGACGAACTTGGCGCCCCGGGCTTCGGGCGGTTATTTTTGGGCGCCGCTGCGTCCACGGCCTATTTTTGGCACACAGAGGGTGCTCGCAAAGTCTCGCGCCATTCCGAGTCCGGCGGATGAAGTTGGCCAGCGCCACCCCCCAAGGCTATAGCCCACCCGTTTTTGTGGCCTTTTTCCGCTGGACGAACTTGGGGCCCCGGGCTTCGGGCGGTTATTTTTGGGCGCAGCTGCGTCCGCGGCCTATTTTTGGCACACAGAGGGTGCTCGCAAAGTCTCGCGCCATTCCGAGTCCGGCGGATGAAGTTGGCCAGCGCCACCCCCCAAGGCTATAGCCCACCCGTTTTTGTGGCCTTTTTCCGCTGGACGAACTTGGCGCCCCGGGCTTCGGGCGGTTATTTTTGGGCGCCGCTGCGTCCACGGCCTATTTTTGGCACACAGAGGGCGCTCGCAAAGTCTCGCGCCATTCCGAGTCCGGCGGATGAAGTTGGCCAGCGCCACCCCCCAAGGCTATAGCCCACCCGTTTTTGTGGCCTTTTTCCGCTGGACGAACTTGGCGCCCCGGGCTTCGGGCGGTTATTTTTGGGCGCAGCTGCGTCCGCGGCCTATTTTTGGCACACGGAGACCGCTCACAAAGTCTCACGCCATTCCGAGTCCGGCGGACGAAGTTGGCCAGCCCCACCCCCCAATGCTATAGCCCACCCGTTTTTGTGGCCTTTTTCCGCTGGACGTACATGGCGCCCCGGCCTTCAGGCCGTTATTTTTGGGTGCGGCTGTGCCCGCGGCCTATTTTTTGGCACACGGAGGCCGCTCGCAATGTCTCGCGCCATTCCGAGTCCGGTGGACGAAGTTGGCCAGCCCCACCCCCCAATGCTATAGCCCACCCGTTTTTGTGGCCTTTTTCCGCTGGACGAACTTGGCGCCCCGGCCTTCAGGGGGTTATTTCCGGCGCGGCTGGGACCGCAGCCTATTTTTGGCAAACAGAGGCCGCTCGCAAAGTCTCGCGCCATTCCGAGTCCGGTGGACGAAGTTGGCCAGCCCCACCCCCCAAGGCTATAGCCCACCCGTTTTTGTGGCCTTTTTCCGCTGGACGTACATGGCGCCCCGGCCTTCAGGTGGTTATTTTTGGGCGCGGCTGCGACCGCGGCTTATTTTTGGCATACGCATGCCGCTCGCAAAGTCTCACGCCATTCCGAGCCCGGTGGACGAAGTTGGCCAGCCCCACACCCCAAGGCTATAGCCCACCCGTTTTTGTGGCCTTTTTCCGCTGGACGAACTTGGCGCCCCGGCCTTCGGGCGGTTATTTTTGGGCGCCGCTGCGTCCACGGCCTATTTTTGGCACACAGAGGGCGCTCGCAAAGTCTCGCGCCATTCCGAGTCCGGCGGACGAAGTTGGCCAGCCCCACCCCCCAAGGCTATAGCCCACCCGTTTTTGTGGCCTTTTTCCGCAGGACGAACTTGTCGCCCTGGCCTTCAGGCTGTTATTTCCAGCGCGGCTGGGACCGCGGCCTATTTTTGGCACACGGAGGCCGCTCGCAAAGTCTCGCGCCATTCCGAGTCCGGCGGACGAAGTGGGCCAGCCCCACCCCCCAAGGATATAGCCCACCCGTTTTTGTGGCCTTTTTCCGCTGGACGAACTTGGCGCCCCGGGCTTCGGGCGGTTATTTTTGGGCGCCGCTGCGTCCACGGCCTATTTTTGGCACACAGAGGGCGCTCGCAAAGTCTCGCGCCATTCTGAGTCCGGCGGATGAAGTTGGCCAGCGCCACCCCCCAAGGCTATAGCCCACCCGTTTTTGTGGCCTTTTTCCGCTGGACGAACTTGGCGCCCCGGGCTTCGGGCGGTTATTTTTGGGCGCCGCTGCGTCCACGGCCTATTTTTGGCACACAGAGGGCGCTCGCAAAGTCTCGCGCCATTCCGAGTCCGGCGGATGAAGTTGGCCAGCGCCACCCCCCAAGGCTATAGCCCACCCGTTTTTGTGGCCTTTTTCCGCTGGACGAACTTGGGGCCCCGGGCTTCGGGCGGTTATTTTTGGGCGCAGCTGCGTCCGCGGCCTATTTTTGGCACACAGAGGGTGCTCGCAAAGTCTCGCGCCATTCCGAGTCCGGCGGATGAAGTTGGCCAGCGCCACCCCCCAAGGCTATAGCCCACCCGTTTTTGTGGCCTTTTTCCGCTGGACGAACTTGGCGCCCCGGGCTTCGGGCGGTTATTTTTGGGCGCCGCTGCGTCCACGGCCTATTTTTGGCACACAGAGGGCGCTCGCAAAGTCTCGCGCCATTCCGAGTCCGGCGGATGAAGTTGGCCAGCGCCACCCCCCAAGGCTATAGCCCACCCGTTTTTGTGGCCTTTTTCCGCTGGACGAACTTGGCGCCCCGGGCTTCGGGCGGTTATTTTTGGGCGCAGCTGCGTCCGCGGCCTATTTTTGGCACACGGAGACCGCTCACAAAGTCTCACGCCATTCCGAGTCCGGCGGACGAAGTTGGCCAGCCCCACCCCCCAATGCTATAGCCCACCCGTTTTTGTGGCCTTTTTCCGCTGGACGTACATGGCGCCCCGGCCTTCAGGCCGTTATTATTGGGTGCGGCTGTGCCCGCGGCCTATTTTTTGGCACACGGAGGCCGCTCGCAATGTCTCGCGCCATTCCGAGTCCGGTGGACGAAGTTGGCCAGCCCCACCCCCCAATGCTATAGCCCACCCGTTTTTGTGGCCTTTTTCCGCTGGACGAACTTGGCGCCCCGGCCTTCAGGGGGTTATTTCCGGCGCGGCTGGGACCGCAGCCTATTTTTGGCAAACAGAGGCCGCTCGCAAAGTCTCGCGCCATTCCGAGTCCGGTGGACGAAGTTGGCCAGCCCCACCCCCCAAGGCTATAGCCCACCCGTTTTTGTGGCCTTTTTCCGCTGGACGTACATGGCGCCCCGGCCTTCAGGTGGTTATTTTTGGGCGCGGCTGCGACCGCGGCTTATTTTTGGCATACGCATGCCGCTCGCAAAGTCTCACGCCATTCCGAGCCCGGTGGACGAAGTTGGCCAGCCCCACCCCCCAAGGCTATAGCCCACCCGTTTTTGTGGCCTTTTTCCGCTGGACGAACTTGGCGCCCCGGCCTTCGGGAGGTTATTTTTGGGCGCTGCTGTGCCCGCGGCCTATTTTTGGCACACGGAGGCCGCTCGTAAAGTCTCGCGCCATTCCGAGTCCGGCGGACGAAGTTGGCCAGCCCCACCCCCCAATGCTATAGCCCACCCGTTTTTGTGGCCTTTTTCCGCTGGACGAACTTGGCGCCCCGGCCTTCAGGCGGTTATTTCTGGCGCGGCTGGGACCGCGGCCTATTTTTGGCGCACGGAGGCCGCTCGCAAAGTCTCGCGCCATTCCGAGTCCGGTGGACGAAGTTGGCCAGCCCCACCCCCCAATGCTATAGCCCACCCGTTTTTGTGGCCTTTTTCCGCTGGACGAACTTGGCGCCCCGGCCTTCAGGTGGTTATTTCCGGCGCGGCTGGGACCGCAGCCTATTTTTGGCAAACAGAGGCCGCTCGCAAAGTCTCGCGCCATTCCGAGTCCGGTGGACGAAGTTGGCCAGCCCCACCCCCCAAGGCTATTGCCCACCCGTTTTTGTGGCCTTTTTCCGCTGGACGAACTTGGCGCCCCGGCCTTCGGGTGGTTATTTTTGGGTGCGGCTGTGCCCGTGGCCTATTTTTGGCAAACGGAGGCCGCTCGCAAAGTCTGGCGCCATTCCGAGTCCGGCGGACGAAGTTGGCCAGCCCCACCCCCCAAGGCTATAGCCCACCCGTTTTTGTGGCCTTTTTCCGCTGGTCGAACTTGGCGCCCCGGCCTTCGGGCGGTTATTTTTGGGCGCGGCTGTGCCCGCGGCCTATTTTTGGCGCACGAAGGCCGCTCGCAAAGTCTCGCGCCATTCCAAGTCCGGCGGACGAAGTTGGCCAGCCCCACCCCCCAAGGCTATAGCCCACCAGTTTTTGTGACCATTTTCCGCTGAACGAACTTGGCGCCCCGGCCTTCGGCCTCTCATTTTTTGACGCGGCTGTGCCCGCGGCCTATTTTTGGCACACGGAGGCCGCTCGTAAAGTCTCGCGCCATTCCGAGTCCGGCGGACGAAGTTGGCCAGCCCCACCCCCCAATGCTATAGCCCACCCGTTTTTGTGGCCTTTTTCCGCTGGACGAACTTGGCGCCCCGGCCTTCAGGCGGTTATTTCTGGCGCAGCTGGGACCGCGGCCTATTTTTGGCGCACGGAGGCCGCTCGCAAAGTCTCGCGCCATTCCGAGTCCGGCGGACGAAGTGGGCCAGCCCCACCCCCCAAGGCTATTGCCCACCCGTTTTTGTGGCCTTTTTCCGCTGGACGAACTTGGCGCCCCGGCCTTCGGGTGGTTATTTTTGGGTGCGGCT
Organism: Citrus x limon; assembly: GCA_034663535.1. NCBI lineage: Eukaryota > Viridiplantae > Streptophyta > Magnoliopsida > Sapindales > Rutaceae > Citrus > Citrus x limon. The sequence goes on along the minus strand of CM067998.1, from coordinate 35,321,989 downwards.
GTGCCCGCGGCCTATTTTTGGCAAACGGAGGCCGCTCGCAAAGTCTGGCGCCATTCCGAGTCCGGCGGACGAAGTTGGCCAGCCCCACCCCCCAAGGCTATAGCCCACCCGTTTTTGTGGCCTTTTTCCGCTGGTCGAACTTGGCGCCCCGGCCTTCGGGCGGTTATTTTTGGGCGCGGCTGTGCCCGCGGCCTATTTTTGGCACGCGAAGGCCGCTCGCAAAGTCTCGCGCCATTCCAAGTCCGGCGGACGAAGTTGGCCAGCCCCACCCCCCAAGGCTATAGCCCACCAGTTTTTGTGACCTTTTTCCGCTGAACGAACTTGGCGCCCCGGCCTTCGGCCTCTCATTTTTTGACGCGGCTGTGCCCGCGGCCTATTTTTGGCACACGGAGGAGTCTCGCAAAGTCTCGCGCCATTCTGAGTCCGGCGGACGAAGTTGCCCAGCCCCACCCCCCAACGCTATAGCCCACCCGTTTTTGTGATCTTTTTCCGCTGGACGAACTTGGCGCCCCGGCCTTCGGGCAGTTATTTTTGGGCGCGGCTGGGACCGCGGCCTATTTTTGGCACACGGAGGCCACTCGCAAAGTCTTGCGCCATTCCGAGTCCGGCGGACGAAGTTGGCCAGCCCCACCCATTTTTGTGGCCTTTTTCCTCTGGACGAACTTGGCGCCCCGGACTTCGGGCGGTTATTTTTGGGCGCGGCTGCGGCCGCGGCCTATTTTTGGCTCACAGAGGCCGCTCGCAAAGTCTCGCGCCATTCCGAGTCCGGCGGACGAAGTTGGCCAGCCCCACCACCCAAGGCTATAGCCCACCCGTTTTTGTGGCCTTTTTCCGCTGGACGAACTTGGCGCCCCAGCCTTCGGGCGGTTATTTTTGGGTGCGGCTGTTCCCGTGGCCTATTTTTGGCAAACGGAGGCCGCTCGCAAAGTCTCGCGCCATTCCGAGTCCGGCGGACGAAGTTGGCCAGCCCCACCCCCCAAGGCTATAGCCCACCCGTATTTGTGGCCCTTTTTCCGCTGGACGAACTTGGCGCCCCGGACTTCAGGCGGTTATTTCTGGCGCGGCTGGGACCGCGGCCTATTTTTGGCACACGGAGGCCGCTCGCAAAGTCTCGCGCCATTCCGAGTCCGGCGGACGAAGTTGGCCAGCCCCACCCCCCAAGGCTATTGCCCACCCGTTTTTGTGGCCTTTTTCCGCTGGACGAACTTGGCGCCCCGGCCTTCGGGTGGTTATTTTTGGGTGCGGCTGTGCCCGTGGCCTATTTTTGGCAAACGGAGGCCGCTCGCAAAGTCTGGCGCCATTCCGAGTCCGGCGGACGAAGTTGGCCAGCCCCACCCCCCAAGGCTATAGCCCACCCGTTTTTGTGGCCTTTTTCCGCTGGTCGAACTTGGCGCCCCGGCCTTCGGGCGGTTATTTTTGGGCGCGGCTGTGCCCGCGGCCTATTTTTGGCGCACGAAGGCCGCTCGCAAAGTCTCGCGCCATTCCAAGTCCGGCGGACGAAGTTGGCCAGCCCCACCCCCCAAGGCTATAGCCCACCAGTTTTTGTGACCTTTTTCCGCTGAACGAACTTGGCGCCCCGGCCTTCGGCCTCTCATTTTTTGACGCGGCTGTGCCCGCGGCCTATTTTTGGCACACGGAGACCGCTCGCAAAGTCTCGCGCCATTCCGAGTCCGGCGGACGAAGTTGGCCAGCCCCACCCCCCAAGGCTATTGCCCACCCGTTTTTGTGGCCTTTTTCCGCTGGACGAACTTGGCGCCCCGGCCTTCGGGTGGTTATTTTTGGGTGCGGCTGTGCCCGTGGCCTATTTTTGGCAAACGGAGGCCGCTCGCAAAGTCTGGCGCCATTCCGAGTCCGGCGGACGACGTTGGCCAGCCCCACCCCCCAATGCTATAGCCCACCCGTTTTTGTGGCCTTTTTCCGCTGGACGAACTTGGCGCCCCGGCCTTCGGGCGGTTATTTTTGGGTGCGGCTGTGCCCGTGGCCTATTTTTGGCAAACGGAGACCGCTCGCAAAGTCTTGCGCCATTCCGAGTCCGGCGGACGAAGTTGGCCAGCCCCACCCCACAAGGCTATTGCCCACCCGTTTTTGTGGCCTTTTTCCGCTGGACGAACTTGGCGCCCCGGGCTTCGTGCGGTTATTTTTGGGCGCCGCTGCGTCCACGGCCTATTTTTGGCACACAGAGGGCGCTCGCAAAGTCTCGCGCCATTCTGAGTCCGGCGGATGAAGTTGGCCAGCGCCACCCCCCAAGGCTATAGCCCACCCGTTTTTGTGGCCTTTTTCCGCTGGACGAACTTGGCGCCCCGGGCTTCGGGCGGTTATTTTTGGGCGCCGCTGCGTCCACGGCCTATTTTTGGCACACAGAGGGCGCTCGCAAAGTCTCGCGCCATTCCGAGTCCGGCGGATGAAGTTGGCCAGCGCCACCCCCCAAGGCTATAGCCCACCCGTTTTTGTGGCCTTTTTCCGCTGGACGAACTTGGGGCCCCGGGCTTCGGGCGGTTATTTTTGGGCGCAGCTGCGTCCGCGGCCTATTTTTGGCACACAGAGGGTGCTCGCAAAGTCTCGCGCCATTCCGAGTCCGGCGGATGAAGTTGGCCAGCGCCACCCCCCAAGGCTATAGCCCACCCGTTTTTGTGGCCTTTTTCCGCTGGACGAACTTGGCGCCCCGGGCTTCGGGCGGTTATTTTTGGGCGCCGCTGCGTCCACGGCCTATTTTTGGCACACAGAGGGCGCTCGCAAAGTCTCGCGCCATTCCGAGTCCGGCGGATGAAGTTGGCCAGCGCCACCCCCCAAGGCTATAGCCCACCCGTTTTTGTGGCCTTTTTCCGCTGGACGAACTTGGCGCCCCGGGCTTCGGGCGGTTATTTTTGGGCGCAGCTGCGTCCGCGGCCTATTTTTGGCACACGGAGACCGCTCACAAAGTCTCACGCCATTCCGAGTCCGGCGGACGAAGTTGGCCAGCCCCACCCCCCAATGCTATAGCCCACCCGTTTTTGTGGCCTTTTTCCGCTGGACGTACATGGCGCCCCGGCCTTCAGGCCGTTATTTTTGGGTGCGGCTGTGCCCGCGGCCTATTTTTTGGCACACGGAGGCCGCTCGCAATGTCTCGCGCCATTCCGAGTCCGGTGGACGAAGTTGGCCAGCCCCACCCCCCAATGCTATAGCCCACCCGTTTTTGTGGCCTTTTTCCGCTGGACGTACATGGCGCCCCGGCCTTCAGGTGGTTATTTTTGGGCGCGGCTGCGACCGCGGCTTATTTTTGGCATACGCATGCCGCTCGCAAAGTCTCACGCCATTCCGAGCCCGGTGGACGAAGTTGGCCAGCCCCACCCCCCAAGGCTATAGCCCACCCGTTTTTGTGGCCTTTTTCCGCTGGACGAACTTGGCGCCCCGGCCTTCGGGAGGTTATTTTTGGGCGCTGCTGTGCCCGCGGCCTATTTTTGGCACACGGAGGCCGCTCGTAAAGTCTCGCGCCATTCCGAGTCCGGCGGACGAAGTTGGCCAGCCCCACCCCCCAATGCTATAGCCCACCCGTTTTTGTGGCCTTTTTCCGCTGGACGAACTTGGCGCCCCGGCCTTCAGGCGGTTATTTCTGGCGCGGCTGGGACCGCGGCCTATTTTTGGCGCACGGAGGCCGCTCGCAAAGTCTCGCGCCATTCCGAGTCCGGTGGACGAAGTTGGCCAGCCCCACCCCCCAATGCTATAGCCCACCCGTTTTTGTGGCCTTTTTCCGCTGGACGAACTTGGCGCCCCGGCCTTCAGGTGGTTATTTCCGGCGCGGCTGGGACCGCAGCCTATTTTTGGCAAACAGAGGCCGCTCGCAAAGTCTCGTGCCATTCCGAGTCCGGTGGACGAAGTTGGCCAGCCCCACCCCCCAAGGCTATTGCCCACCCGTTTTTGTGGCCTTTTTCCGCTGGACGAACTTGGCGCCCCGGCCTTCGGGTGGTTATTTTTGGGTGCGGCTGTGCCCGTGGCCTATTTTTGGCAAACGGAGGCCGCTCGCAAAGTCTGGCGCCATTCCGAGTCCGGCGGACGAAGTTGGCCAGCCCCACCCCCCAAGGCTATAGCCCACCCGTTTTTGTGGCCTTTTTCCGCTGGTCGAACTTGGCGCCCCGGCCTTCGGGCGGTTATTTTTGGGCGCGGCTGTGCCCGCGGCCTATTTTTGGCGCACGAAGGCCGCTCGCAAAGTCTCGCGCCATTCCAAGTCCGGCGGACGAAGTTGGCCAGCCCCACCCCCCAAGGCTATAGCCCACCAGTTTTTGTGACCTTTTTCCGCTGAACGAACTTGGCGCCCCGGCCTTCGGCCTCTCATTTTTTGACGCGGCTGTGCCCGCGGCCTATTTTTGGCACACGGAGGAGTCTCGCAAAGTCTCGCGCCATTCTGAGTCCGGCGGACGAAGTTGCCCAGCCCCACCCCCCAACGCTATAGCCCACCCGTTTTTGTGATCTTTTTCCGCTGGACGAACTTGGCGCCCCGGCCTTCGGGCAGTTATTTTTGGGCGCGGCTGGGACCGCGGCCTATTTTTGGCACACGGAGGCCACTCGCAAAGTCTTGCGCCATTCCGAGTCCGGCGGACGAAGTTGGCCAGCCCCACCCATTTTTGTGGCCTTTTTCCTCTGGACGAACTTGGCGCCCCGGACTTCGGGCGGTTATTTTTGGGCGCGGCTGCGGCCGCGGCCTATTTTTGGCTCACAGAGGCCGCTCGCAAAGTCTCGCGCCATTCCGAGTCCGGCGGACGAAGTTGGCCAGCCCCACCACCCAAGGCTATAGCCCACCCGTTTTTGTGGCCTTTTTCCGCTGGACGAACTTGGCGCCCCAGCCTTCGGGCGGTTATTTTTGGGTGCGGCTGTTCCCGTGGCCTATTTTTGGCAAACGGAGGCCGCTCGCAAAGTCTCGCGCCATTCCGAGTCCGGCGGACGAAGTTGGCCAGCCCCACCCCCCAAGGCTATAGCCCACCCGTATTTGTGGCCCTTTTTCCGCTGGACGAACTTGGCGCCCCGGACTTCAGGCGGTTATTTCTGGCGCGGCTGGGACCGCGGCCTATTTTTGGCACACGGAGGCCGCTCGCAAAGTCTCGCGCCATTCCGAGTCCGGCGGACGAAGTTGGCCAGCCCCACCCCCCAAGGCTATTGCCCACCCGTTTTTGTGGCCTTTTTCCGCTGGACGAACTTGGCGCCCCGGCCTTCGGGTGGTTATTTTTGGGTGCGGCTGTGCCCGTGGCCTATTTTTGGCAAACGGAGGCCGCTCGCAAAGTCTGGCGCCATTCCGAGTCCGGCGGACGAAGTTGGCCAGCCCCACCCCCCAAGGCTATAGCCCACCCGTTTTTGTGGCCTTTTTCCGCTGGTCGAACTTGGCGCCCCGGCCTTCGGGCGGTTATTTTTGGGCGCAGCTGTGCCCGCGGCCTATTTTTGGCGCACGAAGGCCCCTCGCAAAGTCTCGCGCCATTCCAAGTCCGGCGGACGAAGTTGGCCAGCCCCACCCCCCAAGGCTATAGCCCACCAGTTTTTGTGACCTTTTTCCGCTGAACGAACTTGGCGCCCCGGCCTTCGGCCTCTCATTTTTTGACGCGGCTGTGCCCGCGGCCTATTTTTGGCACACGGAGACCGCTCGCAAAGTCTCGCGCCATTCCGAGTCCGGCGGACGAAGTTGGCCAGCCCCACCCCCCAAGGCTATTGCCCACCCGTTTTTGTGGCCTTTTTCCGCTGGACGAACTTGGCGCCCCGGCCTTCGGGTGGTTATTTTTGGGTGCGGCTGTGCCCGTGGCCTATTTTTGGCAAACGGAGGCCGCTCGCAAAGTCTGGCGCCATTCCGAGTCCGGCGGACGACGTTGGCCAGCCCCACCCCCCAATGCTATAGCCCACCCGTTTTTGTGGCCTTTTTCCGCTGGACGAACTTGGCGCCCCGGCCTTCGGGCGGTTATTTTTGGGTGCGGCTGTGCCCGTGGACTATTTTTGGCAAACGGAGACCGCTCGCAAAGTCTTGCGCCATTCCGAGTCCGGCGGACGAAGTTGGCCAGCCCCACCCCACAAGGCTATTGCCCACCCGTTTTTGTGGCCTTTTTCCGCTGGACGAACTTGGCGCCCCGGCCTTCGGGTGGTTATTTTTGGGTGCGGCTGTGCCCGTGGCCTATTTTTGGCAAACGGAGGCCGCTCGCAAAGTCTGGCGCCATTCCGAGTCCGGCGGACGACGTTGGCCAGCCCCACCCCCCAATGCTATAGCCCACCCGTTTTTGTGGCCTTTTTCCGCTGGACGAACTTGGCGCCCCGGCCTTCGGGCGGTTATTTTTGGGTGCGGCTGTGCCCGTGGCCTATTTTTGGCAAACGGAGGCCGCTCGCAAAGTCTCGCGCCATTACGAGTCCGGCGGACGAAGTTGGCCAGCCCCACCCCCCAAGGCTATAGCCCACCCATTTTTGTGGCCTTTTTCCGCTGGTCGAACTTGGCGCCCCGGCCTTCGGGCGGTTATTTTTGGGCGCTGCTGCGTCCGCGGGCTATTTTTCGCTAACGGAGGCCGCTCACAAAGTCTCGCGCCATTCCGAGTCCGGCGGATGAAGTTGGCCAGCCCCACCCCCCAAGGCTATAGCCCACCCGTTTTTGTGGCATTTTTCCGCTGGACGAACTTGGCGCCCCGGGCTTCGGGTGGTTATTTTGGGGCGTAGCTGCATCCACGGCCTATTTTTGGCACACGGAGACCGCTCGCAAAGTCTCGCGCCATTCCGAGTCCGGCGGACGACGTTGGCCTGCCCCACCCCCCAATGCTATAGCCCACCCGTTTTTGTGGCTTTTTTCCGCTGGACGTACATGGCGCCCCGGCCTTCAGGCCGTTATTTTTGGGTGCGGCCACGCCCGCGGCCTATTTTTGGCACACGGAGGCCGCTCGCAAAGTCTCGCGCCATTCCGAGTCCGGTGGACGAAGTTGGCCAGCCCCACCCCCCAATGCTATAGCCCACCCGTTTTTGTGGCCTTTTTCCGCTGGACGAACTTAGCGCCCCGGCCTTCGGGAGGTTATTTTTGGGCGCTGCTGTGCCCGCGGCCTATTTTTGGCACACGGAGGCCGCTCGTAAAGTCTCGCGCCATTCCGAGTCCGGCGGACGAAGTTGGCCAGCCCCACCCCCCAATGCTATAGCCCACCCGTTTTTGTGGCCTTTTTCCGCTGGACGAACTTGGCGCCCCGGCCTTCAGGCTTTTATTTCCGGCGCGGCTGGGACCGCGGCCTATTTTTGGCACACAGAGGCCACTCGCAAAGTCTCGCGCCATTCCGAGTCCGGCGGACGAAGTTGGGCAGCCCCACCCCCCAAGGCTATAGCCCACCCGTTTTTGTGGCCTTTTTCCGCTGGACGAACTTAGCGCCCCGGCCTTCGGGAGGTTATTTTTGGGCGCGGCTGCGACCGCGGCCTATTTTTGGCTCACGGAGGCCGCTCTTAAAGTCTCGCGCCATTCCGAGGCCGGCGGACGAAGTTGGCCAGCCCCACCCCCCAAGGCTATAGCCCACCCATTTTTGTGGCCTTTTTCCGCTGGACGAACTTGGCGCCCCGGCCTTCAGGCGGTTATTTTTGGGCGCGGCTGCGACCGCGGCCTATTTTTGGCACACGGATGCCGCTCGCAAAGTCTCGCGCCATTCCGAGTCCGGTGGACGAAGTTGGCCAGCCCCACCCCCCAAGGCTATAGCCCACCCGTTTTTGTGGCCTTTTTCCGCTGGTCGTACATGGCGCCCCGGCCTTCGGGCGGTTATTTTTTAGCGTGGCTGTGACCACGGCCTATTTTTGGCACACGGAGTCCGCTCACAAAGTCTCGCGCCATTCCGAGTCCGGCGGACGAAATTGGCCAGCCCCACCCCCCAAGGCTATAGCCCACCCGTTTTTGTGGCCTTTTTCCGGTGGACGAACTTAGCGCCCCGGCCTTCAGGCGGTTATTTTCGGGTGCGGCTGCGACCGCGGCTTATTTTTGGCACACGGAGGCCGCTCGCAAAGTCTCGCGCCATTCCAAGTCCGGAGGACGAAGTTGGCCAGCCCCACCCTCCAAGGCTATAGCCCACCCGTTTTTGTGGCCTTTTTCCGCTGGTCGAACTTGGCGCCCCGGCCTTCGGGCGGTTATTTTTGGGCGCTGCTGCGCCCGCGGGCTATTTTTCGCTAACGGAGGCCGCTCACAAAGTCTCGCGCCATTCCGAGTCCGGCGGATGAAGTTGGCCAGCCCCACCCCCCAAGGCTATAGCCCACCCGTTTTTGTGGCCTTTTTCCGCTGGACGAACTTGGCGCACCGGGCTTCGGGTGGTTATTTTGGGGCGCAGCTGCGTCCACGGCCTATTTTTGGCACACGGAGACCGCTCGCAAAGTCTCGCGCCATTCCGAGTCCGGCGGACGACGTTGGCCAGCCCCACCCCCCAATGCTATAGCCCACCCGTTTTTGTGGCTTTTTTCCGCTGGACGTACATGGCGCCCCGGCCTTCAGGCCGTTATTTTTGGGTGCGGCCGCGCCCGCGGCCTATTTTTGGCACATGGAGGCCGCTCGCAAAGTCTCGCGCCATTCCAAGTCCGGTGGACGGAGTTGGCCAGCCCCACCCCCCAATGCTATAGCCCACCCGTTTTTGTGGCCTTTTTCCGCTGGACGAACTTGGCGCCCCGGCCTTCAGGCGGTTATTTCCGGCGCGCCTGGGACCGCGGCCTATTTTTGGCAAACGGAGGCCGCTCGCAAAGTCTCACGCCATTCCGAGTCCGGTGGACAAAGTTGGCCAGCCCCACCCCCCAAGGCTATAGCCCACCCGTTTTTGTGGCCTTTTTCCGCTGGATGAGCTTGGCGCCCCGGCCTTCAGGCGGTTATTTTTGGGTGCGGCTGAGACCGCGGCCTATTTTTGGCACACGGATGCCGCTCGCAAAGTCTCGCGCCATTCCGAGGCCGGCGGACGAAGTTGGCCAGCCCCACCCCCCAAGGCTATAGCCCACCCGTTTTTGTGGCCTTTTTCCGCTGGACGAACTTAGCGCCCCGGCCTTCGGGAGGTTATTTTTGGGCGCTGCTGTGCCCGCGGCCTATTTTTGGCACACGGAGGCCACTCGTAAAGTCTCACGCCATTCCGAGTCCGGCGGACGAAGTTGGCCAGCCCCACCCCCCAATGCTATAGCCCACCCGTTTTTGTGGCCTTTTTCCGCTGGACGAACTTGGCGCCCCGGCCTTTAGGCTGTTATTTCCGGCGCGGCTGGGACCGCGGCCTATTTTTTGCACACGGAGGCCACTCGCAAAGTCTCGCGCCATTCCGAGTCCGGCGGACGAAGTTGGGCAGCCCCACCCCCCAAGGCTATAGCCCACCCGTTTTTGTGGCCTTTTTCCGCTGGACGAACTTAGCGCCCCGGCCTTCGGGAGGTTATTTTTGGCCGCGGCTGCGACCGCGGCCTATTTTTGGCTCACGGAGGCCGCTCTTAAAGTCTCGCGCCATTCCGAGGCCGGCGGACGAAGTGGGCCAGCCCCACCCCCCAAGGCTATAGCCCACCCGTTTTTGTGGCCTTTTTCCGCTGGACGAACTTGGCGCCCCGGCCTTCAGGCGGTTATTTTTGGGCGCGGCTGCGACCGCGGCCTATTTTTGGCACACGGATGCCGCTCGCAAAGTCTCGCGCCATTCCGAGTCCGGTGGACGAAGTTGGCCAGCCCCCCAAGGCTATAGCCCACCCGTTTTTGTGGCCTTTTTCCGCTGGACGTACATGGCGCCCCGGCCTTCGGGCGGTTATTTTTTAGCGTGGCTGTGACCGCGGCCTATTTTTGGCACACGGAGGCCGCTCGCAAAGTCTCGCGCCATTCCAAGTCCGGCGGACGAAGTTGGCCAGCCCCACCCCCCAAGGCTATAGCCCACCAGTTTTTGTGACCTTTTTCCGCTGGACGAACTTGGCGCCCCGGCCTTCGGGCTGTTATTTTTGGGCGCGGCTGTGCCCGCGGCCTATTTTTGGCACACGGAGGTGCCACGCAAAGTCTCACGCCATTCCGAGTACGGCGGACGAAGTTGGCCAGCCCCACCCCCCAAGGCTATAGCCCACCCGTATTTGTGGCCCTTTTCCGCTGGACGAACTTGGCGCCCCGGCCTTCGGGCGGTTATTTTTGGGCGCGGCTGTGCCAGCGGCCTATTTTTGGCACACGGAGGCACCTCGCAAAGTCTCGCACCATTCCGAGTCCGGCGGACGAAGTTGGCCAGCCCCACCCCCCAGGGCTATTGCCCACCCGTATTTGTGGCCTTTTTCCGCTGGACGAATTTGGCGCCCCAGCCTTCGGGCGGTTATTTTTCGGCGCGGCTGTGCCCGCGGCCTATTTTTGGCACGCGGAGGCACCTCGCAAAGTCTCGCACCATTCTGAGTCCGGCGGACGAAGTTGGCCAGCCCCACCCCCCAAGGCTATAGCCCACCCGTATTTGTGGCCTTTTTCCGCTGGATGAACTTGGCGCCCCGGCCTTCGGGCTGTCATTTTTTGACGCGGCTGTGCCCGCGGCCTATTTTTGGCACACGGAGGCGTCTCGCATAGTCCCGCGCCATTCCTAGTCCGGCGGACGAAGTTGGCCAGCCCCACCCCCCAAGGCTATAGCCCACCCGTTTTTGTGACCTTTTTCCGCTGGACGAACTTGGCGCCCCGGCCTTCGGGCTGTTATTTTTGGGCGCGGCTGTGCCAGCGGCCTATTTTTGGCACACGGAGGCACCTCGCAAAGTCTCGCACCATTCCGAGTCCGGCGGACGAAGTTGGCCAGCCCCACCCCCCAGGGCTATAGCCCACCCGTATTTGTGGCCTTTTTCCGCTGGACGAATTTGGCGCCCCGGCCTTCGGGCGGTTATTTTTCGGCGCGGCTGTGCCCGCGGCCTATTTTTGGCACGCGGAGGCACCTCGCAAAGTCTCGCACCATTCTGAGTCCGGCGGACGAAGTTGGCCAGCCCCACCCCCCAAGGCTATAGCCCACCCGTATTTGTGGCCTTTTTCCGCTGGACGAACTTGGCGCCCCGGCCTTCGGGAGGTTATTTTTGGGCGCGGCTGTGCCAGCGGCCTATTTTTGGCACACGGAGGCACCTCGCAAAGTCTCGCACCATTCCGAGTCCGGCGGACGAAGTTGGCCAGCCCCACCCCCCAGGGCTATAGCCCACCCGTATTTGTGGCCTTTTTCCGCTGGACGAACTTGGCGCCCCGGCCTTCGGGCTGTCATTTTTTGACGCGGCTGTGCCCGCGGCCTATTATTGGCACACGGAGGCGTCTCGCATAGTCTCGCGCCATTCCTAGTCCGGCGGACGAAGTTGGCCAGCCCCACCCCCCAAGGCTATAGCCCACCCGTTTTTGTGACCTTTTTCCGCTGGACGAACTAGGCGCCCCGGCCTTCGGGCTGTTATTTTTGGGCGCGGCTCTGCCCGCGGCCTATTTTTGGCACACGGAGGCGTCTCGCATAGTCCCGCGCCATTCCTAGTCCGGCGGACGAAGTTGGCCAGCCCCACCCCCCAAGGCTATAGCCCACCCGTTTTTGTGACCTTTTTCCGCTGGACGAACTAGGCGCCCCGGCCTTCGGGCTGTTATTTTTGGGCGCGGCTCTGCACGCGGCCTATTTTTGGCACACGGAGGGGCCTCGTAAAGTCTAGCGCCATTCCAAGTCCGGCGGACGAAGTTGGCCTGCCCCACTCCCCAAGACTATAGCCCACCCGTTTTTGTGGCCTTTTTCCGCTGGATGAACTTGGCGCCCCGGCCTTCAGGCGGTTATTTTCGGGCGCCGCTACGACCGCGGCCTATTTTTGCACACGGAGGCCTCTCGCAAAGTCTTGCGCTATTGCGAGTCCGGCGGACGAGGTTGGCCAGCCCCACCCCCCAAGGCTATAGCCCACCCGTTTTTGTGGCCTTTTTCCGCTGGACGAACTTGGCGCCCCGGCCTTCGGGCGGTTATTTTTTGGCGCGGCTGTGCCCGCGGCCTATTTTTGGCACGCGGAGGCACCTCGCAAAGTCTCGCACCATTCTGAGTCCGGCGGACGAAGTTGGCCAGCCCCACCCCCCAAGGCTATAGCCCACCCGTATTTGTGGCCTTTTTCCGCTGGACGAATTTGGCGCCCCGGCCTTCGGGAGGTTATTTTTGGGCGCGGCTGTGCCCGCGGCCTATTTTTGGCACACGGAGGGGCCTCGCAATGTCTAGCGCCATTCCAAGTCCGGCGGACGAAGTTGGCCAGCCCCACCCCCCAAGGCTATAGCCCACCAGTTTTGGTGACCTTTTTCCGCTGGACGAACTTGGCGCCCCGGCCTTCGGGCGGTTATTTTTGGGCGCGGCTGTTCCCGCGGCCTATTTTTCGCACACGGGGGTGCCTCATAAAATCTCGCGCCATTCCGAGTACGGCGAACGAAGTTGGCCAGCCCCACCCCCCAAGGCTATAGCCCACCCGTTTTTGTGACCTTTTTCCGCTGGACGAACTTGGCGCCCCGGCCTTCGGGCTGTCATTTTTTGACGCGGCTGTGCCCGCGGCCTATTTTTGGGACACGGAGACGTCTCGCAAAGTCTCGCGCCATTCCTAGTCCGGCGGACGAAGTTGGCCAGCCCCACCCCCCAAGGCTATAGCCCACCCTTTTTTGTGACCTTTTTCCGCTGGACGAACTTGGCGCCCCGGCCTTCGGGCTGTTATTTTTGGGCGCGGCTGTGCCCGCGGCCTATTTTTGGCACACGGAGGTGCCACGCAAAGTCTCGCGCCATTCTGAGTATGGCGGACGTAGTCGGCCAGCCCCACCCCCCAAGCCTATAGCCCACCCGTTTTTGTGGCATTTTTCCGCTGGACGAACTTGGCGCCCCGGCTTTCGGGAGGTTATTTTTTGGCGCGGCTGTGCCCGCGGCCTATTTTTGGCACACGGAGGTGACTCGTAAAGTATCGCGCCATTCCGAGTCCGGCGGACGAAGTTGGCCAGCGCCACCCCCCAAGGCTATAGCCCACCCGTTTTTCTGGCCTTTTTCCGCTGGACGAACGTCGTGCCTCGGCCTTCGGGCGGTTATTTTTGGGCGCGGCTGTGTCCGCGGCCTAATTTTGGCATACGGAGTCCCCTCGCAAAGTCTCGCGCCATTCCGAGTCCGGCGGACGAAGTTGGCCAGCCCCACCCCCCAAGGCTATAGCCCACCCGTATTTGTGGCCCTTTTTCCGCTGGACGAACTTGGCGCCCCGGCCTTCGGGCGGTTATTTTTCGGCGCGGCTGTGCCCGCGGCCTATTTTTGGCACGCCGAGGCACCTCGCAAAGTCTCGCACCATTCTGAGTCCGGCGGACGAAGTTGGCCAGCCCCACCTCCCAAGGCTATAGCCCACCCGTATTTGTGGCCTTTTTCCGCTGGACGAACTTGGCGCCCCGGCCTTCGGGAGGTTATTTTTGGGCGCGGCTGTGCCCGCGGCCTATTTTTGGCACATGGAGGGGCCTCGCAAAGTCTAGCGCCATTCAAAGTCCGGCGGACGAAGTTGGCCAGCCCCACCCCCCAAGGCTATAGCCCACCAGTTTTTGTGACCTTTTTCCGCTGGACGAACTTGGCGCCCCGGCCTTCGGGCGGTTATTTTTGGGCGCGGCTGTTCCCGCGGCCTATTTTTGGCACACGGGGGCGCCTCGTAAAATATCGCGCCATTCCGAGTACGGCGGACGAAGTGGGCCAGCCCCACCCCCCAAGGCTATAGCCCACCCGTTCTTGTGACCTTTTTCCGCTGGACGAACTTGGCGCCCCGGCCTTCGGGCTGTCATTTTTTGACGCGGCTGTGCCCGCGGCCTATTTTTGGCACACGGAGGCGTCTCGCATAGTCTCGCGCCATTCCTAGTCCGGCGGACGAAGTTGGCCAGCCCCACCCCCCAAGGCTATAGCCCACCCGTTTTTGTGACCTTTTTCCGCTGGACGAACTTGGCGCCCCGGCCTACGGGCTGTTATTTTTGGGCGCGGCTGTGCCCGCGGCCTATTTTTGGCACACGGAGGGGCCTCGCAAAGTCTAGCGCCATTCCAAGTCCGGCGGACGAAGTTGGCCTGCCCCACCCCCCAAGGCTATAGCCCACCCGTTTTTGTGGCCTTTTTCCGCTGGACGAACTTGGCGGCCCGGCCTTCAGGCGGTTATTTTCGGGCGCCGCTACGACCGCGGCCTATTTTTGCACACGGAGGCCTCTCGCAAAGTCTTGCGCCATTGCGAGTCCGGCGGACGAGGTTGGCCAGCCCCACCCCCCAAGGCTATAGCCCACCCGTTTTTGTGGCCTTTTTCCGCGGGACGAACTTGGCGCCCCGGCCTTCGGGCGGTTATTTTTCGGCGCGGCTGTGCCCGCGGCCTATTTTTGGCACGCGGAGGCACCTCGCAAAGTCTCACACCATTCTGAGTCCGGCGGACGAAGTTGGCCAGCCCCACCCCCTAAGGCTATAGCCCACCAGTTTTTGTGACCTTTTTCCGCTGGACGAACTTGGCGCCCCGGCCTTCGGGCGGTTATTTTTGGGCGCGGCTGTTCCCGCGGCCTATTTTTGGCACACGGGGGCGCCTCGTAAAATCTCGCGCCATTCCGAGTACGGCGGACGAAGTTGGCCAGCCCCACCCCCCAAGGCTATAGCCCACCCGTTTTTGTGACCTTTTTCCGCTGGACGAACTGGGCGCCCCGGCCTTTGGGCTGTCATTTTTTGACGCGGCTGTGCCTGCGGCCTATTTTTGGCATACGGGGGCGCCTCGTAAAATCTCGCGCCATTCCGAGTACGGCGGACGAAGTTGGCCAGCCCCACCCCCCAAGGCTATAGCCCACCCGTTTTTGTGACCTTTTTCCGCTGGACGAACTTGGCGCCCCGGCCTTCGGGCTGTCATTTTTTGACGCGGCTGTGCCCGCGGCCTATTTTTGGCACACGGAGGCGTCTCGCATAGTCTCGCGCCATTCCTAGTCCGGCGGACGAAGTTGGCCAGCCCCACCCCCCAAGGCTATAGCGCACCCGTTTTTGTGACCTTTTTCCGCTGGACGAACTTGGCGCCCCGGCCTTCGGGCTGTTATTTTTGGGCGCGGCTGTGCCCGCGGCCTATTTTTGGCACACGGAGGGGCCTCGCAAAGTCTAGCGCCATTCCAAGTCCGGCGGACGAAGTTGGCCTGTCCCACCCCCCAAGGCTATAGCCCACCCGTTTTTGTGGCCTTTTTCCGCTGGACGAACTTGGCGCCCTGGCCTTCAGGCGGTTATTTTCGGGCGCCGCTACGACCGCGGCCTATTTTTGCACACGGAGGCCTCTCGCAAAGTCTTGCGCCATTGCGAGTCCGGCGGACGAGGTTGGCCAGCCCCACCCCCCAAGGCTATAGCCCACCCGTTTTTGTGGCCTTTTTCCGCTGGACGAACTTGGCGCCCCGGCCTTCGGGCGGTTATTTTTCGGCGCGGCTGTGCCCGCGGCCTATTTTTTGCACGCGGAAGCACCTCGCAAAGTCTCGCACCATTCTGAGTCCGGCGGACGAAGTTGGCCAGCCCCACCCCCCAAGGCTATAGCCCACCCGTATTTGTGGCCTTTTTCCGCTGGACGAATTTGGCGCCCCGGCCTTCGGGAGGTTATTTTTGGGCGCGGCTGTGCCCGCGGCCTATTTTTGGCACACGGAGGGGCCTCGCAATGTCTAGCGCCATTCCAAGTCCGGCGGACGAAGTTGGCCAGCCCCACCCCCCAAGGCTATAGCCCACCAGTTTTGGTGACCTTTTTCCGCTGGACGAACTTGGCGCCCCGGCCTTCGGGCGGTTATTTTTGGGACACGGAGGCGTCTCGCAAAGTCTCGCGCCATTCCTAGTCCGGCGGACGAAGTTGGCCAGCCCCACCCCCCAAGGCTATAGCCCACCCTTTTTTGTGACCTTTTTCCGCTGGACGAACTTGGCGCCCCGGCCTTCGGGCTGTTATTTTTGGGCGCGGCTGTGCCCGCGGCCTATTTTTGGCACACGGAGGTGCCACGCAAAGTCTCGCGCCATTCTGAGTATGGCGGACGAAGTTGGCCAGCCCCACCCCCCAAGGCTATAGCCCACCCGTTTTTGTGGCCTTTTTCCGCTGGACGAACTTGGCGCCCGGCTTTCGGGAGGTTATTTTTGGGCGCGGCTGTGCCCGCGGCCTATTTTTGGCACACGGAGGTGACTCGTAAAGTCTCGCGCCATTCCGAGTCCGGCGGACGAAGTTGGCCAGCCCCACCCCCCAAGGCTATAGCCCACCCGTTTTTGTGGCCTTTTTCCGCTGGACGAACGTCGCGCCTCGGCCTTCGGGCGGTTATTTTTGGGCGCGGCTGTGTCCGCGGCCTAATTTTGGCATACGGAGTCCCCTCGCAAAGTCTCGCGCCATTCCGAGTCCGGCGGACGAAGTTGGCCAGCCCCACCCCCCAAGGCTATAGCCCACCCGTTTTTCTGGCCTTTTTCCGCTGGACGAACGTCGCGCCTCGGCCTTCGGGCGGTTATTTTTGGGCGCGGCTGTGTCCGCGGCCTAATTTTGGCATACGGAGTCCCCTCGCAAAGTCTCGCGCCATTCCGAGTCCGGCAGACGAAGTTGGCCAGCCCCACCCCCCAAGGCTATAGCCCACCCGTATTTGTGGCCCTTTTCCGCTGGACGAACTTGGCGCCCCGGCCTTCGGGCGGTTATTTTTGGGCGCGGCTGTGCCCGCGGCCTATTTTTGGCACACGGAGGCACCTCCTAAAGTCTCACACCATTCCGAGTCCGGCGGACGAAGTTGGCCAGCCCCACCCCCCAAGGCTATAGCCCACCCGTTTTTGTGGCCTTTTTCCGCTGGACGAACATGGCACGCCGGCCTTCGGGCGGTTATTTTTGGGCGCGGCTGTGCCGAAGACTATTTTTGGCACACGGAGGCTCTTCGCAATGTCTCGCGCCATTCCGAGTCCGGCGGACGAAGTTGGCCAGCCCCACCCCCCAAGGCTATAGCCCACCCATTTTTGTGGCCTTTTTCCGCAGGACGAACTTGGCGCCCCGGCCTTCGGGAGGTTATTTTTGGACGCGGCTGTGCCCGTGGCCTATTTTTGGCACACGGAGGCGCCTCGCAAAGTCTCACAACATTCCGAGTCCGGCGGATGAAGTTGGCCAGCCCCACCCCCCAACGCTATAGCCCACCCGTTTTTGTGGCCTTTTTCCGCTGGACGAAATTGGCGCCCCGGCCTTCGGGCGGTTATTTTTGGCCGCGGCTGTGCCCGCGGCCTATTATTGGCACACGGAGGCACCTTGCAAAGTCTCGCGCCATTCCGAGTCCGGAGGACAAAGTTGGCCAGCCCCACCAACCAAGGCTATAGCCCATCCGTATTTGTGGCCTTTTTCCACTGGATGAAGTTGGTGCCCCGGCCTTAGGGAGGTTATTTTTGGGCGCGGCTGTGTCGGCGGCCTATTTTTGGCACACAGAGGCACCTTACAAAGTCTCGCGCCATTCCGAGTCCGGCGGACGAAGTTGGACAGCCCCACCCCCCAAGGCTATAGCCCACCCGTTTTTGTGGCCTTTTTCCGCTGGACGAATTTGGTGCCCCCGCCTTCGGGCGGTTATTTTTGGGTACGGCTGTGCCCGCGGCCTATTCTTGGCACACAGAGTCGCCTCGCAAAGTCTCGCGCCATTCCGAGTCCGGCGGATGAAGTTCGCCAGCCCCACCCCCCAAGGCTATAGCCCACCCATTTTTGTGGCCTTTTTCCGCTGGACGAACTTGGCGCCCCGGCCTTCGGGTGGTTATTTTTGGGCGCGGGTTTATCTGCAGCCTATTTTTGGCACACAGAGGGCCCTCGTAAAAACTCGCGGCATTCCGAGTCCGGCGGACGAAGTGGGCCAGCCCCACCCCCCAAGGCTATCGCCCACCCGTTTTTGTGACCTTTTTCCGCTGGACAAACTTGGCGCCCCGGCCTTCGGTCGGTTATTTTTGGGCGCGGCTTTGCCCGCGGCCTATTTTTGGCACACGGAGACCCCTCGCAATGTCTCGCCGCATTCCGAGTCCGGCGGACGAAGTTGGCCAGCCCCACCCCCCAAGGCTATAGCGCACCCGTATTTGTGGCCTTTTTCCGCTGGACGAACATGGCGCCCCGGCCTTCAGGCGGTTATTTTTGGGCGCGGCTGTGCGCGCAGCCTATTTTTGGCAAACGGAGGCGCCTCGCAAAGTCTCGCGCCATTCCGAGTCCGGCGGATGAAGTTCGCCAGCCCCACCCCCCAAGGCTATAGCCCACCCATTTTTGTGGCCTTTTTCCGCTGGACGAACTTGGCGCCCCGGCCTTCGGGTGGTTATTTTTGGGCGCGGGTTTATCTGCAGCCTATTTTTGGCACACAGAGGGCCCTCGTAAAAACTCGCGGCATTCCGAGTCCGGCGGACGAAGTGGGCCAGCCCCACCCCCCAAGGCTATCGCCCACCCGTTTTTGTGACCTTTTTCCGCTGGACAAACTTGGCGCCCCGGCCTTCGGTCGGTTATTTTTGGGCGCGGCTTTGCCCGCGGCCTATTTTTGGCACACGGAGACCCCTCGCAATGTCTCGCCGCATTCCGAGTCCGGCGGACGAAGTTGGCCAGCCCCAACCCCCAAGGCTATAGCCCACCCGTTTTTGTGGCCTTTTTCCGCTGGACGAACTTGGCGACCCGGCCTTCGGGTGGTTATTTTTGGGCGTGGCTTTGCCCGCGGACTTCTTTCGGCACACGGAGGCCCCTCGCAAAGTCTCGCAGCATTCCGAGTCCGGCGGACGAAGTTGGCCAGCCCCACCCCCCAAGGCTATAGCCCACCCGTTTTTGTGGCCTTTTTCTGATGGACGAACGTGGCGCCCCGGCCTTCGGGCGGTTCTTTTTTGGTGCGCCTTTGCCCACGGCCTATTTTTGGCACAAGGAGGCCCCTCGCAAAGTCTCGCGGCATTCCGAGTCTGGCGGACGAAGTCGGCCAGCCCCACCCCCCAAGGCTATAGCCCACCCGTTTTTGTGGCCTTTTTCCGCTGGACGAACATGGTGCACCGGCCTTCGGGTGGTCATTTTTGGGCGTTGGTTTGCCGGCGGACTTCTTTCGGCACACGGAGGCCCCTCGCAAAATCTCGCGGCATTCCGAGTCCGGCGGACGAAGTTGGCCAGCCCCACCCCCCAAGGCTATAGCCCACCCGTTTTTGTGGCCTTTTTGTGATGGACGAACTTGGCGCTCTAGCCTTCAGGCGGTTATTTTTGGGCGCGGCTTTGCCCTTGGCTTATGTTTGGCGCACGGAGGCCCCTCGCAAAGTCTCGCGGCATTCCGAGTCCGGCGGACGAAGTTGGCCAGCCACACCCCCCAAGGCTATAGCCCACCCGTTTTTGTGGCGTTTTTGCGCTGGACGAACTTGGCGCCCCGGCCTTCGGGCGGTTAGTTTTCGGAGCGGCTTTGCCCACGGCCTATTTTTAGCACACAGAGGCCCCTCGCAAAGTCTCGCGGTATTCCGTGTCCGGCGGACGAAGTGGGCCAGCCCCACCCCCCAAGGCTATAGCCCACCCGTTTTTGTGGCCTTTTTCTGCTGGACGAACTTGCTGCCCCGGCCTTCGGGGGGTTATTTTTGGGCGCGGCTTTGCCCTTGGCTTATGTTTGGTGCACGGAGGCCCCTCGCAAAGTCTCGCGGCATTCCGAGTCCGGCGGATGAAGTTGGCCAACCCCACCCCCCAAGGCTATAGCCCACCCGTTTTTGTGCCCTTTTTCCGCTGGACGAACTTGGCGCCCCGGCCTTCGGACGGTTATTTTTGGGCGCGGCTTTGCCCTCGGCCTATTTTTAGCACACAGAGGCCCCTCGCAAAGTCTCGCGGTATTCCGTGTCCGGCGGACGAAGTGGGCCAGCCCCACCCCCAAGGCTATAGCCCACCCGTTTTTGTGGCCTTTTTCTGCTGGACGAACTTGCTGCCCCGGCCTTCGGGCGGTTATTTTTGGGCGCGGCTTTGCCCGCGGCCTATTTTTAGCACACAGAGGCCCCTCGTAAAGTCTCGCGGCATTCCGTGTCCGGCGGACGAAGTGGGCCAGCCCCACCCCCCAAGGCTATAGCCCACCCGTTTTTGTGGCCTTTTTGCGCTGGACGAACTTGGCGCCCCGGCCTTCGGGCGGTTATTTATGGGAGCGGCTTTGCCCGCGGCCTATTTTTGGCACACGGAGGCCCCTCGCAAATTCTCGAGGCATTCCGAGTCCGGCGGACGAAGTTGGCCAGCCCCACCCCCCAAGGCTATAGCCCACCCGTTTTTGTGGCCATTTTCCGCTGAACGAACTTGGTGCCCCGGCCTTCGGGCGGTTATTTTTGGGCGCGGCTTTGTCCGCGGCCTATTTTTGGCACACGGAGGCCCCTCGCAAAGTCTCGCGGCATTCCGTGTCCGGCGGACGAAGTGGGCCAGCCCCACCCCCCAAGGCTATAGCCCACCCGTTTTTGTGGCCTTTTTGTGATGGACGAACTTGGCGCTCCAGCCTTCAGGCGGTTATTTTTGGGCGCGGCTTTGCCCTTGGCTTATGTTTGGCGCACGGAGGCCCCTCGCAAAGTCTCGCGGCATTCCGAGTCCGGCGGACGAAGTTGGCCAACCCCACCCCCCAAGGCTATAGCCCACCCGTTTTTGTGGCCTTTTTCCGCTGGACGAATTTGGTGCCCCCGCCTTCGGGCGGTTATTTTTGGGTACGGCTGTGCCCGCGGCCTATTCTTGGCACACAGAGTCGCCTCGCAAAGTCTCGCGCCATTCCGAGTCCGGCGGACGAAGTTAGCCAGCCCCACCCCCCAAGGCTATAGCGCACCCGTATTTGTGGCCTTTTTCCGCTGGACGAACATGGCGCCCCGGCCTTCAGGCGGTTATTTTTGGGCGCGGCTGTGCGCGCAGCCTATTTTTGGCAAACGGAGGCGCCTCGCAAAGTCTCGCGCCATTCCGAGTCCGGCGGATGAAGTTCGCCAGCCCCACCCCCCAAGGCTATAGCCCACCCATTTTTGTGGCCTTTTTCCGCTGGACGAACTTGGCGCCCCGGCCTTCGGGTGGTTATTTTTGGGCGCGGGTTTATCTGCAGCCTATTTTTGGCACACAGAGGGCCCTCGTAAAAACTCGCGGCATTCCGAGTCCGGCGGACGAAGTGGGCCAGCCCCACCCCCCAAGGCTATCGCCCACCCGTTTTTGTGACCTTTTTCCGCTGGACAAACTTGGCGCCCCGGCCTTCGGTCGGTTATTTTTGGGCGCGGCTTTGCCCGCGGCCTATTTTTGGCACACGGAGACCCCTCGCAATGTCTCGCCGCATTCCGAGTCCGGCGGACGAAGTTGGCCAGCCCCAACCCCCAAGGCTATAGCCCACCCGTTTTTGTGGCCTTTTTCCGCTGGACAAACTTGGCGACCCGGCCTTCGGGTGGTTATTTTTGGGCGTGGCTTTGCCCGCGGACTTCTTTCGGCACACGGAGGCCCCTCGCAAAGTCTCGCAGCATTCCGAGTCCGGCGGACGAAGTTGGCCAGCCCCACCCCCCAAGGCTATAGCCCACCCGTTTTTGTGGCCTTTTTCTGATGGACGAACGTGGCGCCCCGGCCTTCGGGCGGTTCTTTTTTGGTGCGCCTTTGCCCACGGCCTATTTTTGGCACAAGGAGGCCCCTCGCAAAGTCTCGCGGCATTCCGAGTCTGGCGGACGAAGTCGGCCAGCCCCACCCCCCAAGGCTATAGCCCACCCGTTTTTGTGGCCTTTTTCCGCTGGACGAACATGGTGCACCGGCCTTCGGGTGGTCATTTTTGGGCGTTGGTTTGCCGGCGGACTTCTTTCGGCACACGGAGGCCCCTCGCAAAATCTCGCGGCATTCCGAGTCCGGCGGACGAAGTTGGCCAGCCCCACCCCCCAAGGCTATAGCCCACCCGTTTTTGTGGCCTTTTTCCGCTGGACGAACTTGGCGCCCCGGCCTTCGGGCGGTTCTTTTTCGGCGTGGCTTTGTCCACGGCCTATTTTTGGTACATGGAGGCCCCTCGCAAAGTCTCGCGGCATTCCGAGTCCGGTGGATGAAGTTGGCCAGCCCCACCCCCCAAGGCTATAGCCCACCCGTTTTTGTGGCCTTTTCCACAGGATGAACAAGGCGCCCCAGCCTTCGGGTGGTTATTTTTGGGCGCGGCTTTGCCCGCAGCCTATTTTTGGAACATAGAGGCCCCTCACAAAGTCTCGCGGCATTCCGAGTCCGGCGGACGAAGTGGGCCAGCCCCACCCCCCAAGGCTATAGCCCACCCGTTTTTGTGGCCTTTTTCCGCTGGACGAACATGGCGCCCCGGCCTTCGGGTGGTTATTTTTGGGCGTGGCTTTGCCCGCGGACTTCTTTCGGCAGACGGAGACCCCACGCAAAGTCTCGCGGCATTCCGAGTCCGGCGGACGAAGTGGGCCAGCCCCACCCCCCAAGGCTATAGCCCACCCGTTTTTGTGGCTTTTTCCGCAGGATGAACAAGGCGCCCCAGCCTTCGGGTGGTTATTTTTGGGCGCGGCTTTGCCAGCGGCCTATTTTTGGCACACGGAGGCCCCTCGCAAAGTCTCGCGGCATTCTGAGTCCGGCGGACGAAGTTGGCCAGCCCCACCCCCCAAGGCTATAGCCCACCCGTTTTTGTGTCCTTTTTCTGCTGGACGAACTTGGCGCCCCGGCCTTCGGGCTGTTATTTTTGGTCGCGGCTTTGCCCGCGGCCTATTTTTGGCACACAGAGGCCCCTTGCAAAGTCTCGCGGCATTCCGAGTCCGGCGGACGAAGTTGGCCAGCCCCACCCCCCAAGGCTATAGCCCACCCGTTTTTGAGGCCTTTTTCCGCTGGACGAACTTCGCGCCCCGGCCTTCGGGCGGTTATTTTTAGGTGCGGCTTTGCCCGTGGCCTATTTTTGGCACATGAAGGCCCCTAACAAAGTATCACGGCATTCCGAGTCCGGCGGACGAAGTTGGCCAGCCCCACCCCCCAAGGCTATAGCCCACCCGTTTTTGTGGCCTTTTCCGCAGGATGAACAAGGCGCCCCAGCCTTCGGGTGGTTATTTTTGGGCGCGGCTTTGCCCGCAGCCTATTTTTGGCACACAGAGGCCCATCACAAAGTCTCGCGGCATTCCGAGTCCGGCGGACGAAGTGGGCCAGCCCCACCCCCCAAGGCTATAGCCCACCCGTTTTTGTGGCCTTTTTCCGCTGGACGAACATGGCGCCCCGGCCTTTGGGTGCTTATTTTTGGGCGTGGCTTTGCCCGCGGACTTCTTTCGGCACACGGAGGCCCCTCGCAAAGTCTCGTGGCATTCCGAGTCCGGCGGACGAAGTTGGCCAGCCCCACCCCCCAAGGCTATAGCCCACCCGTTTTTGTGGCCTTTTTCCGCTGGACGAACTTGGCGCCCCGGCCTTCGGGCGGTTCTTTTTCGGTGCGGCTTTGCCCGCGGCCTATTTTTGGCACACGGAAGCCCCTCGCAAAGTCTCGAGGCATTCCGAGTCCGCGCGGACGGAGTTGGCCAGCCCCACCCCCCAAGGCTATAGCCCACCCGTTTTTGTGGCCTTTTTCCGCTGGGCGAACTTGGCGCCCCGGCCTTCGGTCGGTTATTTTTGGGCGCGGCTTTGCCTGCGCCTTATTTTTTGCACACGGAGGCCCCTCATAAAGTCTCGCGGGATTCCGAGGCCGGCGGACGAAGTTGGCCAGCCCCACCCCCCAAGGCTATAGCCCACCCGTTTTTGTGTCCTTTTTCCGCTGGACGAACTTGGCGACCCGGCCTTCGGGCGGTTATTTTTGGGCGCAGCTTTGCCCGCGGCCTATTTTTGGAACACGGAGGCCCCTCTTAAAGTCTCGCAGCATTCCATGTCCGCCGGACGAAGTTGGCCAGCCCCACCCCCCAAGGCTATAGCCCACCCGTTTTTGTGGCCTTTTTCCGCTGGATAAACAAGGCGCCCCGGCCTTCGGGCGGTTATTTTTGCCCGCGGCCTATTTTTGGCACACGGAGGCCCCTCGCAAAAACTCGTGGCATTCCGAGTCCGGCGGACGGAGGTGGCCAGCCCCACCCCCGAAGGCTATAGCCCACCCGTTTTTGTGGCCTTTTTCCGCTGGACAAACTTGGCGCCCCGGCCTTCGGGCGGTTATTTTTTGGTGCGGCTTTGCCCGTGGCCTATTTTTGGCACAAGGACGCCCGTCGCAAAGTCTCGCGGCATTCCGAGTCCGGCGGACGAAGTTGGCCAGCCCCACCCCCCAAGGCTATAGCCCACCCGTTTTTGTGGCTTTTTTCCGCTGGACGAACTTGGCGACCCGGCCTTCGGGCGGTTATTTTGGGGCACGGCTTTGCCCGCGGCCTATTTTTGGCACACAGAGGCCCCTCGCAAAGTGTCGCGGCATTCCGAGTCCGGCGGACGAAGTGGGCCAGCCCCACCCCCCAAGGCTATAGCCCACCCATTTTTGTGGCCTTTTTCCGCTGGACGAACATGGCACCCCGGCCTTCGGGTCGTTATTTTTGGGCGTGGCTTTGCCCGTGGACTTCTTTCAGCACACGGAGGGCCCTCGCAAAGTCTCGCGGCATTCCGAGTCCGTCGGACGAAGTTGGCCAGCCTCACCCCCCAAGGCAATAGCCCACCCGTTTTTGTGGCCTTTTTCCGCTGGACGAACTTGGCGCCCCGGCCTTCGGGCGGTTCTTTTTTGGCGCGGCTTTGCCCGCGGCCTATTTTTGGCACACGGAAGCCCCTCGCAAAGTCTCGAGGCATTCCAAGTCCGCGCGGACGGAGTTGGCCAGCCCCACCCCCCAAGGCTATAGCCCACCCGTTTTTGTGGCTTTTTTCCGCTGGACGAACTTGGCGACCCGGCCTTCGGGCGGTTATTTTGGGGCACGGCTTTGCCCGCGGCCTATTTTTGGCACACAGAGGCCCCTCGCAAAGTGTCGCGGCATTCCGAGTCCGGCGGACGAAGTGGGCCAGCCCCACCCCCCAAGGCTATAGCCCACCCATTTTTGTGGCCTTTTTCCGCTGGACGAACATGGCACCCCGGCCTTCGGGTGGTTATTTTTGGGCGTGGCTTTGCCCGTGGACTTCTTTCAGCACACGGAGGCCCCTCGCAAAGTCTCGCGGCATTCCGAGTCCGTCAGACGAAGTTGGCCAGCCTCACCCCCCAAGGCAATAGCCCACCCGTTTTTGTGGCCTTTTTCCGCTGGACGAACTTGGCGCCCCGGCCTTCGGGCGGTTCTTTTTTGGCGCGGCTTTGCCCGCGGCCTATTTTTGGCACACGGAAGCCCCTCGCAAAGTCTCGAGGCATTCCGAGTCCGCGCGGACGGAGTTGGCCAGCCCCACCCCCCAAGGCTATAGCCCACCCGTTTTTGTGGCCTTTTTCCGCTGGACGAACTTGGCGACCCGGCCTTCGGGCGGTTATTTTGGGGCACGGCTTTGCCCGCGGCCTATTTTTGGCACACAGAGGCCCCTCGCAAAGTGTCGCGGCATTCCGAGTCTGGCGGACGAAGTGGGCCAGCCCCACCCCCCAAGGCTATAGCCCACCCATTTTTGTGGCCTTTTTCCGCTGGACGAACATGGCACCCCGGCCTTCGGGTGGTTATTTTTGGGCGTGGCTTTGCCCGTGGACTTCTTTCAGCACACGGAGGCCCCTCGCAAAGTCTCGCGGCATTCCGAGTCCGTCAGACGAAGTTGGCCAGCCTCACCCCCCAAGGCAATAGCCCACCCGTTTTTGTGGCCTTTTTCCGCTGGACGAACTTGGCGCCCCGGCCTTCGGGCGGTTCTTTTTTGGCGCGGCTTTGCCCGCGGCCTATTTTTGGCACACGGAAGCCCCTCGCAAAGTCTCGAGGCATTCCGAGTCCGCGCGGACGGAGTTGGCCAGCCCCACCCCCCAAGGCTATAGCCCACCCGTTTTTGTGGCCTTTTTCCGCTGGGCGAACTTGGCGCCCCGGCCTTCGGTTGGTTATTTTTGGGCGCGGCTTTCCCCGCTGCTTATTTTTGGCACACGGAGACCCCTCATAAAGTCTCGCGGGATTCCAAGGCCGGCGGACGAAGTAGGTGTTGTGCAAATTTTAATGTACTCGCAAGCGCACGAATCTATTGTAATATAGACTAATGGTGACGAGTGTCGATCCCACGAGGAGGTGGATTTTTAATTATATATAGAATTAATTTTGTAAATGGGCGGTTGGAATTGTGGTGGAAGTGATTTAAAATATGCTAAAATTGGAATTGCAATGGCAAGAATCAATTGTAGAGAAAATCGATTAAATTGACGTACTTGGGTATCTGGATCCGTATCAACATGCATCATGGGCTAAATAATCCGTATTAATGCCAATTAAATCATGAGGGGGGAATCCACACCTCATGAACCACGCTCTAATCAATATGGTGCTAAGGGCTTATCGTGCCAAATAATAATAACCTTATACTAGAGAGCCGGTGTAACCAAGGCGGTATCTAGACAAGATCAGTATTATTTGTCGACGATAAGTCAAATCATCCACAAAAACTAGAGGGGAAAAGAAAATAAATTTACCAAATAAAGCCCATGACACATGTTGAGACTTCACCTTCAACCCAAGCTTGAAAAGAAATTAGCTACTCATAATTGAACTAGGGGCAAAATGGGAATTTATTAAAATACAAAGAAAATACAAGATGGAGAAGGAATTACAGAAAATGGATCCCAAAAATGGATTCAGAGATATCAAATTAGGGGGGGGAGGTCCCCTTTTTATAGATACATGGAGTAAATCATGGCCATCGGATTAAAAACAGTTTGGACGCTCAGGATTGCGCCACGTCATCAGTCAACAGTCCACGGTTTGACCACGCGGATGAACAGTAACACGGTTTGACCCGACTTTGAACAGTAACGCGGTTTGACCCGGATGAACAGTAACGCGGTTTGGTTGAAAATAATCCTGTGTGATGCATGCACCGTACACGAGATTTTTCGTCCACTGATATGCTGCCACGTCACCATCAACAGTACATAAGAATTTTAGCCCAACAAGATCGCGACACCTCATCAGTCAATGCCACATCATCGGTCAATGCCACGTCATCGATCCGTCTATGTGAACAGTGTCGCGAACAGTAATGTAGACAGTACCGTATACGTGAATAGTACCGTACATGTGAATAGTGCCATTTTTCCTTTTATGCTCCTCCTAAGGTTTTCGACCGTCCTGAGTTCAAAAGTGATGTCCGTTTTGCCGTCTGATCTCTCCTTTATTGTGAAATGACTATAATGCCCCTAAAATACATAAAATACTTAATTAAAATAACACACACGTAATTACATCACAAGAAGGTTAAATACATAAAAGTAAGGGTTGTTAGTAAGACTTAAAATGTAAAATGACGGTTTTCTCCTTTATAAATATGCATTTTCTAGCACTCAACACACCCCCCAACCAGCTTATTGCTAGTCCCTAGCAAATAAAGCGAAAACAAAATTCAAATTCAAAATGATTTTTTTTTTTTTTTTTTTTTTTTAGAAACACTCGTGTTTATTCAATCAGATTAATGATAGCAATCAAATAAAAGTATAAGCATTATCTCCAGTCTAAAGCAACATCACACCCACATCAACCATCCACATGAATTAGCCCAGTAGACTTTGTTATAGCTACTTTCAAGAATGACATGTCAAACCCCAAAATCTCACTGGAAGTAGTGACACTCTCACAAAAAAATTAAAACCCAATAAACATAGTCACTCCAATGAATGGTAATTGAGAGAGAAAATAATAAAGAAATGATATCACATGCTCTCACCAAGATGAAATAAATATGCCCTCAGCTTAGAAATAATACGATCTCAAGTCAAATAAAATGTTAGTCAACCCACTTTATTTATCTTTTTTTTTTTTTTATTATGCATCACTACATCTTTTTAGCCCATATAACTAGCTTCTACTTCAAACTATAGTTCCCTAAAATCAAGAAGGACTTTTATTAGGACGTAACGTAGGCTAGGGATATGGCTAACAAAGAAAGGAAATAAGGAAAACAAAGTGTATGTTTGAGAAAAATGCAGAATTTTTTTTTTTTTTTTTTTTTGGAACTTGCAAGGTGGATTTCACCTATTATTGTTATTTTTATTCTTTTGAAACAACAACTTTTGTTTTTGTTTTTGTTTTTTTTTTTTTTTTTTTGCTTTTATTTGGCATAACTTCACTGAACAACATAATTATTTACATTTTCTCAAACATAAATAGGTGATGGAACTTAAAAGACATTGGGTAATACTCCAAATCGGAGTGGGTCAAGATGATAAGTTGACAAAGAAAAGGTTTTTGTTCTTTTTTTTTTTTTTTTTTTTTTTAAAGGCTCAAAAGGGGTAACTATGGATATTTAATAAAAGGGATGGCTAGAAAGGCTCAAACGAATCAAAGATGGCCTTTCCATCGTCTTTTAGGGCTCTAAATAATTATCCATATCTACTAGTTAGATGGGCCTCCCAATGTAGCAGCACACATTTTTTTCTTTTTTCTTTTTTTCTTTTTTTTTAATTTTACCATATATTTTTTTAAAGGGTTAACTTAAAAGAAATCTAGAGATCGTGTATAAAATAATAAACTGCTAAGCTGTATAAAGAATGGGCAAAAGGGTTACTCTCCAAGAAAATGATAGGCTCAACTACTCACTTGGCACTTATTTATGACATGTTCATTCCTTCAAGCAACTCATATTTGTCTCCGACATCAACATGTAAAGTAGCAAACATAGCGTAACATCACTTAAGACCAAAGATAATACAAATACTAAAATTTGAAATTAATCATGTCATCCAATGTTAAAACAAATAACACAATTTTTTTTTAAACAACATTCTACCCCCCAACCTATTCTAAACATGAAAGGAAAATATGTATGCAGAAATGTGAAAATGATGTAGAAAAATTAATTAGAAAAAGAAAATTTTTTTTTTTTTTTTAAACTAAGAAGATGCGTTTCTAGAGGCACTACACTCCATATTCAGCCATCTTCGACTCAAAAATTTGAAACTACATATTTATAAAGGAGAAAGAGGAAGAAAACATGTTTTTTTTTTTTTTTTTTTTTTTTTTAAACGATGAAGATGCGTTTCTAGAGTAACTACACTCCATATTCAGCCATCTTCAACATAAAATGTTAGCAACAGTTAGTTTCTACAACAAAAAATTAGTAAAAACTTAACCAAGATTCCACAATTGTCGACTATTCCCTCCCCCCAACCAGAACGAAACATTGTCCTCAATGTTTTAAAGGAAAGAAGTAGAGTGTAGAAGACATCACCTGGGTGGTGCAATACAGAAGAAAATATTTACAGGCGGAGAGTTAAATCTAATTTGTACTTCTTACTGCGGCTACTGTTACCATCATTATTTGGTCGCTCCAACACAAAGGTCCAGGGGTCTGGCTCCGGTTTATAAGCTTGTAACATATCAAGTAGCTCATTAGCAGTGTGAGCACAAATAAAGAGTTTTTTCACATTAGAAGGAATGAAATAGTTTTTTATTGCATGGTTAAGAAATGCGATAAAGCCATCATAAAAGTTATTGACATTTAACAAACCGATGGGTTTCTGGTGGATGTGCAGATGGGCCCAAGATGCTAGTGTCATAAGTGCCTCTAGTGTTGCAAGATCTCCTGGAAGGAAAATAAAAGCATCAGCATGATTAAGCATTTCAGTTATTCTTTCTTGCATACCTGAGACGACTAACTCTTCTCCAGTTGATGAGTCAGACGAACTGCCCAATGGTTTTAGGACTCTTGGGATGATGCCTAACACTTGACTTCCTCTGATAAAAGCTGCTTCTGAGACCATTTTTGATAACCCTCGGTTACCTCCTCCATACACCAAGTGTAATTTTCTCGCTGCTATGCTTCGACCAAGATCTATGGCTGCCTCCACGAACTCTTTATGTTTGCCATAGGTAAATCCAGAAAGCACACAAATGTTCTTGAATTGTCTATTGGGAGTAGCTGCCATTGTGATACTTCTCAAAAACAATTTGTGAGTGCTTGACAAAAGATAAATCACATTTAAGAATCTTGGTGATAGTGGGTCACAGCTGTGAATGAGGTAACATGTCAGCGTGAAATAACGCGTGAAGCACATGGCTTGCGAGTCAAAAAGGAAACAGTAAAAAGGAAAAAGTAAACAGTAATAAAATTATTAAAGACAATAATGCAAACAATAAAACAACAGTGAAATGAAATAAAATAACAGTAAAGTAAAATGATATTTACACGTAGTTGCGACTGTGGCTCACATCTTCCTCTGGTTTTACGTCCAGAAACGGCTTGAACGCCCTCTATGGGTCGAGGATGGGCTTCCCATCCAGTTTTCTTATAAACTGGCAAACAGGGTCGTTTATAGTCAGATTCCCAAGACTATATCGTGTATGCTCTTTCTGGAATAATGGTCATAACTGGAGAATCGCTTCTTGCACATATCCACTAGGATGCGTTTCAAGAGACAAAAGGATATCATCCAATGACTCCTTATTCAAGCCATCCCTAATGAATTGAATCTTATCTTCCCTGTTATCAGACACCATTCCTAAAGAACATGGGTTTCTATCGCAACTCATTCTAGCACATTTATGACAAGCAACAGAAATTCTTCGAGCTCGTCGTTTTCTTGCATAATTTCCTTTACCACAACCAGGCATGTATGCAATAAATTTAGGAGGTAACTCACCTGCTGATCGTACTTTAGCCTCAATTAACCTACGGATGTCAGCAGGTATGTTATTCTTCATGAGTAATCGCATGCGTTCGGTCCGAGCTTTATAGATCGTAAGGAGGGCATTCTGAGGAAGTGAAGGGAATCGCTTGTGAAGCTTCGCTAGAATCTCGTTTCTGTCCATACTTTCGCCTCAGAATGTCAGTTATTGTGGGAAACTGAAGTAACCGACTTGATTGTCACGGAGTACCGTTATCCGCCACTTCACCGGGGTAACAAACTAAAGCACACAAACAGAAAAACAAATTAAAACACACAAAGAAAATTAAAATCGTCCTCTTATTGAATTTACCTCAAGCTCCAACTGGATGTCGTAAACACTTCTCTCAATGTCTCTGAGTTGGCGTTCTAAACCCTCAACATAGGCTACTAACTCTGGTGGTTGTAGAGCCCAAATGCGTTGTGTTTTACAAAATTGAATCTGCCTTTTGAGATGAGTTTTGACACGTTGAAGTGGTTTAAGAATGTTCAGGAGGAACGGTCTTAGTAGGAGACTCATGATTAAAAATGATAAGAGAAAACTTAATGGTAAAATAAACACACTTATGCAAAAATAATTTCAATTAGCAAAAGAATAATAATAAAAAGAAATAAAGAAAAATCAAATCAACGAAAAGAAAAAAAAAATCAATTCAAATTTGGTGGGTCACTCAAATTTATTTCGATGTTTTCTCCATGTGGTTGGTACTCTAGATATGGCTTTAATCTTTGACCATTAACTTTAAACGTGACACCGTTCTTTGGGTCCTTAATTTCAATTGCCCCATGTGGAAAAACAGTATGTACAATAAATGGGCCAGACCAACGAGAGCGTAACTTACCTGGGAATAGGTGCAAGCGAGAATTGAATAAAAGCACTTTCTGACCTGGAGTGAACGATTTTCTCATAATGTGCTTGTCATGAAAGACTTTCATTCGTTGCTTGTAAATCTTGGCATTTTCGTATGCATCATTGCGAATTTCTTCAAGTTCTGCCAGTTGTAATCTTCTTTCTGAGCTGGCTTGCTGCATGTCAAAGTTGAATTTCTTGATGGCCCAATATGCACGATGCTCGAGTTCCACAGGTAGGTGGCAAGCTTTTCCATACACTAGCCTGTAGGGTGACATCCCAATCGGGGTCTTGAAAGCCGTTCTATATGCCCATAATGCATCATCAAGTCTTAGTGACCAATCTTTTCTGTCTGGTCTCACCGTCTTTTCTAATATGTGCTTTATTTCTCGATTGGAGATCTCAACTTGGCCACTGGTTTGCGGATGATACGGGGTCGCCACTTTGTGTGTGATTGAATACTTTGTCAAAAGAGCCTTGAATGCTTTGTTACAAAAGTGGGCACCACCATCACTGATTATCGCTCGAGGGAATCCAAAGCGCGAAACAATGTTGCTTTTCAAAAATCCTATCACCACTTTGTGATCATTGGTTCTGCATGGAATTGCTTCCACCCATTTCGATACGTAGTCAACACCAACCAATATGTATTGATGGCCAAAAGAAGGGGGAAAGGGTCCCATGAAGTCGATACCCCATACGTCAAAAATCTCAACCACTAAAATTGGATTTAGTGGCATCATGTTCCTTCGTGTAATGCTCCCCATTCGTTGACACCTATCACATGAAGAACAGAAAGTGTAAGCGTCTCGAAATATAGTTGGCCAATAGAAACCACATTGTAAAACTTTAGTCGCTGTTTTCTTAGCACTGAAATGGCCTCCACAAGCTTGTTCATGGCAGAATGAAAGGATATTCTGAATTTCACTTTCTGGGACACATCGCCTAACAATTTGATCTGCACAATACTTGAACAAATACGGGTCATCCCAAAAGAAATTCTTTATTTCTGCAAAGAATTTAGCCTTGTCTTGCTTGGTCCAATGCTCTGGAAATTTACCTGTAACAAGATAATTAACTATATCAGCATACCAAGGTAATACTTCCACATTCATCAATTGTTCATCTGGGAATGACTCATTTAATGGTAAGGGTTCTGTAATTGTGTCAAAATGGAGACGAGAGAGATGGTCCGCCACAACATTTTCTGTCCCTTTCTTATCTTTGAATTCCAAGTCAAATTCTGTTTTGGGTGGAGGAAGATTAGAAATGAGATCCACCTTGGCTTTGTCAACCTCAATACCTTTTCTCGAAATGATGTGACCGAGAACAATACCTTGTTTTACCATAAAATGACACTTCTCCCAATTCAAGACTAAGTTCTTCTCGGTACATCTCTGCAGAACTAGCGTTAGATGATGTAAACATTGATCAAACGAGTCACCAAAGACAGAAAAATCATCCATAAAGACTTCAAGGAATCGTTCAACCATATCAGAAAAAATGCTCAACATGCATCGTTGGAATGTAGCAGGTGCATTACATAATCCAAATGACATTCTCCTATATGCAAAAGTGCCAAAAGGGCAAGTGAAAGTAGTTTTCTCCTGATCTTTTGGTGCTATGGGAATTTGATTATATCCTGAGTAGCCATCTAGAAAGCAATAAAATTCATGGCCTGCTAATCTATCAAGCATTTGATCAATAAATGGTAAAGGAAAATGGTCTTTACGTGTGACAGAATTCAACTTTCTATAATCAATGCATACACGCCATCCTGTAGTTACTCTAGTTGGTATCAATTCATTATCAGCATTGGTAACTACTGTGACTCCTGACTTTTTGGGGACAACTTGTACAGGACTGACCCATGAACTATCAGAAATTGGGTAAATGATACCTGCGTCTAATAGCTTAAGGACTTCTGTTCTAACAACTTCTTTCATATTAGGATTTAACCGACGTTGCATTTCCCTAGTAGATTTAGCATTTTCATCAAGGTGAATGTAATGCATGCAGTCTACTGGATTTATACCTTTTATGTCTGCTATGGTCCATCCTAATGCTCCTTTGTGCTCTTTTAAAACATCCAACAACTTACCTTTTTGTTCGTCATTTAGGGATGATGAGATGATTACCGGCAGAGTGCTTTCTTCTCCCAAAAACGCATATTCCAATGTGTTGGGTAATGGTTTGAGCTCGAGTTTTGGTGGTGATTCTGATGATGGGATGAGTTTCTTCTCTGATGGTGCTAGTTGTTCAACTCTTGACTTCCATTTATTAGTGTCCATGGATGGTGCTGAGTCAAGTAGGGCGTTGACCTCATCAACTGATCTGTCAATATCAAAATCAAAACCAAAGTGAGTTAAGCATGTCTGTAAAGGATCATCACTAAGGTTTGAAAGAAAAGTATTATCAACTATTGTTTCTATTAAATCCACATCAACAATTCCATCATCTGCACTGTGAGGTTGTTTGGCAATGTTGAAAATATTTAGCTCCATAGTCATGTTGCCGAAGGACAACTGCATATTTCCAGTCCTGCATTGAATGTGAGCATCCGCAGTCGCCAAGAAAGGTCGGCCTAGAATAATGGGGATGTGCTTCCTTGAATCCTGTATTGGTTGAGTGTCAATTACAATGAAATCAACAGGAAAATAAAACTTGTCTACCTGGATAAGCACGTCCTCCACAATACCACGAGGTATTTTCGTGGACCGATCTGCAAGCTGTAACACCACTGGAGTTGGGTGTAATTCTCCCAGTCCAAGTTTCACGAATACTGAATAAGGCAACAAATTTACACTAGCTCCTAAATCCAACAACGCATTCTCAATTGTGTGGTTCCCTATACTACATGAAATAGTGGGGGAGCCTAGGTCTTTGCATTTTAGAGGAATTTTATGTTGGAGTATAGAACTAACATTTTCTGTTAAAAATGCCTTCTTTTGAACATGCATATTTCTCTTTTTAGTACAAAGGTCTTTAAGAAACTTGGCATAAGATGGAACTTGTTTAATAGCATCAAGTAAAGGGATGTTAACACTTACCTGTTTGAAGATTTCAAGAATCTCACCTGTGGATTTTCCCTTTTTTCCTTTCGCTAACCTCTGAGGAAATGGAGCTTTCGGAATGTATTCTCGTGGGTTGGTTTCTTCTTTCTCCTCCGGTGATGAGTCCTCAACATTCATAGGTACAATTTGATTTTCTTTTGTCACCGGCATCTCCACTTTGTTGTCGACTTCTTTTCCTTTTCGCAAGGTCATGATTGCTTTGACCTCTCCATGCTGCTGTGGTGAACTGGTACTTGCTTCATGTACTCCTTTAGGGTTAGGCACTGGTTGACTTGGAAATTTACCTTTCTCAACAGTAATTGCCAAGGTCTGAACTGAAGAAGCAAGTTGTCCCACCATCTTCTCAAGGCTTGAAACTGATTGGGCTTGTGAATTGAAGCCTGCTCTCAACTCATTTCGTAGTCCATCAATGGTCCGATTCTGTTGCTCAATGGTAGAATGAGTAACATTCTTGAAATTCTGGAATGCATCCTCCCATGGTCTGGGTTGAGAGTAGTTCTGGTTCTGATTGTATGGTCTGAATGGTGGCTGAGAGGCTTGAGGATTTTGAGGAATTTGTTGCATTGGTGGAGCTGGAGCTGCTGGTCCATTCTGTTGGAATCCTTGAGACCATGAAAAATTGGGGTGGTCTCTCCATCCAGGGTTATATGTGTTGGAGTATGGGTTGTAATTCGATGGTTTTCTCATTACACCTATGGCATTGGCTTGATCTGAGTATGAGTCATGGTCATGTGATTCTGTTGATTTAGCAGTCGATAACGATGCTATTTGTCGAGCAAGACCTTCAACCATCTCCTTGACTTCTTTGATTTCCGAAGTTGACTCGCCAATTTGAACCTCATTTACTCCCTTAATTCTTCTAGTATTCCTGAGTGATCGACTCCGTTGTTGGGAATTATCCGCTTGTCGCTGGAAGAATTCCCAAATCTCTGTTGCGCTTTTTGACATTAGCTCTCCTCCACTTGTTGCCATTAGCCATTCTTGCACATTCGGCAATAATCCCTCCAAAAAGTATTGGCATTGATGCCATTTTTCGTACCCATGATGTGGACACTTCAAGAGTAGCCCATTGAATCGCTCCCAAGTTTCGAAAAACTGCTCGTCCTCTCTTTGTGTAAACTCTGAAATTTCCCTGCGAATAGAATTGGTTTTATGCACTGGGAAATATTTATTTAGAAATTTTGTAACCATTTGTTCCCATGATGTAATGCTATTAGCAGGCAATGTATTAAGCCATGAACGAGCTCTATCCTTTAAAGAAAATGGGAATAATCTAAGTTTAACATCATCGTCTGAAAAATTTTCATATTTAAAAGTTTGACAAATGGCATGAAAATCATTCAGATGATTATATGGGTCCTCATTTTCTAGGCCATAGAATGTGGGGAGACAATTTAGCACACTAGGTTTTAATTCAAAACTCCTAGCAGCTACATTTGGGTATCTTATACATGATGTGCTCAAATTAGCTAAGGGACTAAAATAGTCCTTAAATGGCCTCTCCTGTGGTGCTTGTAAATCCATTCCAAATTTATTTTTAATGTGCTTTTGTGTGCGAAGTGTTTTTTCTAATTCAAGGTCTATAGGTTCAAGATTAGGTAATAATGACCTACGACCATGCATGCAAAATAAAATAAAAATAAAAATAAAGATGCAAACAAAACAAAAAATAAAGATGGGAACAAAACAAATAAAAATAAATAAGAGGGAGAAATTACGATACTAACCTTATTGCGCTATTACAACCTTTCTATAAAAATACACAAAAACAAATACGTGAAATAAATTAACTAAAAATTAAATTAATAAAATAAAAAAAAATTACAAAGAAAAAAAAATAAATTGAAAATTAAATTACAGAATTTTAAAGAAAAGAAATACTAACCTCTAAATGCGGATTCACTTTTTTTTTTTTAATAAAAAATACAAGAAAACAATTTAAAATAAATTATTCACAAAAATTAATTCTATGAATTAAAATTACTTACCTCCCCGGCAACGGCGCCAAAAACTTGTTGTGCAAATTTTAATGTACTCGCAAGCGCACGAATCTATTGTAATATAGACTAATGGTGACGAGTGTCGATCCCACGAGGAGGTGGATTTTTAATTATATATAGAATTAATTTTGTAAATGGGCGGTTGGAATTGTGGTGGAAGTGATTTAAAATATGCTAAAATTGGAATTGCAATGGCAAGAATCAATTGTAGAGAAAATCGATTAAATTGACGTACTTGGGTATCTGGATCCGTATCAACATGCATCATGGGCTAAATAATCCGTATTAATGCCAATTAAATCATGAGGGGGGAATCCACACCTCATGAACCACGCTCTAATCAATATGGTGCTAAGGGCTTATCGTGCCAAATAATAATAACCTTATACTAGAGAGCCGGTGTAACCAAGGCGGTATCTAGACAAGATCAGTATTATTTGTCGACGATAAGTCAAATCATCCACAAAAACTAGAGGGGAAAAGAAAATAAATTTACCAAATAAAGCCCATGACACATGTTGAGACTTCACCTTCAACCCAAGCTTGAAAAGAAATTAGCTACTCATAATTGAACTAGGGGCAAAATGGGAATTTATTAAAATACAAAGAAAATACAAGATGGAGAAGGAATTACAGAAAATGGATCCCAAAAATGGATTCAGAGATATCAAATTAGGGGGGGGAGGTCCCCTTTTTATAGATACATGGAGTAAATCATGGCCATCGGATTAAAAACAGTTTGGACGCTCAGGATTGCGCCACGTCATCAGTCAACAGTCCACGGTTTGACCACGCGGATGAACAGTAACACGGTTTGACCCGACTTTGAACAGTAACGCGGTTTGACCCGGATGAACAGTAACGCGGTTTGGTTGAAAATAATCCTGTGTGATGCATGCACCGTACACGAGATTTTTCGTCCACTGATATGCTGCCACGTCACCATCAACAGTACATAAGAATTTTAGCCCAACAAGATCGCGACACCTCATCAGTCAATGCCACATCATCGGTCAATGCCACGTCATCGATCCGTCTATGTGAACAGTGTCGTGAACAGTAATGTAGACAGTACCGTATACGTGAATAGTACCGTACATGTGAATAGTGCCATTTTTCCTTTTATGCTCCTCCTAAGGTTTTCGACCGTCCTGAGTTCAAAAGTGATGTCCGTTTTGCCGTCTGATCTCTCCTTTATTGTGAAATGACTATAATGCCCCTAAAATACATAAAATACTTAATTAAAATAACACACACGTAATTACATCACAAGAAGGTTAAATACATAAAAGTAAGGGTTGTTAGTAAGACTTAAAATGTAAAATGACGGTTTTCTCCTTTATAAATATGCATTTTCTAACACTCAACAGTAGGCCAGCCCCACCCCCGAAGGCTATAGCCCACCCGTTTTTGTGTCCTTTTTCCGCTGGACGAACTTGGCGACCCGGCCTTTGGGCGGTTATTTTTGGGCGCGGCTTTGCCCGCGGTCTATTTTTGGCACACGGAGGCCCCTCTTAAAGTCTCACGGCATTCCATGTCCGCCGGACGAAGTTGGCCAGCCCCACCCCCCAAGGCTATAGCCCACCCGTTTTTGTGCCCTTTTTCCGCTGGATAAACATGGCGCCCCGGCCTTCGGGCGGTTATTTTTTGGGGCGGCTTTGCCCGCGGCCTATTTTTGGCACACAGAGGCCCCTCGCAAAGACTCGCGGCAATCCGAGCCCGGCGGACGGAGGTGGCCAGCCCCACCCCCCAAGGCTATAGCCCACCCGTTTTTGTGGCCTTTTTCGGCTGGACGAACATGGCGCCCCGGCGTTCGGGCGGCTATTTTTGGGAAGGTCTTTGCCTGCGGACTTCTTTTGGCACACGGAGACCCCACACAAAGTCTCGCGGCATTCAGAGTCCGGCGGACTAAGTTGGCCAGCCCCACCCCCCAAGGCTATAGCCCACCCGTTTTTGTGGCCTTTTTCCGCTGGACGAACTTGGCGACCCGGCCTTCGGGCGGTTATTTTTGGGCGCGGCTTTGCCCGCGGCCTATTTTTGGCACACGGAGGCCCCTCGAAAAGTCTCGTGGCATTCCGAGTCCGGCGGACGGAGGTGGCCAGCCCCACCCCCCAAGGCTATAGCCCACCCGTTTTTGTGGCCTTTTTCCGCTGGATAAACATGGCGCCCCGGCCTTCGGGCGGTTATTTTTGGGCGCGGCTTTCCCCGCGGGCTATTTTTGGCACAAGAACGCCCGTCGCAAAGTCTCGCGGCATTCCGAGTCTGGCGGACGAAGTTGGCCAGCCCCACCCCCCAAGGCTATAGCCCACCCGTTTTTGTGGCCTTTTTCCGCTGGACGAACTTGGCGACCCGGCCTTCGGGCGGTTATTTTTGGCGGGGCTTTGCCCGCGGCCAATTTTTGGCACACGGAGGCCCCTCTTAAAGTCTCGCAGCATTCCATGTCCGCCGGACGAAGTTGACCAGCCCCACCACCCAAGGCTATAGCCCACCCGTTTTTGTGGCCTTTTTCCGCTGGATAACATGGCGCCCCGGCCTTCGGGCGGTTATTTTTGCCCGCGGCTTTGCCCGCGGCCTAATTTTGGCACACGGAGGCCCCTCGCAAAGTCTCGTGGCATTCCGAGTCCGGCGGACGGAGGTGGCCCGCCCCACCCCCCAAGGCTATAGCCCACCCGTTTTTCTGGATTTTTTCTGCTGGATAAACATGGCGCCCCGGCCTTCGGGCGGTTATTTTTGGGCGCGGCTTTCCCCGTGGGCTATTTTTGGCACATGGAGACCCCTCGTAAAGCCTCGTGGCATCCCGAGTCCGGCGGATGAAGTTGGCCAGCCCCACCCCCCAAGGCTATAGCCCACCCGTTTTTGTGTCCTTTTTCCGCTGGACGAACTTGGCGACCCGGCCTTTGGGCGGTTATTTTTGGGCGCGGCTTTCCCCGCTGCTTATTTTTGGCACACGGAGACCCCTCATAAAGTCTCGCGGGATTCCAAGGCCGGCGGACGAAGTAGGCCAGCCCCACCCCCCAAGGCTATAGCCCACCCGTTTTTGTGTCCTTTTTCCGCTGGACGAACTTGGCGACCCGGCCTTTGGGCGGTTATTTTTGGGCGCGGCTTTGCCCGCGGTCTATTTTTCGCACACGGAGGCCCCTCTTAAAGTCTCGCAGCATTCCATGTCCGCCGGACGAAGTTGGCCAGCCCCACCACCCAAGGCTATAGCCCACCCGTTTTTGTGCCCTTTTTCCGCTGGATAAACATGGCGCCCCGGCCTTCGGGCGGTTATTTTTTGGGGCGGCTTTGCCCGCGGCCTATTTTTGGCACACAGAGGCCCCTCGCAAAGACTCGCGGCAATCCGAGCCCGGCGGACGGAGGTGGCTAGCCCCACCCCCCAAGGCTATAGCCCACCCGTTTTTGTGGCCTTTTTCGGCTGGACGAACATGGCGCCCCGGCGTTCGGGCGGCTATTTTTGGGAAGGTCTTTGCCTGCGGACTTCTTTTGGCACACGGAGACCCCACACAAAGTCTCGCGGCATTCAGAGTCCGGCGGACTAAGTTGGCCAGCCCCACCCCCCAACGCTATAGCCCACCCGTTTTTGTGGCCTTTTTCCGCTGGACGAACTTGGCGACCCGGCCTTCGGGCGGTTATTTTTGGGCGCTGCTTTGCCCGCGGCCTATTTTTGGCACACGGAGGCCCCTCGCAAAGTCTCGTGGCATTCCGAGTCCGGCGGACGGAGGTGGCCAGCCCCACCCCCCAAGGCTATAGCCCACCCGTTTTTGTGGCCTTTTTCCGCTGGATAAACATGGCGCCCCGGCCTTCGGGCGGTTATTTTTGGGCGCGGCTTTCCCCGCGGGCTATTTTTGGCACAAGGACGCCCGTCGCAAATTCTCGCGGCATTCCGAGTCTGGCGGACGAAGTAGGGCAGCCCCACCCCCCAAGGCTATAGCCCACCCGTTTTTGTGGCCTTTTTCCGCTGGACGAACTTGGCGACCCGGCCTTCGGGCGGTTATTTTTGGCGGGGCTTTGCCCGCGGCCTATTTTTGGCACACGGAGGCCCCTCTTAAAGTCTCGCAGCATTCCATGTCCGCCGGACGAAGTTGACCAGCCCCACCCCCCAAGGCTATAGCCCACCCGTTTTTGTGGCCTTTTTCCGCTGGATAACATGGCGCCCCGGCCTTCGGGCGGTTATTTTTGCCCGCGGCCTAATTTTGGCACACGGAGGACCCTCGCAAAGTCTCGTGGCATTCCTAGTCCGGCGGACGGAGGTGGCCCGCCCCACCCCCCAAGGCTATAGCCCACCCGTTTTTCTGGATTTTTTCTGCTGGATAAACATGGCGCCCCGGCCTTCGGGCGGTTATTTTTGGGCGCGGCTTTCCCCGTGGGCTATTTTTGGCACATGGAGACCCCTCGTAAAGCCTCGTGGCATCCCGAGTCCGGCGGATGAAGTTGGCCAGCCCCACCCCCCAAGGCTATAGCCCACCCGTTTTTGTGTCCTTTTTCCGCTGGACGAACTTGGCGACCCGGCCTTTGGGCGGTTATTTTTGGGCGCGGCTCTGCGCGCGGCTTATTTTTGGCACACGGAGGCCCCTCGCAAAGTCTCGTGGCATTCCGAGTCCGGCGGACGGAGGTGGCCTGTCCCACCCCCCAAGGCTATACCCCACCCGTTTTTGTGGCCTTTTTCCGCTGGATAAACATGGCGCCCCGGCCTTCGGGCGGTTATTTTTGGGCGCGGCTTTCCCCGTGGGCTATTTTTGGCACATGGAGACCCCTCGTAAAGCCTCGTGGCATCCCGAGTCCGGCGGATGAAGTTGGCCAGCCCCACCCCCCAAGGCTATAGCCCACCCGTTTTTGTGGCCTTTTTCCGCTGGACGAACTTGGCGCTACGGCCTTCGGGCGGTTAGTTTTGGGCGCGGCTTTGCCCGCGGCCTATTTTTGGCACACGGAGGCCCCTCTTAAAGTCTCGCAGCATTCCATGTCCGCCGGACGAAGTTGGCCAGCCCAACCCCCCAAGGCTATAGCCCACCCGTTTTTGTGCCCTTTTTCCGCTGGATAAACATGGCGCCCCGGCCTTCGGGCGGTTATTTTTTGGGGCGGCTTTGCCCGCGGCCTATTTTTGGTACATGGAGGCCCCTCGCAAAGTCTTGCGGCATTCCGAGTCCGGCAGACGAAGTTGGCCAGCCCCACC
This sequence comes from Citrus x limon, assembly GCA_034663535.1. Lineage (NCBI taxonomy): Eukaryota > Viridiplantae > Streptophyta > Magnoliopsida > Sapindales > Rutaceae > Citrus > Citrus x limon. The sequence goes on along the minus strand of CM067998.1, from coordinate 35,280,360 downwards.
CCCCAAGACTATAGCCCACCCGTTTTTGTGGCCTTTTTCCGCTGGAAGAACTTCGCGCCCCGGCCTTCGGGCGGTTATTTTGGGGCGCGGCTTTGTCCGTGGCCTATTTTTGGTGCACGGAGGCCCCTCACAAAGTCTCGCGGCAGTCCGAGTCCGGCGGACTAAGTTGGCCAGCCCCACCCCCCAAGGCTATAGCCCACCTGTTTTTGTGGCCTTTTTCAGCTGGACGAACTTGGCGCCCCGGCCTTCGGACGGTTATATTTTGGTGCGGCTTTGCCCGCGGCCTATTTTGCGTATAGGGAGGTTATTTTTGGGCGCGGCTTTGCCCGCGGCCTATTTTTTGCACACGGAGGCCCCTCGCAAAGTCTCGCAGCAATCCGAGGCCGGCGGACGAAGTTGGCCAATCCCACCCCCCAAGGCTATAGCCCACCCGTTTTTGTGGCCTTTTTCCGCTGGACGAACTTGGCGCCCCGGCCTTCGGGCGGTTATTTTTGGGCGCAGCTTTGCCCGCGGCCTATTTTTGGCACATGGAGGCCCCTCGCAAAGTCTCGCGGCAATCCGAGCCCGGCGGACGAAGTTGGCCAGCCCCACCCCCCAAGGCTATCGCCCACCCGTTTTTGTGGCCTTTTTCGGCTGGACGAACATGGCGCCCCGGCCTTCGGGCGGTTATTTTTGGGAAGGTCTTTGCCTACGGACTTCTTTTGGCACACGGAGGCCCCTCGCAAAGTCTCGCGGCATTCAGAGTCCGGCGGACTAAGTTGGCCAGCCCCACCCCCCAAGGCTATAGCCCACCCGTTTTTGTGGCCTTTTTCCGCTGGAAGAACTTCGCGCCCCGGCCTTCGGGTGGTTATTTTGGGGCGCGGCTTTGTCCATGGCCAATTTTTGGCACACGGAGGCCCCTCGCAAAGTCTCGCGGCAGTCCGAGTCCGGCGGACGAAGTGGGCCAGCCCCACCCCCCAAGGTTATAGCCCACCCGTTTTTGTGGCCTTTTTCAGCTGGACGAACTTGGCGTCCCGGCCTTCGGACTGTTATTTTTTGGCGTGGCTTTGGCCGCGGCCTATTTTGCGTATAGGGAGGTTATTTTTGGGCTCGGCTTTGCCCGCGGCCTATTTTTGGCACACGGAGGCCCCTCGCAAAGTCTCGCAGCAATCCAAGTCCGGCGGACGAAGTTGGCCAATCCCACCCCCCAAGGCTATAGCCCACCCGTTTTTGTGGCCTTTTTCCGCTGGACGAACTTGGCGCCCCGGCCTTCGGGCGGTTATTTTTGGGCGCAGCATTGCCCGCGGCCTATTTTTGGCACATGGAGGCCCCTCGCAAAGTCTCGCGGCATTCCGAGTCTGGCGGACGAAGTAGGCCAGCCCCACCCCCCAAGGCTATAGCCCACCCGTTTTTGTGGCCTTTTTCCGCTGGACGAACTTGGCGCCCCGGCCTTCGGGCGGTTATTTTTTGGGGCGGCTTTGTCCCCGTCCTATTTTTGGCACATGGAGGCCCCTCGCAAAGTCTTGCGGCATTCCGAGTCCGGCGGACGAAGTTGGCCAGCCCCACCCCACAAGACTATAGCCCACCCGTTTTTGTGGCCTTTTTCCGCTGGAAGAACTTCGCGCCCCGGCCTTCGGGCAGTTATTTTGGGGCGCGGCTTTGTCCGTGGCCTATTTTTGGCACACGGAGGCCCCTCGCAATGTCTCACGGCATTCCGAGTCTGGCGGACAAAGTTGGCCAGCCCCACCCCCCAAGGCTATAGCCCACCCGTTTTTGTGGCCTTTTTCCGCTGGATGAACTTGGCGCCCCGGCCTTCGGGCGGTTATTTTTTGGCGCAGTTTTGCCCGCGGCCTATTTTTGGCACACGGAGGCCCCTCGCAATTTCTCGCGGCATTCCGAGTCTGGCGGACAAAGTTGGCCAGCCCCACCCCCCAAGGCTATAGCCCACCCGTTTTTGTGGCCTTTTTTCGCTGGACGAACATGGCGCCACGGCCTTCGGGTGGTTATTTTTGGGCGTCGCTTTGCCCGCGGACTTCTTTCGGCACACGGAGTCCCCTCGCAATGTCTTGCGGCATTCCGAGTCCGGCGGATGAAGTTGGCCAGCCCCACCCCCCAAGACTATAGCCCACCCGTTTTTGTGGCCTTTTTCCGCTGGACGAACTTGGCGCCCCGGCCTTCGGGCTGTTATTTTTGGGCGCGACTTTGCCCGCGGCCTATTTTTGCCACACGGAGGCCCCTCGCAAAGTCTATCGGCATTCCGAGTCCGGCGGACGAACTTGGCCAGCCCCACCCCCCAAGGCTATATCCCACCCGTTTTTGTGGCCTTTTTGCGCTGGACTAACTTGGGGCCCCGGCCTTCGAGTGGTTATTTTTGGACGCGGCTTTGCCGCCGGCCTATGTTTGGCACACGGAGGCCCCTCACAAAGGCTCGCGGCATTCCGAGTCGGGTGGACAAAGTTGGACAGCCCCACCCCCCAAGGCTATAACCCACCCGTTTTTGTGGCCTTTTTCCTCTGGACGAACTTGGCGCCCCAGCCTTCGGGCGGTTATTTTTGGGCGCGGCTTTGGCCACGGCCTATTTTTGGCACATGGAGACCCCTCGTAAATCCTCGTGGCATTCCGAATCCGGCGGATGAAGTTGGCCAGCCCCACCCGCCAAGGCTATAGCCCACCCGTTTTTGTGGCCTTTTTCCGCTGGACGAACTTGGCGCTCCGGCCTTCGGGCGGTTATTTTTTGGGGTGGCTTTGTCCCCGGCCTATTTTTGGCACACGGAGGCCCCTCGCAAAGTCTCGCGGCAATCCGAGCCCGGCGGACGAAGTTGGCCAGCCCTACCCCCACAAGGCTATAGCCCACCCGTTTTTGTGGCCTTTTTCCGCTGGATAAACATGGCGCCCCGGCCTTCGGGCGGTTATTTTTGCCCGCGGCTTTGCCCGCGGCCTATTTTTGGCACACGGAGGCCCCTCGTAAAGTCTCGTGGCATTCCGAGTCCGGCGGACGGAGGTGGCCAATCCCACCCCCCAAGGCTATAGCCCACCCGTTTTTGTGGCCTTTTTCCGCTGGACGAACTTGGCGCCCCGGCCTTCGGGCGGTTATTTTTGGGCGCAGCTTTGCCCGCGGCCTATTTTTGGCACATGGAGGCCCCTCGCAAAGTCTCGCGGCAATCCGAGCCCGGCGGACGAAGTTGGCCAGCCCCACCCCCCAAGGCTATCGCCCACCCGTTTTTGTGGCCTTTTTCGGCTGGACGAACATGGCGCCCCGGCCTTCGGGCGGTTATTTTTGGGAAGGTCTTTGCCTACGGACTTCTTTTGGCACACGGAGGACCCTCGCAAAGTCTCGCGGCATTCAGAGTCCGGCGGATTAAGTTGGCCAGCCCCACCCCCCAAGGCTATAGCCCACCCGTTTTTGTGGCCTTTTTCCGCTGGAAGAACTTCGCGCCCCGGCCTTCGGGCGGTTATTTTGGGGCGCGGCTTTGTCCATGGCCAATTTTTGGCACACGGAGGCCCCTCGCAAAGTCTCGCGGCAGTCCGAGTCCGGCGGACGAAGTGGGCCAGCCCCACCCCCCAAGGCTATAGCCCACCCGTTTTTGTGGCCTTTTTCAGCTGGACGAACTTGGCGCCCCGGCCTTCGGACTGTTATTTTTTGGCGCGGCTTTGGCCGCGGCCTATTTTGCGTATAGGGAGGTTATTTTTGGGCTCGGCTTTGCCCGCGGCCTATTTTTGGCACACGGAGGCCCCTCGCAAAGTCTCGCAGCAATCCAAGTCCGGCGGACGAAGTTGGCCAATCCCACCCCCCAAGGCTATAGCCCACCCGTTTTTGTGGCCTTTTTCCGCTGGACGAACTTGGCGCCCCGGCCTTCGGGCGGTTATTTTTGGGCGCAGCATTGCCCGCGGCCTATTTTTGGCACATGGAGGCCCCTCGCAAAGTCTCGCGGCATTCCGAGTCTGGCGGACGAAGTAGGCCAGCCCCACCCCCCAAGGCTATAGCCCACCCGTTTTTGTGGCCTTTTTCCGCTGGACGAACTTGGCGCCCCGGCCTTCGGGCGGTTATTTTTTGGGGCGGCTTTGTCCCCGTCCTATTTTTGGCACATGGAGGCCCCTCGCAAAGTCTTGCGGCATTCCGAGTCCGGCGGACGAAGTTGGCCAGCCCCACCCCCCAAGACTATAGCCCACCCGTTTTTGTGGCCTTTTTCCGCTGGAAGAACTTCGCGCCCCGGCCTTCGGGCAGTTATTTTGGGGCGCGGCTTTGTCCGTGGCCTATTTTTGGCACACGGAGGCCCCTCGCAATGTCTCACGGCATTCCGAGTCTGGCGGACAAAGTTGGCCAGCCCCACCCCCCAAGGCTATAGCCCACCCGTTTTTGTGGCCTTTTTCCGCTGGATGAACTTGGCGCCCCGGCCTTCGGGCGGTTATTTTTTGGTGCAGTTTTGCCCGCGGCCTATTTTTGGCACACGGAGGCCCCTCGCAATTTCCCGCGGCATTCCGAGTCCGGCGGACGAACTTGGCCAGCCCCACCCCCCAAGGCTATATCCCACCCGTTTTTGTGGCCTTTTTGCGCTGGTCTAACTTGGGGCCCCGGCCTTCGAGCGGTTATTTTTGGACGCGGCTTTGCCGCCGGCCTATGTTTGGCACACGGAGGCCCCTCGCAAAGGCTCGCGGCATTCCGAGTCTGGTGGACGAAGTTGGACAGCCCCACCCCCCAAGGCTATAACCCAGCCGTTTTTGTGGCCTTTTTCCTCTGGACGAACTTGGCGCCCCGGCCTTCGGGCGGTTATTTTTGGGCGCGGCTTTGGCCACGGCCTATTTTTGGCACATGGAGACCCCTCGTAAATCCTCGTGGCATTCCGAATCCGGCGGATGAAGTTCGCCAGCCCCACCCCCCAAGGCTATAACCCACCCGTTTTTGTGGCCTTTTTCCGCTGGACGAACTTGGCGCCCCGGCCTTCGGGCGGTTATTTTTTGGGTTGGCTTTGTCCCCGGCCTATTTTTGGCACACGGAGGCCCCTCGCAAAGTCTCGCGGCAATCAGAGCCCGGCGGACGAAGTTGGCCAGCCCTACCCCCACAAGGCTATAGCCCACCCGTTTTTGTGGCCTTTTTCCGCTGGATAAACATGGCGCCCCGGCCTTCGGGCGGTTATTTTTGCCCGCGGCTTTGCCCGCGGCCTATTTTTGGCACACGGAGGCCCCTCGTAAAGTCTCGTGGCATTCCGAGTCCGGCGGACGGAGGTGGCCAGCCCCACCCCCCAAGGCTATAGCCCACCCGTTTTTGTAGCCTTTTTCAGCTGGATAAACATGGCGCCCCGGCCTTCGTGCGGTTATTTTTGGGCGCGGCTTTCCCCACGGGCTATTTTTGGCACAAGGACGGCCGTCGCAAAGTCTCGCGGCATTCCGAGTCCGGCGGACGAAGTTGGCCAGCCCCACCCCCCAAGGCTATAGTCCACCCGTTTTTGTGGCCTTTTTCCGCTGGATGAACTTGGCGACCCGGCCTTCGGGCGGTTATTTTTTGGCGAGGCTCTGCCCGCGGCCTATTTTTGGCACACGGAGGCCCCTCTTAAAGTCTCGCAGCATTCCATGTCCGCCGGACGAAGTTGACCAGCCCCACCCCCCAAGGCTATAGCCCACCCGTTGTTGTGGCCTTTTTCCGCTGGATAAACATGGCGCCCCGGCCTTCGGGCGGTTATTTTTGCCCGCGGCTTTGTCCGCGGCCTATTTTTGGCATACGGAGGCCCCTCGTAAAGTCTCGTGGCATTCCGAGTCCGGCGGACGGAGGTGGCCAGCCCCACCCCCCAAGGCTATACCCCACCCGATTTTGTGGCCTTTTTCCGCTGGATAAACATGGCCCCCCTTCCTTCGGGCGGTTATTTTTGGGCGCGGCTTTCCCCGCGGGCTATTTTTGGCACATGGAGGCCCCTCTTAAAGTCTCGCAGCATTCCATATCCGCCGGACGAAGTTGACCAGCCCCACCCCCCAAGGCTATAGCCCACCCGTTTTTGTGGCCTTTTTCCGCTGGACGAACTTGGCGCCCCGGCCTTCGGGCGGTTATTTTTTGGGGCGGCTTTGCCCGCGGCCTATTTTTGGCACACGGAGGCCCCTCGCAAAGTCTCGCAGCAATCCGAGCCCGGCGGACGAAGTTGGCCAGCCCCACCCCCCAAGGCTATCGCCCACCCGTTTTTGTGGCCTTTTTCAGCTGGACGAACTTGGCGCCCCGGCCTTCGGACGGTTATTTTTTGGCGCGGCTTTGCCCGCGGCCTATTTTTGGCACATGGAGCCCCCTCGCAAAGTCTCGCGGCATTCCGAGTCTGGCGGACGAAGTAGGCCAGCCCCACCCCCCAAGGCTATAGCCCACCCGTTTTTGTGGCCTTTTTCCGCTGGACGAACTTGGCGCCCCGGCCTTCGGGCGGTTATTTTTTGGGGCGGCTTTGTCCCCGGCCTATTTTTGGCACATGGAGGCCCCTCGCAAAGTCTTGCGGCATTCCGAGTCCGGCGGACGAAGTTGGCCAGCCCCACCCCCCAAGACTATAGCCCACCCGTTTTTGTGGCCTTTTTCCGCTGGAAGAACTTCGCGCCCCGGCCTTCGGGCAGTTATTTTGGGGCGCGGCTTTGTCCGTGGCCTATTTTTGGCACACGGAGGCCCCTCGCAATGTCTCACGGCATTCCGAGTCTGGCGGGCAAAGTTGGCCAGCCCCACCCCCCAAGGCTATAGCCCACCCGTTTTTGTGGCCTTTTTCCGCTGGATGAACTTGGCGCCCCAGCCTTCGGGCGGTTATTTTTTGGCGTAGCTTTGCCCGCGGCCTATTTTTGGCACACGGAGGCCCCTCGCAATGTCTCGCGGCATTCCGAGTCTGGCGGACAAAGTTGGCCAGCCCCACCCCCTAAGGCTATAGCCCACCCGTTTTTGTGGCCTTTTTTCGCTGGACGAACATGGCGCCCCGGCCTTCGGGTGGTTATTTTTGGGCGTCGCTTTGCCCGCGGACTTCTTTCGGCACACGGAGTCCCCTCGCAATGTCTTGCGGCATTCCGAGTCCGGCGGATGAAGTTGGCCAGCCCCACCCCCCAAGACTATAGCCCACCCGTTTTTGTGGCCTTTTTCCGCTGGACGAACTTGGTGCCCCCGGCCTTCGGGCTGTTATTTTTGGGCGCGACTTTGCCCACGGCCTATTTTGCAACACGGAGGCCCCTCGCAAAGTCTACCGGCATTCCGAGTCCGGCGGACGAACTTGGCCAGCCCCACCCCCCAAGGCTATATCCCACCCGTTTTTGTGGCCTTTTTGCGCTGGACTAACTTGGGGCCCCGGCCTTCGAGCGGTTATTTTTGGACGCGGCTTTGCCGCCGGCCTATGTTTGGCACACGGAGGCCCCTCGCAAAGGCTCGCGGCATTCCGAGTCTGGTGGACGAAGTTGGACAGCCCCACCCCCCAAGGCTATAACCCACCCGTTTTTGTGGCCTTTTTCCGCTGGACGAACTTGGCGCCCCGGCCTTCGGGCGGGTTTTTTTGGGCGCGGCTTTGACCGCGGCCTATTTTTGGCACATGGAGACCCCTCGTAAAGCCTCGTGGCATTCCGAATCCGGCGGATGAAGTTGGCCAGCCCCACCCCCCAAGGCTATAGCCCACCCGTTTTTGTGGCCTTTTTCCGCTGGACGAACTTGGCGCCCCGGCCTTCGGGCGGTTATTTTTTGGGGCGGCTTTGTCCCCGGCCTATTTTTGGCACACGGAGGCCCCTCGCAAAGTCTCGCGGCAATCCGAGCCCGGCGGACGAAGTTGGCCAGCCCTACCCCCACAAGGCTATAGCCCACCCGTTTTTGTGGCCTTTTTCCGCTGGATGAACATGGCGCCCCGGCCTTCGGGCGGTTATTTTTGCCCGCGGCTTTGCCCGCGGCCTATTTTTGGGACACGGAGGCCCCTCGTAAAGTCTCGTGGCATTCCGAGTCCGGCGGACGGAGGTGGCCAGCCCCACCCCCCAAGGCTATAGCCCACCCGTTTTTGTAGCCTTTTTCAGCTGGATAAACATGGCGCCCCGGCCTTCGTGCGGTTATTTTTGGGCGCGGCTTTCCGCACGGGCTATTTTTGGCACAAGGACGGCCGTCGCAAAGTCTCGCGGCATTCCGAGTCCGGCGGACGAAGTTGGCCAGCCCCACCCCCCAAGGCTATAGCCCACCCGTTTTTGTGGCCTTTTTCCGCTGGATGAACTTGGCGACCCGGCCTTCGGGCGGTTATTTTTTGGCGAGGCTTTGCCCGCGGCCTATTTTTGGCACACAGAGGCCCCTCTTAAAGTCTCGCAGCATTCCATGTCCGCCGGACGAAGTTGACCAGCCCCACCCCCCAAGGCTATAGCCCACCCGTTGTTGTGGCCTTTTTCCGCTGGATAAACATGGCGCCCCGGCCTTCGGGCGGTTATTTTTGCCCGCGGCTTTGCCCGCGGCCTATTTTTGGCATACGGAGGCCCCTCGTAAAGTCTCGTGGCATTCCGAGTCCGGCGGACGGAGGTGGCCAGCCCCACCCCCCAAGGCTATACCCCACCCGATTTTGTGGCCTTTTTCCGCTGGATAAACATGGCGCCCCGCCCTTCGGGCGGTAATTTTTGGGCGCGGCTTTCCCCGCGGGCTATTTTTGGCACAAGGACGCCCGTCGCAAAGTCTCTCGGCATTCCGAGTCTGGCGGACGAAATTGGCCAGCCCCACCCCCCAAGGCTATAGCCCACCCGTTTTTGTGGCCTTTTTCCGCTGGACGAACTTGGCGACCCGGCCTTCGGGCGGTTATTTTTGGGCGCGGCTTTGCCCGCGGCCTATTTTTGGCACATGGAGGCCCCTCTTAAAGTCTCGCAGCATTCCATGTCCGCCGGACGAAGTTGACCAGCCCCACCCCCCAAGGCTATCGCCCACCCGTTTTTGTGGCCTTTTTCCGCTGGACGAACTTGGCGCCCCGGCCTTCGGGCGGTTATTTTTTGGGGCGGCTTTGCCCGTGGCCTATTTTTGGCACACGGAGGCCCCTCGCAAAGTCTCGCAGCAATCCGAGCCCGGCGGACGAAGTTGGCCAGCCCCACCCCCCAAGGCTATCGCCCACCCGTTTTTGTGGCCTTTTTCAGCTGGACGAACTTGGCGCCCCGGCCTTCGGACAGTTATTTTTTGGCGCGGCTTTGCCCGCGGCCTATTTTTGGCACATGGAGGCCCCTCGCAAAGTCTCGCGGAATTCCGAGTCTGGCGGACGAAGTAGGCCAGCCCCACCCCCCAAGGCTATAGCCCACCCGTTTTTGTGGCCTTTTTCCGCTGGACGAACTTGGCGCCCCGGCCTTCGGGCGGTTATTTTTTGGAGCGGCTTTGTCCCCGGCCTATTTTTGGCACATGGAGGCCCCTCGCAAAGTCTTGCGGCATTCCGATTCCGGCGGACGAAGTTGGCCAGCCCCACCCCCCAAGACTATAGCCCACCCATTTTTGTGGCCTTTTTCCGCTGGAAGAACTTCGCGCCCCGGCCTTCGGGCAGTTATTTTGGGGCGCGGCTTTGTCCGTGGCCTATTTTTGGCACACGGAGGCCCCTCGCAATGTCTCACGGCATTCCGAGTCTGGCGGGCAAAGTTGGCCAGCCCCACCCCCCAAGGCTATAGCCCACCCGTTTTTGTGGCCTTTTTCCGCTGGATGAACTTGGCGCCCCAGCCTTCGGGCGGTTATTTTTTGGCGCAGCTTTGCCCGCGGCCTATTTTTGGCACACGGAGGCCCCTCTTAAAGTCTCGCAGCATTCCATGTCCGCCGGACGAAGTTGACCAGCCCCACCCCCCAAGGCTATAGCCCACCCGTTGTTGTGGCCTTTTTCCGCTGCATAAACATGGCGCCCCGGCCTTCGGGCGGTTATTTTTGCCCGCGGCTTTGCCCGCGGCCTATTTTTGGCACACGGAGGCCCCTCGTAAAGTCTCGTGGCATTCCGAGTCCGGCGGACGGAGGTGGCCAGCCCCACCCCCCAAGGCTATACCCCACCCGATTTTGTGGCCTTTTTCCGCTGGATAAACATGGCGCCCCGGCCTTCGGGCGGTTATTTTTGGGCGCGGCTTTCCCCCGCGGGCTATTTTTGGCACAAGGACGCCCGTCGCAAAGTCTCTCGGCATTCCAAGTCTGGCGGACGAAGTGGGCCAGCCCAACCCCCTAAGGCTATAGCCCACCCGTTTTTGTGGCCTTTTTCCGCTGGACGAACTTGGCGACCCGGCCTTCGGGCGGTTATTTTTGGGCGCGGCTTTGCCCGCGGCCTATTTTTGGTACATGGAGGCCCCTCTTAAAGTCTCGCAGCATTCCATGTCCGCCGGACGAAGTTGACCAGCCCCACCCCCCAAGGCTATAGCCCACCCGTTTTTGTGGCCTTTTTCCGCTGGATAAACATGGCGCCCCCGCCTTCGGGCGGTTATTTTTGCCCGCGGCTTTGCCCGCGGCCTATTTTTGGCACATGGAGACCCCTCGTAAAGCCTCGTGGCATTCCGAGTCCGGCGGATGAAGTTGGCCAGCCCCACCCCCCAAGGCTGTAGCCCACCCGTTTTTGTGGCCTTTTTCCGCTGGACGAACTTGGCGCCCCGGCCTTCGGGAGGTTATTTTTGGGCGCGGCTTTGCCCGCGGCCTATTTTTGGCACACGGAGGCCCCTCGCAAAGTCTCGCAGCATTCCGAGTCTGGCGGACGAAGTTGGTCAGCCCCACCCCCCAAGGCTATAGCCCACCCGTTTTTGTGGCCTTTTTCCGCTGGACGAACTTGTCGCCCCGGCCTTCGTGTGGTTATTTTTTGGGGCGGCTTTGTCCCCGGCCTATTTTTGGCACATGGAGGCCCCTCGCAAAGTCTCGCGGCAATCCGAGCACGGCGGACGAAGTTGGCCAGCCCCACCCCCCAAGGCTATAGCCCACCCGTTTTTGTGGCCTTTTTTCGCTGGACGATTATGGCGCCCCGGCCTTCGGGTGGTTATTTTTGGGCGTCGCTATGCCCGTGGACTTCTTTCGGCACACGGAGTCCCCTCGCAAAGTCTTGCGGCATTCCGAGTCCGGCGGATGAAGTTGGCCAGCCCCACCCCCCAAGGCTATAGCCCACCCGTTTTTGTGGCCTTTTTCCGCTGGACGAACTTGGCGCCCCGGCCTTCGGGCTGTTATTTTTGGGCGCGACTTTGTCCGCGGCCTATTTTTGCCACACGGAGGCCCCTCGCAAAGTCTATCGGCATTCCGAGTCCGGCGGACGAACTTGGCCAGCCCCACCCCCCAAGGCTATATCCCACCCGTTTTTGTGGCCTTTTTGCGCTGGACTAACTTGGGGCCCCGGCCTTCGAGCGGTTATTTTTGGACGCGGCTTTGCCGCCGGCCTATGTTTGGCACACGGAGGCCCCTCGCAAAGGCTCGCGGCATTCCGAGTCTGGTGGACGAAGTTGGACAGCCCCACCCCCCAAGGCTATAACCCACCCGTTTTTGTGGCCTTTTTCCGCTGGACGAACAAGGCGCCCCGGCCTTCGGGCGGTTATTTTTGGGCGCGGGTTTGGCCGCGGCCTATTTTTGGCACATGGAGACCCCTCGTAAAGCCTCGTGGCATTCCGAGTCCGGCGGATGAAGTTGGCCAGCCCCACCCCCCAAGGCTATAGCCCACCCGTTTTTGTGGCCTTTTTCCGCTGGACGAACTTGGCGCCCCGGCCTTCGGGCGGTTATTTTTTGGGGCGGCTTTGTCCCCGGCCTATTTTTGGCACACGGAGGCCCCTCGCAAAGTCTCGCGGCAATCCGAGCCCGGCGGACGAAGTTGGCCAGCCCTACCCCCACAAGGCTATAGCCCACCCGTTTTTGTGGCCTTTTTCCGCTGGATAAACATGGCGCCCCGGCCTTCGGGCGGTTATTTTTGCCCGCGGCTCTGCCCGCGGCCTATTTTTGGCACACGGAGGCCCCTCGTAAAGTCTCGTGGCATTCCGAGTCCGGCGGACGGAGGTGGCCAGCCCCACCCCCCAAGGCTATAGCCCACCCGTTTTTGTGGCCTTTTTCCGCTGGATAAACATGGCGCCCCGGCCTTCGTGCGGTTATTTTTGGGTGCGGCTTTCCCCACGGGCTATTTTTGGCACAAGGACGGCCGTCGCAAAGTCTCGCGGCATTCCGAGTCCGGCGGACGAAGTCGGCCAGCCCCACCCCCCAAGGCTATAGCCCACCCGTTTTTGTGGCCTTTTTCCGCTGGATGAACTTGGCGACCCGGCCTTCGGGCTGTTATTTTTTGGCGAGGCTTTGCCCGCGGCCTATTTTTGGCACACGGAGGCCCCTCTTAAAGTCTCGCAGCATTCAATGTCCGCCGGACGAAGTTGACCAGCCCCACCCCCCAAGGCTATAGCCCACCCGTTTTTGTGGCCTTTTTCCGCTGGATAAACATGGCGCCCCGGCCTTCGGGCGGTTATTTTTGCCCGCGGCTTTGCCCGCGGCCTATTTTTGGCACACGGAGGCCCCTCGCAAAGTCTCGTGGCATTCCGAGTCCGGCGGACGGAGGTGGCCAGCCCCACCCCCCAAGGCTATACCCCACCCGTTTTTGTGGCCTTTTACCGCTGGATAAAAATGGCGCCCCGGCCTTCGGGCGGTTATTTTTGGGCGCGGCTTTCCCTGCGGGCTATTTTTGGCACAAGGACGCCCGTCGCAAAGTATCTCGGCATTCCGAGTCTGGCGGACGAAGTTGGCCAGCCCCACCCCCCAAGGCTATAGCCCACCCGTTTTTGTGGCCTTTTTCCGCTGGACGAACTTGGCGACCCGGCCTTCGGGCGGTTTTTTTTGGGCGCGGCTTTGCCCGCGGCCTATTTTTGGCACTTGGAGGCCCCTCTTAAAGTCTCGCAGCATTCCATGTCCGCCGGACGATGTTGACCAGCCCCACCCCCCAAGGCTATAGCCCACCCGTTTTTGTGGCCTTTTTCCACTGGATAAACATGGCGCCCCCGCCTTCGGGCGGTTATTTTTGGGCGCGGCTTTGCCGGCGGCCTATTTTTGGCGTACGGAGGCCCCTCGCAAAGTCTCGTGGCAGTCCGAGTCCGGCGGACGAAGTGGGCCAGCCCCACCCCCCAAGGCTATAGCCCACCTGTTTTTGTGGCCTTTTTCAGCTGGACGAACTTGGCGCCCCGGCCTTCGGACGGTTATATTTTGGTACGGCTTTGCCCGCGGCCTATTTTGCGTATAGGGAGGTTATTTTTGGGCGCGGCTTTGCCCGCGGCCTATTTTTTGCACACGGAGGCCCCTCGTAAAGTCTCCCAGCAATCCGAGTCCGGCGGACGAAGTCGGCCAATCCCACCCCCCAAGGCTATAGCCCACGCGTTTTTGTGGCCTTTTTCCGCTGGATAAACATGGCGCCCCCGCCTTTGGGCGGTTATTTTTGCCCGCGGCTTTGCCCGCGGCCTATTTTTGGCACACGGAGGCCCCTCGCAAAGTCTCGTGGCATTCCGAGTCCGGCGGACGGAGGTGGCTCGCCCTACCCCCCAAGGCTATAGCCCACCCGTTTTTGTGGTCTTTTTCTGCTGGATAAACATGGCGCCCCGGCCTTCGGGCGGTTATATTTGGGCGCGGCTTTCCCCGTGGCCTATTTTTGGCACACGGAGGCCCCTCGCAAAGTCTCGCAGCATTCCGAGTCCGGCGGACGAAGTTGGCCAGCCCCACCCCCCAAGGCTATAGCCCACCCGTTTTTGTGGCCTTTTTCCGCTGGACGAACTTGTCGCCCCGGCCTTCGGGTGGTTATTTTTTGGGGCGGCTTTGTCCCCGGCCTATTTCTGGCACACGGAGGCCCCTCGCAAAGTCTCGCGGCAATCCGAGCCCGGCGGACGAAGTTGGCCAGCCCCACCCCCCAAGGCTATAGCCCACCCGTTTTTGTGGCCTTTTTCGGCTGGACGAACATGGCGCCCCGGCCTTCGGGCGGTAATTTTTGGGAAGGTCTTTGCCGGCGGACTTCTTTTTGCACACGGAGGCCCCTCGCAAAGTCTCGCGGCATTCAGAGTCCGGCGGACTAAGTTGGCCAGCCCCACCCCCCAAGGCTATAGCCCACCCGTTTTTGTGGCCTTTTTCCGCTGGACGAACTTGGCGCTCCGGCCTTCGGGCGGTTAGTTTTGGGCGCGGCTTTGCCCGCGGCCTATTTTTGGCACATGGAGGCCCCTCGCAAAGTTTTGCGGCATTCCGAGTCCGGCGGACGAAGTGGGCCAGCCCCACCCCCCAAGGCTATAGCCCACCCGTTTTTGTGGCCTTTTTCAGCTGGACGAACTTGGCGCCCCGGCCTTCGGACGGTTATTTTTTGGCGCGGCTTTGCCCGCGGCCTTTTTTGCGTATAGGGAGGTTATTTTTGGCCGCGGCTTTGCCCGCGGCCTATTTTTTGCACACGGAGGCCCCTCGCAAAGTCTCGCAGCAATCCGAGTCCGGCGGACGAAGTTGGCCAATCCCACCCCCCAAGGCTATAGCCCACCCGTTTTTGTGGCCTTTTTCCGCTGGATAAACATGGCGCCCCCGCCTTCGGGCGGCTATTTTTGCCCGCGGCTTTGCCCGCGGCCTATTTTTGGCACACGGAGGCCCCTCGCAAAGTCTCGTGGCATTCCGAGTCCGGCGGACGGAGGTGGCCCGCCTTACCCACCAAGGCTATAGCCCACCCGTTTTTGTGGCCTTTTTCCGCTGGACGAACTTGGCACGCCGGCCTTCGGGCGGTTATCTTTGGGCGCGGCTTTAACCGTGGCCTATGTTTGGTACACGGAGGCCCCTCGCAAAGTCTCGCGGCATTCCGAATCCGGCGGACGAAGTTGGCCAGCCCCACCCCCCAAGGCTATAGCCCACCCGTTTTTGTGGCCTTTTTCCGCTGGACGAACATGGCGCTCCGGCCTTCGGGCAGTTATTTTTGGGTGTGGCTTTGTCCGCGGCCTATGTTTGGCACACGGAGGCCCCTTGCAATGTCTCGCGGCATTCCGAGTCCGGCGGACGTAGTTGGCCAGCCCCACCCCCCAAGGCTATAACCCACCCGTTTTTGTGGCCTTTTTCCGCTGGACGAACTTGGCGCCCCGGCCTTCGGGCGACTATTTTTGGGTACGGCTGTGCCCGCGTACTAGTTTTGGCAAACGGAGGCCGCTCGCAAAGTCTCGCACCATTCCGAGTCCGGCGGACGAAGTTGGCCAGCCCCACTCCGCAAGGCTATAGCCCACCCGTTTTTGTGTCCTCTTTCCGCTGGACGAACTTGGCGCCCCGGCCTTCGGGTGGTTATTTTTGGGCGCGGCTCTCCCCACGGCCTATTTTTGGTACATGGAGGCCCCTCGTAAAGTCTCGCGGCATTCCGAGTCCGGCGGACGAAGTTGTCCAGCCCCACCCCCCAAGGCTATAGCCCACCCGTTTTTGTAGCCTTTTTGCGCTGGACGAACTTGGTGCCCCGGCCTTCGGGCGGTTATTTTTCATCGCGGCTTTGCCCGTGGCCTATTTTTGGCACACGGAGGCCCCTCGCAAAGTCTTGCAGCATTCCGAGTCCGGCGGACGAAGTTGGCCAGCCCCACCCCCCAAGGCTATAGCCCACCCGTTTTTGTGGCCTTTTTCCGCTGGACGAACTTGTCGCCCCAGCCTTCGGGTGGTTATTTTTTGGGGCGGCTTTGTCCCCGGCCTATTTCTGGCACACGGAGGCCCCTCGCAAAGTCTCGCGGCAATCCGAGCCCGGCGGACGAAGTTGGCCAGCCCCACCCCCCAAGGCTATAGCCCACCCGTTTTTGTGGCCTTTTTCGGCTGGACGAACATGGCGCCCCGGCCTTCGGGCGGTAATTTTTGGGAAGGTCTTTGCCGGCGGACTTCTTTTTGCACACGGAGGCCCCTCGCAAAGTCTCGCGGCATTCCGAGTCCGGCGGACGAAGTTGGCCAGCCCCACCCCCCAAGAATATAGCCCACACGATTTTGTGGCCTTTTTGCGCTGGACGAACTTGGCGCCCCGGCCTTCGGGCGGTTATTTTTTGGCGCGGCTTTGCCCACGGTCTTTTTTTGGCACACGGAGGCCCCTCGCGGAGTCTTGCGGCATTCCGTGTCCGGCGGAAGAAGTTGGCCAGCCCCACCCCACAAGGCTATAGCCCACCCGTTTTTGTGGCCTTTTTCCGCTGGACGAACTTGGCGCCCCGGCCTTCAGGCGGTTATTTTTGGACGCGGCTTTGCCTGCGGCCTATTTTTGGCACACAGAGGCCCCTCGCAAAGTCTCACGGCATTCTGAGTCCGGCGGACGAAGTTGGATAGCCCCACCCCCCAAGGCTATAGCCCACCCGTTTTTGTGCCCTGTTTGCGCTGGACGAACTTGGCGCCCCGGCCTTCGGGCGGTTATTTTTGGGTTCGGCTTTTCCCGCGGCCTATATTTGGCACACGGAGGCCCCTCGCAAAGTCTCGCGGCATTCCGAGTCCGTCGGATGAAGTTGTCCAGCCCCACCCCCCAAGGCTATAGCCCACCCGTTTTTGTGGCCATTTTGCGCTGGAGAACTTGGCTCCCCGGCCTTCGGGCGGTTATTTTTGGACGCGGCTTTGTCCACGGCCTATGTTTGGCACACGCAGGCCTCTCGCTGGACGAACTTGGCACCCCGGCCTTCGGGCGGTTATTTTTTGGCGCGGCTTTGCCCGCGGTCTTTTTTTGGCACACGGAGGCCCCTCGCGGAGTCTTGCGGCATTCCGAGTCCGGCGGAAGAAGTTGGCCAGTCCCACCCCCCAAGGCTATAGCCCACCCGTTTTTGTGGCCATTTTGCGCTGGAGAACTTGGCTCCCCGGCCTTCGGGCGGTTATTTTTGGACGCGGCTTTGTCCACGGCCTATGTTTGGCACACGGAGGCCTCTCGCTGGACGAACTTGGCGCCCCGGCCTTCGGGCGGTTATTTTTTGGCGCGGCTTTGCCCGCGGTCTTTTTTTGGCACACGGAGGCCCCTCGCGGAGTCTTGCGGCATTCCGAGTCCGGCGGAAGAAGTTGGCCAGTCCCACCCCCCAAGGCTATAGCCCACCCGTTTTTGTGGCCTTTTTCCGCTGGACGAACTTTGGGGCCCCGGCCTTCGGGCGGTTATTTTTGGGTGCGGCTTTGCCCGCGGCCTATTTTTGGCACACGGAGGCCCCTCGCAAAGTCTCGCCGCATTCCGAGTCCGGCGGACGAAGTTGGCCAGCCCCACCCCCCAAGGCTATAGCCCACCCGTTTTTGTGCCGTGTTTGCGCTGGACGAACTTGGCGCCCCGGCCTTCGGGCGGTTATTTTTGGGTTCGGCTTTGCCCGCGGCCTATATTTGGCACACGGAGGCCCCTCGCAAAGTCTCGCGGCATTCCGAGTCCGGCGGACGAAGTTGTCCAGCCCCACCCCCCAAGGCTATAGCCCACCCGTTTTTGTGGCCATTTTGCGCTGGAGAACTTGGCTCCCCGGCCTTCGGGCGGTTATTTTTGGACGCGGCTTTGTCCACGGCCTATGTTTGGCACACGGAGGCCTCTCGCTGGACGAACTTGGCGTCCCGGCCTTCGGGCGGTTATTTTTTGGCGCGGCTTTGCCCGCGGTCTTTTTTTGGCACACGAAGGCCCCTCGCAGAGTCTCGCGGAATTCCGAGTCCGGCGGACGAAGTTGTCCAGTCCCACCCCCCCAAGGCTATAGCCCACCCGTTTTTGTGGCCTTTTTCCGCTGGACGAACTTGGTGCCCCGGCCTTCGGGCGGTTATTTTTGGGCGCGACTTTGCCCGCGGCCTATTTTTGGCACACGGAGGCCCCTCGCAAAGTCTCACGGCATTCCATGCCCGGCGGACGAAGTTGGCCAGCCCCACCCGCCGAGGCTATAGCCCACCCATTTTTGTGGCCTTTTTGCGCTGGACGAACTTGGCGTCCCGGCCTTCGGGTGGTTATTTTTGGGCGCGGCTTTGCCCGCGGCCTATGTTTGGCACACGGATGCCCCTCGTAAAGTTTCGCGGCATTCCGAGTCCCGTGGACGAAGTTGGCCAGCCCCACCCCCCAAGGCCATAGCCCACCCGTTTTTGTGGCCTTTTTCCGCTGGACGAACTTGGCACCCCGGCCATCGGGCGGTTATATTTTGGCGCGGCTTTAACCGCGGCCTATGTTTGGCACACGGAGGCCCCTCGCAAAGTCTCGCGGCATTCCGAGTCCGGCGGACGAAGTTGGCCAGCCCCACCCCCCAAGGCTATAGCCCACCCGTTTTTGTGGCCTTTTTCCGCTGGGCGAACTTGGCGCTCCGGCCTTCGGGTGGTAATTTTTGGGCATGGCTTTGTCCGCGGCCTATATTTGCCACACGGAGGCCCGTCGCAAAGTCTCGCGGCATTCCGAGTCCGGCGGACGAAGTTTGCCAGCCCCACCCCCCAAGGCTATAGCCCACCCGTTGTTGTGGACTTTTTCCGCAGGACGAACTTGGTGCCCCGGCCTTCGGGCGGTTATTTTTGGGCGCGGCTTTGTCCGCGGCCTATTTTCAGCACACGGAGGCCCCTCGCAAAGTCTTGCGGCATTCCGAGTCCAGCGGACGAATTGGCCAGCCCAACCCCCCAAGGCTATAGCCCACCCGTTTTTGTGGCCTTTTTGCGCTGGACGAACTTGGCGCCCCGGCCTTCGGGAGGTTATTTTTGGCGCGGCTTTGCCTGCGGCCTATGTTTGGCACACGGAGGCCCCTCACAAAGTTTCGCGGCATTCCGAGTCCCGCGGACGAAGTTGGCCAGTTACACCCCCCAAGGCCATAGCCCACCCGTTTTTGTGGCCTTTTTCCGCTGGACGAACTTGGCACCCCGGCCTTCGGGCGGTTAACTTTGGGCGCGGCTTTAACCATGGCCTATGATTGGCAAACGGAGGCCCCTCGCAAAGTCGCGCGGCATTCCGAGTCCGGCGGACGATGTTGGCCAGCCCCACACCCCAAGGCTATAGCCCACCCGTTTTTGTGGCCTTTTTGCGCTGGACGAACTTGGGGCCCCGGCCTTCGGGTGGTTATTTTTGGGCACGGCTTTGGCCACGGCCTATTTTTGTCACACGCATGCCCCTCGCAAAGTCTCACCGCATTCCGAGTCCGGCGGACGAAGTTGGTCAGCCCCACCCCCCAAGGCTACAGCCCACCCGTTTTTGTGGCCTTTTTCCGCTGTACGAACTTGGCGCGCCGGCCTTCGGGTGGTTATTTTTGGGCACGGCTTTGCCCGTGGCCTATGATTGGCACACGGAGGCCCCTCGCAAAGTCTCGCGGCATTCCGAGTCCGGCGGACGAAGTTGGCCTGCCCCACCCCCCAAGGCTATAGCCCACCCGTTTTTGTGGCCTTTTTCCGCTGGACGAACTTGGTGCCCCGGCCTTCGGTCGGTTATTTTTGGGCGCGACTTTGCCCGCGGCCTATTTTTGGCACACGGAGGCCCCTCGCAAAGTCCCACGGCATTCCGTGTCCGGCGGACGAAGTTGGCCAGCCCCACCCGCCGAGGCTATAGCCCACCCGTTTTTGTGGCCTTTTTACGCTGGACGAACTTGGCGTCCCGGCCTTCGGGCGGTTATTTTTGGGTGCGGGTTTGCCTGCGGCCTATGTTTGGCACATGGAGGCCCCTCGCAAAGTTTCGCGGCATTCCGAGTCCCGCGGACGAAGTTGGCCAGCCCCACCCCCCAAGGCCATAGCCCACCCGTTTTTGTGGCCTTTTTCCGCTGGACGAACTTGGCGCTCCGGCCTTCGGGTGGTAATTTTTGGGCGTGGCTTTGTCCGCGGCCTATGTTTGCCACACGGAGGCCCCTCGCAAAGTATCGCGGCATTCCGAGTCCGGCGGACGAAGTTTGCCAGCCCCACCCCCCAAGGCTATAGCCCACCCGTTGTTGTGGACTTTTTCCGCAGGACGAACTTGGCGCCCCAGCCTTCGGGCGGTTATTTTTGGAAGCGGCTTTTTCCGCGGCCTATTTTTGGCACACGGTGGCCGCTCGCAAAGTCTTGCGGCATTCCGAGTCCAGCGGACGAAGTTGGCCAGCCCAACCCCCCAAGGCTATAGCCCACCCATTTTTGTGGCCTTTTTGCACTGGACGAACTTGGCCAGCCCACCGCCCAAGGTTATGGCCCACTCATTTTTGTGGCCTTTTTCCACTGGACGAACTTGGCGCCCCGGCCTTCGGTCGGTTATTTTTGGACGCGGCTGTGCCCTCGGCCTATTTTTGGCGCACGGAGGCCGCTCGTAAAGTCTCACACCATTCCGAGTCCGGTGGACGAAGTTGGCCAGCCCCACCCCCCAAGGCTATAGCCCACCCGTTTTTGTGTCCTTTTTCCGCTGGACGAACTTGGCGCCCCGGCCTTCGGGCGGTTATTTTTGGGCGCGGCTGTGTCCGCGGCCTATTTTTGGCACAAAGAGGCCGCTCGCAAAGTCTCGCGCCATTCCAAGTCCGGCGGACGAAGTTGGCCAGCCTCACCCCCCAAGGCTATAGCCCACCCGTTTTTGTGGCCTTTTTCCGCTGGACGAACTTGGCGCCCCAGCCTTCGGGCGGTTATTTTTGGGCGCAGCTTTGGCCAGGGCCTATTTTTGGCACACCGAGGCCGCTCGCAAAGTCTCGCACCATTCGAGTCCGGCGGACGAAGTTGGCCAGCCCCACCGCCCAAGGTTATGGCCCACCCGTTTTTGTGGCCATTCTCCGCTGGACGAACTTGGCGCCCCGGCCTTCGGGCGGTTATTTTGGACGCGGCTGTGCCCTCGGCCTATTTTTGGTGCACGGAGGCCGCTCGTAAAGTCTCGCGCCATTCCGAGTCCGGTGGACGAAGTTGGCCAGCCCCACCCCCCAAGGCTATAGCCCACCCGTTTTTGTGTCCTTTTTCCGCAGGACGAACTTGGCGCCCCGGCCTTCGGGCAGTTATTTTTGGCCGCGACTGTGCCCGCGGCCTATGTTTGGCACGCGGAGGCCGCTCGCAAAATCTCGCGCCATTCCCAGTCCGGCGGACGAAGTTGGCCAGCCCCACCCCCAAGGCTATAGCCCACCCGTTTTTGTGGCCTTTTCCCACTGGACGAACTTGGCGCCCCGGCCTTCGGGCGGTAAGTTTTGGCCGCGGCTGTGTCCGTGGCCTATTTTTGGCACACGGAGGCCGCTCGCAAAGTCTCACGCCATTCCAAGTCCGGCGGATGAAGTTGGCCAGCCCCACCCCCCAAGGCTATAGCCCACCCGTTTTTGTGGCCTTTTTCCGCTGGACGAACTTGGCGCCTCGGCCTTCGGGCAGTTATTTTTGGCCGCGGCTGTGCCCGAGTCCTATTTTTAGCACACGGAGGCGACTCGCAAAGTCTCGCGCCATTCCAAGGCGGGCGGACGAAGTTGGCCAGCCCCACCCCCCAAGGCTATAGCCCACCCGTTTTTGTGGCCTTTTTCCGCTGGACGAACTTGGCGCCCCGGCCTTCGGGCGGCTATTTTTGGGCGCGGCTGTGCCCGCGTCCTATTTTTGGCACACGGTGGCCGCTCGCAAAGTCTTTCGCCATTCCGAGTCCGGTGGACGAAGTTGGCCAGCCCCACCCTCCTAGGCTATAGCCCACCTATTTTTGTGGCCTTTTTCCGCTGGACGAACTTGGCAAGCCCACCGCCCAAGGTTATGGCCCACTCATTTTTGTGGCCTTTTTCCACTGGACGAACTTGGCGCCCCGGCCTTCGGTCGGTTATTTTTGGACGCGGCTGTGCCCTCGGCCTATTTTTGGCGCACGGAGGCCGCTCGTAAAGTCTCACGCCATTCCGAGTCCGGTGGACGAAGTTGGCCAGCCCCACCCCCCAAGGCTATAGCCCACCCGTTTTTGTGTCCTTTTTCCGCTGGACGAACTTGGCGCCCCGGCCTTCGGGCGGTTATTTTTGGGCGCGGCTGTGTCCGCGGCCTATTTTTGGCACACGGAAGCCGCTCGCAAAGTCTCGCGCCATTCCAAGTCCGGCGGACGAAGTTGGCCAGCCCCACCCCCCAAGGCTATAGCCCACCCGTTTTTGTGGCCTTTTTCCGCTGGACGAACTTGGCGCCCCAGCCTTCGGGCGGTTATTTTTGGGCGCAGCTTTGGCCAGGGCCTATTTTTGGCACACCGAGGCCGCTCGCAAAGTCTCGCGCCATTCGAGTCCGGCGGACGAAGTTGGCCAGCCCCACCGCCCAAGGTTATGGCCCACCCGTTGTTGTGGACTTTTTCCGCAGGACGAACTTGGCGCCCCAGCCTTCGGGCGGTTATTTTTGGAAGCGGCTTTTTCCGCGGCCTATTTTTGCCACACGGAGGCCCCTAGCAAAGTCTTGCGGCATTCCGAGTCCAGCGGACGAATTGGCCAGCCCAATCCCCCAAGGCTATAGCCCACCCGTTTTTCTGGCCTTTTTGCACTGGACGAACTTGGCGCCCCGGCCTTCGGGCGGTTATTTTTGGCGCGGCTTTGCCTGCGGCCTATGTTTGGCACACGGAGGCCCCTCGCAAAGTTTCGCGGCATTCCAAGTCCCTCGGACGAAGTTGGCCAGTTACACCCCCCAAGGCCATAGCCCACCCGTTTTTGTGGCCTTTTTCCGCTGGACGAACTTGGCACCCCGCCCTTCGGGCTGTTAACTTTGGGCGCGGCTTTAACCACGGCCTATGATTGGAAAATGGAGGCCCCTCGCAAAGTCTCGCGGCATTCCGAGTCCGGCGGACGATGTTGGCCAGCCCCACACCCCAAGGCTATAGCCCACCCGTTTTTGTGGCCTTTTTGCGTTGGACGAACTTGGGGCCCCGGCCTTCGGGTGGTTATTTTTGGGCACGGCTTTGGCCGCGGCCTATTTTTGTCACACGGAGGCCCCTCACAAAGTCTCGCCGCATTCCGAGTCCGGCGGACGAAGTTGGTCAGCCCCACCCCCCAAGGCTACAGCCCACCCGTTTTTGTGGCCTTTTTCCGCTGTACGAACTTGGCGCCCCGGCCTTCGGGTGGTTATTTTTGGGCACGGCTTTGCCCGTGGCCTTTGTTTGGCACACGTAGGCCCCTCGCAAACTCTCGCGCCTTTCCGAGTCCGGCGGACGAAGTCGGCCAGCCCCACCCCCCAAGGCTATAGCCCACCCGTTTTTGTGGCCTTTTTGCGCTGGACGAACGTGGCTCCCCGGCCTTCGGGGAGTTATTTTTGGGCGCGGCTTTGCCCGCGGCCTATTTTTGGTGCACGAAGGCCCCTCGCAAAGTCTCGCGGCATTCCGAGTCCGGCGGATGAAGTTGGCCAGCCCCACCCCCCAAGGCTATAGCCCACCCGTTTTTGTTGCCATTTTTGCGCTGGACGAACTTGGCGCCCCGGCCTTCGAGCGGTTATTTTTGGGCAAGGCTTTCCCGCGGCCTATGTTTGGCACACGGAGGCTCCTCGCAATGTCTCGCGGCATTCCGAGTCCGGCGGACGAAGTTGGCCAGCCCCACCCCCCAAGGCTATAGCCCACCCGTTTTTGTGGCCTTTTTGCGCTGGACGAACTTGTCGCCCCGGCCTTCGGGTGGTTATTTTTGGGCACGGCTTTTCCCACGGCCTATGTTTGGCACATGGAGGCCCCTCGTAAAGTCTCGCGGCATTCCGAGTCCGGCAGACGAAGTTGGCCAGCCCCACGCCCCACGGCTATAGCCCACCCGTTTTTGTGGCCTTTTTCAGCTGGACGAACTTGGCGCCCCGGCCTTCGGGCGGTTATTTTTGGCCGCGGCTGTGCTCGTGTCCTATTTTTGGCACACGGAAGCCGCTCGCAAAGTCTCGCACCATTCCGAGTCCGGCGGACGAAGTTGGCCTGCCCCACCCCCCAAGGCTATAGCCCACCCGTTTTTCTGGCCTTTTTCCGCTGGACGAACTGGGCGCCCCGGCCTTCGGGGGGTTATTATTGGGAGCGGCTCTGCCCGCGGCCTATTTTTGGCACACGGAGGCTGCTCGCAAAGTCTCACACCATTCCGAGTCCGGAGGACGGTGTCGTCCAGTCCCACCCCCCAAGGCTTTAGCCCGCCCGTTTTTATGGCCTTTTTCCGCTGGATGAACTTGGCGCCCCGGCCTTCGGGCGCTTATTTTTGGGCGCGGCTCTGCCCACGGCCTATTTTTGGCACACGGAGGCCACTCGCAAAGTCTCGCGCCAATCCGAGTCCGGCGGACGAAGTTGGCCAGCCCCACCCCCCAAGGCTATAGCCCACCCGTTTTTGTGGCCTTTTTCCGCTGGACGAACTTGGCGGCCCGGCCTTCGGGCGGTTATTTTTGGGCGCGGCAGTGCCCTCGGCCTATTTTTGGCGCACGGAGGCCGCTTACAAAGTCTCGCGCCATTGCGAGTCCGGCGGACGAAGTCGGCCAGCCCCACCCCCCAAGGCTATAGCCCACCCGTTTTTGTGGCCTTTTTCCGCTGGACGAACTTGGCGCCCCAGCCTTCGGGCGGTTATTTTTTACCGCGACTGTGCCCGCGGCCTATGTTTGGCACACGGAGGCCGCTCGCAAAGTCTCGCGCCATTCCAAGTCCGGCTGACGAAGTTGGCCAGCCCCACCCCCCAAGGCTATAGCCCACCCGTTTTTGTGGCCTTTTTCCGCTGGACGAAATTGGCGCCCCGGCCTTCGGGCGGCTATTTTTGGGCGCGGCTGTGCCCACATCCTATTTTTGGCACACGGAGGCTGCTCGCAAAGTCTTTCGCCATTCCGAGTCCGACGGACGAAGTTGGACAGCCCCACTCCGCAAGGCTATAGCCCACCCGTTTTTGTGGCCTTTTTCCACTAGACGAACTTGGTGCCCCGGCCTTCGGGCAGTTATTTTTGGGCGCGGCTGTGCCCAGGGCCTATTTTTGGCACACCGAGGCCGCTCGTAAAGTCTCGCGCCATTCCGAGTCCGGCGGACGAAGTGGGCCAGCCCCACCGCCCAAGGTTATGGCCCACCCATTTTTGTGGCCTTTTTCCGCTGGACGAACTTGGCGCCCGGGCCTTCGGGCGATTATTTTTGGCCGCGGCTGCGTCCGCGGCGTATTTTTGGCACACGGAGGCCGCTCGCAAAGTCTCGCGCCATTCCAAGTCGGGCGGACGAAGTTGGCCAGCCCCACCCCCCAAGGCTATAGCCCACCCCGTTTTTGTGGCCTTTTTCCGCTGGACGAACTTGGCGCCCCGGCCTTCGGGCGGTTATTTTTGGCCGCGGCTGTGTCCGCGGCCTATTTTTGGCACATGGTGGCCGCTCGCAAAGTCTTTCGCCATTCCGAGTCCGGTGGACGAAGTTGGCCAGCCCCACCCTCCAAGGCTATAGCCCACCTATTTTTGTGGCCTTTTTCCGCTGGACGAACTTGGCCAGCCCACCGCCCAAGGTTATGGCCCACTCATTTTTGTGGCCTTTTTCCACTGGACGAACTTGGCGCCCCGGCCTTCGGTCGGTTTTTTTTGGACGCGGCTGTGCCCTCGGCCTATTTTTGGCGCACGGAGGCCGCTCGTAAAGTCTCACGCCATTCCGAGTCCGGTGGACGAAGTTGGCCAGCCCCACCCCCCAAGGCTATAGCCCACCCGTTTTTGTGTCCTTTTTCCGCTGGACGAACTTGGCGCCCCGGCCTTCGGGCGGTTATTTTTGGGCGCGGCTGTGTCCGCGGCCTATTTTTGGCACACGGAGGCCGCTCGCAAAGTCTCGCGCCATTCCAAGTCCGGCGGACGATGTTGGCCAGCCCCACCCCCCAAGGCTATAGCCCACCCGTTTTTGTGGCCTTTTTCCGCTGGACGAACTTGGCGCCCCAGCCTTCGGGCGGTTATTTTTGGGCGCAGCTTTGGCCAGGGCCTATTTTTGGCACACCGAGGCCGCTCGCAAAGTCTCGCGCCATTAGAGTCCGGCGGACGAAGTTGGCCAGCCCCACCGCCCAAGGTTATGGCCCACCCGTTTTTGTGGCCTTTTTCCGCTGGACGAACTTGGCGCCCCGGCCTTCGGGCGGTTATTTATGGGCGCGTCTGTGTCCGCGGCCTATTTTTGGTACACGGAGGCCGCTCGCAAAGTCTCGCGCCATTCCGAGTCCGGCGGACGAAGTTGGCCAGCCCCACCCCCCAAGGCTATGGCCCACCCGTTTTTGTGGCCTTTTTCCGCTGGACGAACTTGGCGCCCCGGCCTTCGGTCGGTTATTTTTGGACGCGGCTTTGCCCTCGGTCTATTTTTGGCACACGGAGGCCGCTCGTAAAGTCTCGCGCCATTCCGAGTCCGGCGGACGAAGTTGGCCAGCCCCACCCCCCAAGGCTAGAGCCCACCCGTTTTTGTGGCCTTTTTCCGCTGGACGAAATTGGCGCCCCGGCCTTCGGGCAGTTATTTTTGGACGCGGCTGTGCCCGCGGCCTATGTTTGGCACACGGAGGCCGCTCGCAAAGTCTCGCGCCATTCCAAGTCCGGCGGACGAAGTTGGCCAGCCCCACCCCCCAAGGCTATAGCCCACCCGTTTTTGTGGCGTTTTTTCCGCTGGACGAACTTGGCGCCCCCGCTTTCGGGTGGATATTTTTGGGCGTAGCTACGCCCGCGGCCTATTTTTGGCACACGGAGACCGCTCACAAAGTCTCGCACCATTCCAAGTCCGGCGGACGAAGTTGGCCAGCCCCACCCCCCAAGGCTAGAGCCCACCCGTTTTTGTGGCCTTTTTCCGCTGGACGAAATTGGCGCCCCGGCCTTCGGGCAGTTATTTTTGGACGCGGCTGTGCCCGCGGCCTACTTTTGGCACACGGAGGCTGCTCGCAAAGTCTCGCGCCATTCCGAGTCCGGCGGACGAAGTTGGCCAGCCCCACCCCCCAAGGCTATAGCCCACCCGTTTTTGTGGCCTTTTTTCCACTGGATGAACTTGGCGCCCAGGCCTTCCGGCGGTTGTTTTTGGGCGCGGCTGTGCCCGCGGCCTATTTTTGGCACACGGAGGCCGCTCGCAAATTCTCGCGCCATTCCGAGTCCGGCGGACGAATTTGGCCAGCTCCACCCCCTAAGGCTATAGCCCACCCGTTTTTGTGGCCTTTTTCCACTGGACGAACTTGGCGCCCCGGCCTTCGGGCGGTTATTTTTGGACGCGGCTGTGTCCGCGGCCTATTTTTTGCACACAGAGGCCGCTCGCAAAGTCTCGTGCCATTCCGAGTCCGGCGGACGAAGTTGGCCAGCCCCACCCCCGAAGGCTATAGCCCACCCGTTTTTGTGGCCTTTTTCCGCTGGACGAACTTGGCGCCCCGGCCTTCGGCCGTTATTTTTGGCCGCGACTGTGCCCGCGGCCTATGTTTGGCACACGGAGGCCGCTCGCAAAGTCTCGCGCCATTCCAAGTCCGGCGGACGAAGTTGGCCAGCCCCACCCCCCAAGGCTATAGCCCACCCGTTTTTGTGGCGTTTTTCCGCTGGACGAACTTGGCGCCCCCGCTTTCGGGTGGATATTTTTGGGCGTAGCTACGCCCGCGGCCTATTTTTGGCACACGGAGACCGCTCACAAAGTCTCGCACCATTCCAAGTCCGGCGGACGAAGTAGGCCAGCCCCACCCCCCAAGGCTAGAGCCCACCCGTTTTTTTGGCCTTTTTCCGCTGGACGAAATTGGCGCCCCGGCCTTCGGGCAGTTATTTTTGGACGTGGCTGCGACCGCGGCCTACTTTTGTTACATGGAGGCCGCTCGCAAAGTCTCGCACCATTCCAAGTCCGGCGGATGAAGTTGGCCAGCCCCACCCCCCAAGGCTATAGCCCACCCGTTTTTGTGGCCTTTTTCCGCTGGACGAACTTGGCGCCTCGGCCTTCGGGCAGTTATTTTTGGCCGCGGCTGTGCCCGAGTCCTATTTTTTGCACACGGAGGCGACTCGCAAAGTCTCGCGCCATTCCAAGGCGGGCGGACGAAGTAGGCCAGCCCCACCCCCCAAGGCTATAGCCCACCCGTTTTTGTGGCCTTTTTCCACTGAACGAACTTGGCGCCCCGGCCTTCGGGCGGTTATTTTTGTCCGCGGCTGTGTCCGCGGCCTATTTTTGGTCCACGGAGGCCGCTCACAATGTCTCGTGCCATTCCAAGTCCGGCGGACGAAGTTGTCCATCCCCACCCCCCAAGGCTGTAGCCCACCCGTTTTTGTGGCCTTTTTCCGCTGGACGAACTTGGCGCCCCGGCCTTCGGGCGGTTATTTTTGGCCGCGGCTATGCCCGCGGCCTATGTTTGGCACACGGAGGCCGCTCGCAATGTCTCGCGCCATTCCAAGTCCGGCGGACGAAGTTGGCCAGCCCCACCCCCCATGGCTAGAGCCCACCCGTTTTTGTGGCCTTTTTCAACTGGACGAACTGGGCGCCCCGGCCTTCGGGCAGTTATTTTTGGCCGCGGCTGTGTCCGCGGCCTATTTTTGGCACACGGAGGATGCTCGTAACATCTCGCGCCATTCCCAGTCCGGCGGACGAAGTTGGCCAGCCCCACCCCCCAAGGCTATAGCCCACCCGTTTTTGTGGCCTTTTTCCGCTGGACGAACTTGGCGCCCCGGCATTCGGGCGGTTATTTTTGGGCGCGGCTGTGCCCGCGGCCTATTTTTGGCACACGGAGGCTGCTCGCAAAGTATCACGCCATTCCGAGTCCGGCGGACAAAGTAGGCCAGCTCCACCCCCCAAGGCTATAGCCACCCGTTTTTGTGGCCTTTTTTCCGCTGGATGAACTTGGCGCCCAGGCCTTCCGGCGGTTATTTTTGGGCGCGGCTGTGCCCGCGGCCCAATTTTGGCACACGGAGGCCACTCGCAAAGTCTCGCGCCATTCCGAGTCCGGCGGACGAAGTTGGCCAGCCCCACCCCCCAAGGCTATAGCCCACCCGTTTTTGTGGCCTTTTTCCGCTGGATGAACTTGGCGCCCAGGCCTTCCGGCGGTTATTTTTGGGCGCGGCTGTGCCCGCAGCCTATTTTTGGCACACGGAGGATGCTCGTAACATCTCGCGCCATTCCCAGTCCGGCGGACGAAGTTGGCCAGCCCCACCCCCCAAGACTATAGCCCACCCGTTTTTGTGGCCTTTTTCCGCTGGACGAACTTGGCGCCCCGGCTTTCGGGCAGTTATTTTTGGCCGCGGCTGTGTCCGCGGCCTATTTTTGGCACACGGAGGATGCTCGTAACATCTCGCGCCATTCCCAGTCCGGCGGACGAAGTTGGCCAGCCCCACCCCCCAAGGCTATAGCCCACCCGTTTTTGTGGCCTTTTTCAACTGGACGAACTGGGCGCCCCGGCCTTCGGGCGGTTATTTTTGTCCGCGGCTGTGTCCGCAGCCTATTTTTGGCACACGGAGGCTGGTCGCAAAGTCTCGCGCCATTCCGAGCCTGGCGGACGAAGTCGGCCAGCCCCACCCCCAATGCTATAGCCCACCCGTTTTTGTGGCCTTTTTCCACTGGACGAACTTGGCGCCCAGGCCTTCCGGCGGTTATTTTTGGGCGCGGCTGTGCCCGCAGCCTATTTTTGGCACACGGATGCCGCTCGCAATGTCTCGCGCCATTCCGAGTCCGGCGGACGAAGTTGGCCAGCCCCACCCCCCAAGGCTAGAGCCCACCCGTTTTTGTGGCCTTTTTCCGCTGGACGAAATTGGCGCCCCGGCCTTCGGGCGGTTATTTTTGGACGCGGCTGTGCCTGCGGCCCAATTTTGGCACACGGAGGCCGCTCGCAAAGTCTCGCGCCATTCCGAGTCCTGCGGACGAAGTTGGCCAGCCCCACCCCCCAAGGCTATAGCCCACCCGTTTTTGTGGCCTTTTTTCCGCTGGATGAACTTGGCGCCCAGGCCTTCCGGCGGTTATTTTTGGGCGCGGCTGTGCCCGCAGCCTATTTTTGGCGCACGGATGCCGCTCGCAATGTCTCGCGCCATTCCAAGTCCGGCGGACGAAGTTGGCCAGCCCCACCCCCCAAGGCTAGAGCCCACCCGTTTTTGTGGCCTTTTTCAACTGGACGAACTGGGCGCCCCGGCCTTCGGGCGGTTATTTTTGGCCGCGGCTGTGTCCGCAGCCTATTTTTGGCACACGGAGGCTGGTCGCAAAGTCTCGCGCCATTCCGAGTCTGGCGGACGAAGTCGGCCAGCCCCACCCCCAATGCTATAGCCCACCCGTTTTTGTGGCCTTTTTCCACTGGACGAACTTGGCGCCCCGGCGTTCGGGCGGTTATTTTTTGACGCGGCTGTACCCGCGGCATATTTTTGGCACACGGAAGCCGCTCGCAAAGTCTCGCGCCATTCCGAGTCCGGCGGACGAAGTAGGCCAGCCCCACCCCGCAAGGCTATAGCCCACCCGTTTTTGTGGCCTTTTTCCGCTGGACGAACTTGGCGCCCCGGCCTTCTGTCAGTTATTTTTGGATGCGGCTGTACCCTCGGCCTATATTTGGCTCACGGAGGCCGCTCGCAAAGTCTCGCGCCATTCCGAGTCCGGTGGACGAAGTTGGCCAGCCCCACCCCCCAAGGCTATAGCCCACCCATTTTTGTGGCCTTTTTCCGCTGGACGAACTTGGCGCGCCGGCATTCGGGCGGTTATTTTTGGGCGCGGCTGTGCCCGTGACCTATTTTTGGCACACGGAGGCCGCTCGCAAAGTATCGCGCCATTCCGAGTCCGGCAGACGAAGTAGGCCAGCCCCACCCCCCAAGGCTATAGCCACCCGTTTTTGTGGCCTTTTTCCGCTGGACGAATTTGGCGCCCCGGCTTTCGGGTGGTTATTTTTGGGCGCAGCTACGCCCGCGGCCTATTTTTGGCACACGGAGACCGCTCACAAAGTCTCGCGCCATTCCAAGTCCGGCGGACGAAGTGGGCCAGCCCCACCCCCCAAGGCTAGAGTCCACCCGTTTTTGTGGCCTTTTTCCACTGGACGAAATTGGCGCCCCGGCCTTCGGGCAGTTATTTTTGGACGCGGCTGTGCCCGCGGCCTACTTTTTGCACACGGAGGCCGCTCGCTAAGTCTCACGCCATTCCGAGTCCGGCGGACGAAGTTGGCCAGCCCCACCCCCCAAGGCTATAGCCCACCCGTTTTTGTGGCCTTTTTTCCGCAGGACGAACTTGGCGCCCAGGCCTTCCGGCGGTTATTTTTGGGCGCGGCTGTGCCCGCGGCCTATTTTTGGCACACGGAGACCGCTTACAAAGTCTCGCGCCATTCCAAGTCCGGCGGACGAAGTGGGCCAGCCCCACCCCCCAAGGCTAGAGTCCACCCGTTTTTGTGGCCTTTTTCCACTGGACGAAATTGGCGCCCCGGCCTTCGGGCAGTTATTTTTGGGCGCGGCATTGTCCGCGGCCTATTGTTGGCACACGGAGGCCCCTCGCAAAGTCTCGCGGCATTCCGAGTCCGGCGGACGAAGTTGGCCAGCCCCACCCCCCAAGGCTATAGCCCACCCGTTTTTGTGGCCTTTTTTCCGTAGGACGAACTTGGCGCCCAGGCCTTCCGGCGGTTATTTTTGGGCGCGGCTGTGCCCGCGGCCTATTTTTGCCACACGGAGGCCACTCGCAAACTCTCACGCCATTCCGAGTCCGGCGGACGAATTTGGCCAGCTCCACCCCCCAAGGCTATAGCCCACCCTTTTTTGTGGCCTTTTTCCACTGGACGAACTTGGCGCCCCGGCCTTCCGGCGGTTATTTTCGGGCGCGGCTGCGACCGCGGCCTATTTTTGGTACACGGAGGCCGCTCGCAAAGTCTCGGGCCATTCCGAGTCCGGCGGACGAAGTGGGCCGGCCCCACCCCCCAAGGCTATAGCCCACCCGTTTTTGTGGCCTTTTTCCACTGGACGAACTTAGCGCCCCGGCCTGCAGGTGGTTATTTTCGGGCGCGGCTGCGACCGCGGCCTATTTTTGGCACACGGAGGCCGCTCGCAAAGTCTCGGGCCATTCCGAGTCCGGCGGACGAAGTGGGCCGGCCCCACCCCCCAAGGCTATAGCCCACCCGTTTTTGTGGCCTTTTTCCACTGGACGAACTTAGCGCCCCGGCCTGCAGGTGGTTATTTTCGGGCGCGGCTGCGACCGCGGCCTATTTTTGGCACACGGAGGCCGCTCGCAAAGTCTCGCGCCATTCCGAGTCCGGCGGACGAAGTGGGCCGGCCCCACCCCCCAAGGCTATAGCCCACCCGTTTTTGTGGCCTTTTTCCACTGGACGAACTTAGCGCCCGCGGCCTATTTTTGGCACACGGAGGCCGCTCGCAAAGTCTCGCGCCATTCCGAGTCCGGCGGACGAAGTTGGCCAGCCCCACCCCGCAAGGTTATAGCCCACCCGTTTTTGTGGCCTTTTTCCGCTGGACGAACTTGGCGCCCCGGCCTTCGGGCGGTTATTTTTGGGCGCGGCTGCGTCCGCGGCCTATTTTTGTCACACGGAGACCGCTCGCAAAGTCTCGTGCCATTCCGAGTCCGGCGGACGAAGTTGGCCAGCCCCACCCCCCAAGGTTATAGCCCACCCGTTTTTGTGGCCTTTTTCCGCTCGACGAACTTGGCGCCCCGGCCTTCGGGCGGTTATTTTTGGACGCGGCTGCGTCCGCGGCCTATTTTTGGCACACGGAGGCCGCTCGCAAAGTCTCACGCCATTCCGAGTCTGGCGGACGAAGTGGGCCAGCCCCATCCCCCAAGGCTATAGCCCACCCGTTTTTGTGGCCTTTTTCCGCTCGACGAACTTGGCGCCCCGGCCTTCAGGCGGTTATTTTCGGGCGCCGGTGCGACCGCGGCCTATTTTTGGCACACGGAGGCCACTCGCAAAGTCTCGCGCCATTCCGAGTCCGGCGGACGAAGTTGGCCAGCCCCACCCCGGAAGGTTATAGCCCACCCGTTTTTGTGGCCTTTTTCCGCTGGACGAACTTGGCGCCCCGGCCTTCGGGCGGTTATTTTTGGGCGCGGCTGCGTCTGCGGCCTATTTTTGGCACACGGAGACCGCTCGCAAAGTCTCGTGCCATTCCGAGTCCGGCGGACGAAGTTGGCCAGCCCCACCCCCCAAGGTTATAGCCCACCCGTTTTTGTGGCCTTTTTCCGCTCGACGAACTTGGCGCCCCGGCCTTCGGGTGGTTATTTTTGGACGCGGCTGCGTCCGCGGCCTATTTTTGGCACACGGAGGCCGCTCGCAAAGTCTCACGCCATTCCGAGTCTGGCGGACGAAGTGGGCCAGCCCCATCCCCCAAGGCTATAGCCCACCCGTTTTTGTGTCCTTTTTCCGCTGGACGAACTTGGCGCCCCGGCCTTCAGGCGGTTATTTTCGGGCGCGGCTGCGACCGCTGCCTATTTTTGGCACATGGAGGCCGCTCGTAAAGTCTCGCGGCATTCCGAGTCCAGCGGACGAAGTTGGCCAGCCCCACCCCCCAAGGCTATAGCCCACCCGTTTTTGTTGCCTTTTTCCGCTGGACGTACATGGCGCCCCGGCCTTCAGGCGGTTATTTTTGGGCGCGGCTGCGACCGCGGCCTATTTTTGGCACACGGAGGCCGCTCGCAAAGTCTCGCGCCATTCCGAGTCCGGCGGACGAAGTTGGCCAGCCCCACCCCCCAATACTATAGCCCACCCGTTTTTGTGGCCTTTTTCCGCTGGACGAACTTAGCGCCCCGGATTTCGGGAGATTATTTTTGGGCGCTGCTAAGCCCGCGGCCTATTTTTGGCACACGGAGACCGCTCGCAAAGTCTCGCGCCATTCCGAGTCCGGCGGACGAAGTGGGCCGGCCCCACCCCCCAAGGCTATAGCCCACCCGTTTTTGTGGCATTTTTCCGCTGGACGAACTTGGCGCCCCGGGCTTCGGGTGGTTATTTTTGGGCGCAGCTGTGTCCGCGGCCTATTTTTGGTACACAGAGGCCGCTCGCAAAGTCTCGCGCCATTCCGAGTCCGGCGGACGAAGTTGGCCAGCCCCACCCCCCAAGGCTATAGCCCACCCGTTTTTGTGGCCTTTTTCCGCTGGACGATTTTGGCGCCCCGGCCTTCAGGCAGTTATTTTCGGGCGCGGCTACGACCGCGGCCTATTTTTGGTACACGGAGGCCGCTCGCAAAGTCTCGCGCCATTCCGAGTCCGGCGGACGAAGTTAGCCAGCCCCACCCCCCAAGGCTATAGCCCACCCGTTTTTGTGGCCTTTTTCCACTGGACGAACTTAGCGCCCCGGCCTTCAGGTGGTTATTTTCGGGCGCGGCTGCGACCGCGGCCTATTTTTGGCACACGGAGGCCGCTCGCAAAGTCTCGCGCCATTCCGAGTCCGGCGGACGAAGTGGGCCAGCCCCACCCCGCAAGGTTATAGCCCACCCGTTTTTGTCGCCTTTTTCCGCTGGACGAACTTGGCGCCCCGGCCTTCGGGCGGTTATTTTTGGGCGCGGCTGCGTCCGCGGCCTATTTTTGGCACACGGAGACCGCTCGCAAAGTCTCGCGGCATTCCGAGTCCGGCGGACGAAGTCGGCCAGCCCCACCCCCCAAGGCTATAGCCGACCCGTTTTTGTGGCCTTTTTCCGCTCGACGAACTTGGCGCCCCGGCCTTCAGGTGGTAATTTTCGGGCGCCGGTGCGACCGCGGCCTATTTTTGGCACACGGAGGCCACTCGCAAAGTCTCGCGCCATTCCGAGTCCGGCGGACGAAGTTGGCCAGCCCCACCCCGGAAGGTTATA
The DNA here is from genome assembly GCA_034663535.1 of Citrus x limon. Classification (NCBI taxonomy): domain Eukaryota; kingdom Viridiplantae; phylum Streptophyta; class Magnoliopsida; order Sapindales; family Rutaceae; genus Citrus; species Citrus x limon. Next base: position 35,246,015 of record CM067998.1, on the reverse strand, counting down.
GCCCACCCGTTTTTGTGGCCTTTTTCCGCTGGACGAACTTGGCGCCCCGGCCTTCGGGCGGTTATTTTCGGGCGCCGGTGCGACCGCGGCCTATTTTTGGCACACGGAGGCCACTCGCAAAGTCTCGCGCCATTCCGAGTCCGGCGGACGAAGTTGGCCAGCCCCACCCCGGAAGGTTATAGCCCACCCGTTTTTGTGGCCGTTTTCCGCTGGACGAACTTGGCGCCCCGGCCTTCGGGCGGTTATTTTTGGGCGCGGCTGCGTCCGCGGCCTATTTTTGGCACACGGAGACCGCTCGCAAAGTCTCGTGCCATTCCGAGTCCGGCGGACGAAGTTGGCCAGCCCCACCCCCCAAGGTTATAGCCCACCCGTTTTTGTGGCCTTTTTCCGCTCGACGAACTTGGCGCCCCGGCCTTCGGGCGGTTATTTTTGGACGCGGCTGCGTCCGCGGCCTATTTTTGGCACACGGAGGCCGCTCGCAAAGTCTCACGCCATTCCGAGTCTGGCGGACGAAGTGGGCCAGCCCCATCCCCCAAGGCTATAGCCCACCCGTTTTTGTGTCGTTTTTCCGCTGGACGAACTTGGCGCCCCGGCCTTCAGGCGGTTATTTTCGGGCGCGGCTGCGACCGCTGCCTATTTTTGGCACATGGAGGCCGCTCGTAAAGTCTCGCGGCATTCCGAGTCCAGCGGACGAAGTTGGCCAGCCCCACCCCCCAAGGCTATAGCCCACCCGTTTTTGTTGCCTTTTTCCGCTGGACGTACATGGCGCCCCGGCCTTCAGGCGGTTATTTTTGGGCGCGGCTGCGACCGCGGCCTATTTTTGGCACACAGAGGCCGCTCGCAAAGTCTCGCGCCATTCCGAGTCCGGCGGACGAAGTTGGCCAGCCCCACCCCCCAATACTATAGCCCACCCGTTTTTGTGGCCTTTTTCCGCTGGACGAACTTAGCGCCCCGGATTTCGGGAGATTATTTTTGGGCGCTGCTATGCCCGTGGCCTATTTTTGGCACACGGAGACCGCTCGCAAAGTCTCGCGCCATTCCGAGTCCGGCGGACGAAGTGGGCCGGCCCCACCCCCCAAGGCTATAGCCCACCCGTTTTTGTGGCATTTTTCCGCTGGACGAACTTGGCGCCCCGGGCTTCGGGTGGTTATTTTTGGGCGCAGCTGCGTCCGCGGCCTATTTTTGGTACACAGAGGCCGCTCGCAAAGTCTCGCGCCATTCCGAGTCCGGCGGACGAAGTTGGCCAGCCCCACCCCCCAAGGCTATAGCCCACCCGTTTTTGTGGCCTTTTTCCGCTGGACGATTTTGGCGCCCCGGCCTTCAGGCAGTTATTTTCGGGCGCGGCTACGACCGCGGCCTATTTTTGGTACACGGAGGCCGCTCGCAAAGTCTCGCGCCATTCCGAGTCCGGCGGACGAAGTTAGCCAGCCCCACCCCCCAAGGCTATAGCCCACCCGTTTTTGTGGCCTTTTTCCACTGGACGAACTTAGCGCCCCGGCCTTCAGGTGGTTATTTTCGGGCGCGGCTGCGACCGCGGCCTATTTTTGGCACACGGAGGCCGCTCGCAAAGTCTCGCGCCATTCCGAGTCCGGCGGACGAAGTTGGCCAGCCCCACCCCGCAAGGTTATAGCCCACCCGTTTTTGTCGCCTTTTTCCGCTGGACGAACTTGGCGCCCCGGCCTTCGGGCGGTTATTTTTTGGCGCGGCTGCGTCCGCGGCCTATTTTTGGCACACGGAGACCGCTCGCAAAGTCTCGCGGCATTCCGAGTCCGGCGGACGAAGTCGGCCAGCCCCACCCCCCAAGGCTATAGCCGACCCGTTTTTGTGGCCTTTTTCCGCTCGACGAACTTGGCGCCCCGGCCTTCAGGTGGTTATTTTCGGGCGCCGGTGCGACCGCGGCCTATTTATGGCACACGGAGGCCACTCGCAAAGTCTCGCGCCATTCCGAGTCCGGCGGACGAAGTTGGCCAGCCCCACCCCGGAAGGTTATAGCCCACCCGTTTTTGTGGCCTTTTTCCGCTGGACGAACTTGGCGCCCCGGCCTTCGGGCGGTTATTTTCGGGCGCCGGTGCGACCGCGGCCTATTTTTGGCACACGGAGGCCACTCGCAAAGTCTCGCGCCATTCCGAGTCCGGCGGACGAAGTTGGCCAGCCCCACCCCGGAAGGTTATAGCCCACCCGTTTTTGTGGCCGTTTTCCGCTGGACGAACTTGGCGCCCCGGCCTTCGGGCGGTTATTTTTGGGCGCGGCTGCGTCCGCGGCCTATTTTTGGCACACGGAGACCGCTCGCAAAGTCTCGTGCCATTCCGAGTCCGGCGGACGAAGTTGGCCAGCCCCACCCCCCAAGGTTATAGCCCACCCGTTTTTGTGGCCTTTTTCCGCTCGACGAACTTGGCGCCCCGGCCTTCGGGCGGTTATTTTTGGACGCGGCTGCGTCCGCGGCCTATTTTTGGCACACGGAGGCCGCTCGCAAAGTCTCACGCCATTCCGAGTCTGGCGGACGAAGTGGGCCAGCCCCATTCCCCAAGGCTATAGCCCACCCGTTTTTGTGTCCTTTTTCCGCTGGACGAACTTGGCGCCCCGGCCTTCAGGCGGTTATTTTCGGGCGCGGCTGCGACCGCTGCCTATTTTTGGCACATGAAGGCCACTCGTAAAGTCTCGCGGCATTCCGAGTCCAGCGGACGAAGTTGGCCAGCCCCACCCCCCAAGGCTATAGCCCACCCGTTTTTGTTGCCTTTTTCCGCTGGACGTACATGGCGCCCCGGCCTTCAGGCGGTTATTTTTGGGCGCGGCTGCGACCGCGGCCTATTTTTGGCACACGGAGGCCGCTCGCAAAGTCTCACGCCATTCTGAGTCCGGCGGACGAAGTTGGCCAGCCCCACCCCCCAATACTATAGCCCACCCGTTTTTGTGGCCTTTTTCCGCTGGACGAACTTAGCGCCCCGGATTTCGGGAGATTATTTTTGGGCGCTGCTATGCCCGCGGCCTATTTTTGGCACACGGAGACCGCTCGCAAAGTCTCGCGCCATTCCGAGTCCGGCGGACGAAGTGGGCCGGCCCCACCCCCCAAGGCTATAGCCCACCCGTTTTTGTGGCATTTTTCCGCTGGACGAACTTGGCGCCCCGGGCTTCGGGTGGTTATTTTTGGGCGCAGCTGCGTCCGCGGCCTATTTTTGGTACACAGAGGCCGCTCGCAAAGTCTCGCGCCATTCCGAGTCCGGCGGACGAAGTTGGCCAGCCCCACCCCCCAAGGCTATAGCCCACCCGTTTTTGTGGCCTTTTTCCGCTGGACGATTTTGGCGCCCCGGCCTTCAGGCAGTTATTTTCGGGCGCGGCTACGACCGCGGCCTATTTTTGGTACACGGAGGCCGCTCGTAAAGTCTCGCGCCATTCCGAGTCCGGCGGACGAAGTTGGCCAGCCCCACCCCGCAAGGTTATAGCCCACCCGTTTTTGTGGCCTTTTTCCGCTGGACGAACTTGGCGCCCCGGCCTTCGGGCGGTTATTTTTGGGCGCGGCTGCGTCCGCGGCCTATTTTTGGCACACGGAGACCGCTCGCAAAGTCTCGTGCCATTCCGAGTCCGGCGGACGAAGTTGGCCAGCCCCACCCCCCAAGGTTATAGCCCACCCGTTTTTGTGGCCTTTTTCCGCTGGACGAACTTGGCGCCCCGGCCTTCGGGCGGTTATTTTTGGACGCGGCTGCGTCCGCGGCCTATTTTTGGCACACGGAGGCCGCTCGCAAAGTCTCACGCCATTCCGAGTCTGGCGGACGAAGTGGACCAGCCCCATCCCCCAAGGCTATAGCCCACCCGTTTTTGTGGCCTTTTTCCGCTCGACGAACTTGGCGGCCCGGTCTTCAGGCGGTTATTTTCGGGCGCCGGTGCGACCGCGGCCTATTTTTGGCACACGGAGGCCACTCGCAAAGTCTCGCGCCATTCCGAGTCCGGCGGACGAAGTTGGCCAGCCCCACCCCGGAAGGTTATAGCCCACCCGTTTTTGTGGCCTTTTTCCGCTGGACGAACTTGGCGCCCCGGCCTTCGGGCGGTTATTTTTGGGCGCGGCTGCGTCCGCGGCCTATTTTTGGCACACGGAGGCACCTCGCAAATTTTCGCGCCATTCCGAGTCCGGCCGACGAAGTTGGCCAGCCCCACCCCCCAAGGCTATAGCCCATCCGTTTTTGTGGGCTTTTTCCGCTGGACGAACTTGGCACTCCGGCCTTCGGGTGTTTATATTTGAGCGTGGCTGTGGCCGCAGCATATTTTTGGCACATGGAGGCACCTCGCAAAGTCTCGCGCCATTCCGAGTCCGGCGGACGAAGTGGGCGAGCCCCACCCCCCAAGGTTATAGCCCACCCGTTTTTGTGGCCTATTTCCGCTGGACGAACTTGGCGCCCCGGCCTCGGGCGGATATTTTTGGGCGCGGCTGTGCCCGCTGCCTATTTTTGGCACACAAAGGCACCTTGCATAGTCTCAAGCCATTCCGAGTCCGGCGGACGAAGTGGGCCAGCCCCACCCCCCAAGGCTATAGCCCACCCGTTTTTGTTGCCTTTTTCCGCTGGATGAATTTCCCGCCCCGGCCTTCGGGCGGTTATTTTTGGGCGCGGCTGTGCCCGCGGCCTATTTTTGGCACACGGAGGCACCTGCCAAAGTCTCGCGCCATTCCGAGTCTGGCGGACGAAGTCGGCCAGCCCCACCCCCCAAGGCTATAGCCCACCCGTTTTTGAGGCCTTTTTCCGCTGGACGAACTTGGTGCCCCGGCCATCGTGCTGTTATTTATGGGGCGGTTGTGCCCGCGGCCTATTTTTGGCACACGGAGGCACCTGCCAAAGTCTCGCGCCATTCCGAGTCCGGCGGACGAAGTGGGCCACTCCCACCCCCCAAGGCTATAGCCCACCCGTCTTTGTGGCCTTTTTCCGCTGGACGAACTTGCCGCCCCGGCCTTCGGGCTGTTATTTTTTGGCACGGCTGTGTCTGCGGGCTATTTTTTGCACACGGAGGTGCCTCCCAAAGTCTCGCGCCATTCCGAGTCTGGTGGACGAAGTTGGCCAGCCCCACCCCCCAAGGCTATAGCCCACCCATTTTTGTGGCATTTTTTCACTGGACGAACTTGGCGCCCCGGCCTTCGGGCCTGTTATTTTTGGGTTCGGCTTTGCCCGCGGCCTATTTTTAGCACACGGAGGCACCTCGCAATGTCTTGCGCCATTCCGAGTCCGGCGGACGAAGTTGGCCAGCCCCACCCCCCAAGGCTATAGCCCACCCGTTTTTGTGGCCTCTTTCCGCTGGACGAAGCAGGCGTCCCGGCCTTCGGGCGGTTATTTTTGGGCGCGGCTGTGCCTGCGGCCTATTTTTGGCACACGGAGGCACCTTGCATAGTCTCGCGCCATTCCGAGTCCGGCGGACGTAGTGGGCCAGCCCCACCCCCCAAGGCTATAGCCCACCCGTTTTTGTGGCCTTTTTCCGCTGGACGAACTTGGCATTCCGGCCTTCGGGCGGTTATTTTTGGGCGCGGCTGCGCCCGCGGCCTAATTTTGGCACACGGAGGCACCTTGTAAAGTCTCGCGCCATTCCGAGCCTGGCGGACGAAGTGGGCCAGCCCCACCCCGCAAGCCTATAGCCCACACATTTTGGTGACCTTTTTCCGCTGGACGAACTTGGCGACCCGGCCTTTGGGCCGTTACTTTTGGGTGCGACTATGCCCGCGGCCTATTTTTGGCACACGGAGTCGCCTCACAAAGTCTCGCGCTTTTCTGAGTCAGGCGGACGAAGTTGGCCAGCCCCACCCCCAAGGGTATAGCCCACCCGTTTTTGTGGCCTTTTTCCGCTGGACGAACTTGGCGCCCCAGCCTTCGTCCAGTTATTTTTGGGCGCGGCTGTGCCCGTGGCCTATTGTTGGCAGACGGAGGTGCCTCGCAAAGTCTCGCATCATTCCGAGTCCGGCGGAGGAAGTTGGCCAGCCCTACCCCCCAAGGCTATAGCCCACCTGTTTTGGTGGCCTTCTTCCGCTGGACGAACTTGGCGCGCCGGCCTTCGTGCCGTTATTTTTGGGCGCGGCTGTGCCCGCGGCCTATTTTTGGCACACGGAGGTGCCTCGCAAAGGCTCACGCCATTCCGAGTTTGGCGTACGAAGTTGGCCAGCCCCACCCCCAAAGGCTATAGCCCACCCGTTTTTGTGGCCTTTTTCCGCTGGACGAACTTGGCGCCCCGGTATTCGGGCATTTATTTTTGGGTACGGCAGTGCCCGCGGCCTATTTTTGGCACACGGAGGTGCCTCGCAAATTCTTACGCCATTCCGAGTCCGGCGGACGAAGTGGGCGAGCCCCACCCCCCAAGGCTATAGCCCACCCGTTTTTGTGGCCTATTTCCGCTGGACGAACTTGGCGCCCCGGCCTTCGGGTGGTTATTTTTGGGCGCGGCTGTGCCCGCGGCCTATTTTTGGCACACGGAGGCACGTTGCATAGTCTCGCGCCATTCCGAGTCCGGCGGACGAAGTGGGCCAGCCCCACCCCCCAAGGCTATAGCCCACCCGTTTTTGTGGCTTTTTTCCGCTGGACGAACTTGCCGCCCCGGCCTTTGGGCGGTTATTTTTGGGGAAGGCTGTGCCCGCGGCCTATTTTTGGCGCACGGAGGCGCCTCGCAATGTCTCGCGCCATTCCGTGTCCGGGGGAGGAAGTTGGCGAGCCCCACCCCCCAAGGCTATAGCCCACCCGTTTTTGTGGCCTTTTTTCACTGGACAAACTTGGCGCCCCGGCCTTCGGGCCGGTTATTTTTGGGCTCGGCTTTGCCCGCGGCCTATTTTTAGCACACGGAGGCACCTCGCAATGTCTTACGCCATTCCGAGTCCGGCGGACGAAGCTGGCCAGCCCCACCCCCCAAGGCTATAGCCCACCCGTTTTTGTGGCCTTTTTCCGCTGGACGAACCAGGCGCCCCGGCCTTCGGGCGGTTATTTTTTGGCGCGGCTGTGCCCGCGGCCTATTTTTGGCACACGGAGGCACCTTGCATAGTCTCGCGCCATTCCGAGTCCGGCGGACGAAGTGGGCCAGCCCCACCCCCCAAGGCTATAGCCCACCCGTTTTTGTGGCTTTTTTCCGCTGGACGAACTTGCCGCCCCGGCCTTTGGGCGGTTATTTTTGGGGAAGGCTGTGCCCGCGGCCTATTTTTGGCGCACGGAGGCGGCTCGCAATGTCTCGCGCCATTCCGTGTCCGGGGGAGGAAGTTGGCGAGCCCCACCCCCCAAGGCTATAGCCCACCCGTTTTTGTGGCCTTTTTTCACTGGACGAACTTGGCGCCCCGGCCTTCGGGCCGGTTATTTTTGGGCTCGGCTTTGCCCGCGGCCTATTTTTAGCACACGGAGGCACCTCGCAATGTCTTACGCCATTCCGAGTCCGGCGGACGAAGCTGGCCAGCCCCACCCCCCAAGGCTATAGCCCACCCGTTTTTGTGGCCTTTTTCCGCTGGACGAACCAGACGCCCCGGCCTTCGGGCGGTTATTTTTTGGCGCGGCTGTGCCCGCGGCCTATTTTTGGCACACGGAGGCACCTTGCATAGTCTCGCGCCATTCCGAGTCCGGCTGACGAAGTGGGCCAGGCCCACCCCCCAAGGCTATAGCCCACCCGTTTTTGTGGCCTTTTTCCGCTGGACGAGCTTGGCGCCCCGGCCTTCGGGTGGTTATTTCTGGGCTAGGCTGTGCCCGCGGCCTATTTTTGGCACACGGAGGCACCTTGCATAGACTCGCGCCATTCCGAGTCCGGCGGACGAAGTGGGCCAGCCCCACCCCCCAAGGCTATAGCCCACCCGTTTTTGTGGCCTTTTTCCGCTGGACGAACTTGGCGCCCCGGCCTTCGGGCTGTTATTTTTGGGTGCGGCTGTGCCCGCGGCCTATTTTTGGCACACGGAGGTGCCTCGTAAAGTCCCGCGCCATTCCGAGTCCGGCGGACGAAGTTGGCCAGCCCCACCCCCCAAGGCTATAGCCCACCCGTTTTTGTGGCCTTTTTCCGCTGGATGAAATTTGCGTCCCGGCCTTCGGCAGTTATTTTTGGACGCGGCTGTGCCCGCGCCCTACTTTTGTTTTTGTTACACGGAGGCCGCTCGCAAAGTCTCGCACCATTCCGAGTCCGGCGGACGAAGTTGGCCAGCCCCACCCCCCAAGGCTATAGCCCACCCGTTTTTGTGGCCTTTTTTCCGCTGGATGAACTTGGCGCCCAGGCCTTCCTGCGGTTATTTTTGGGCGCGGCTGTGCCCGCAGCCTATTTTTGGCGCACGGATGCCGCTCGCAATGTCTCGCGCCATTCCAAGTCCGGCGGACGTAGTTGGCCAGCCCCACCCCCCAAGGCTAGAGCCCACCCGTTTTTGTGGCCTTTTTCAACTGGACGAACTGGGCGCCCCGGCCTTCGGGCGGTTATTTTTGGCCGCGGCTGTGCTAGCGGCCTATTTTTGGCACACAGAGGCCGCTCGTAAAGTCTCACGCCATTCCGAGTCTGGCGGACGAAGTCGGCCAGCCCCACCCCCAAGGCTATAGCCCACCCGTTTTTGTGGCCTTTTTCCACTGGACGAACTTGGCGCCCCGGCGTTCGGGCGGTTATTTTTGGACGCGGCTGTACCCGCGGCCTATTTTTGGCACACGGAGACCGCTCGCAAAGTCTCGTGCCATTCCGAGTCCGGCGGACGAAGTTGGCCAGCCCCACCCCCCAAGGCTATAGCCCACCCGTTTTTGTGGCCTTTTTCCGCTGGACGAACTTGGCGCCCCGGCCTTGGGCCGTTATTTTTGGCCGCGACTGCGCCCGCGGCCTATGTTTGGCACACGGAGGCCGCTCACAAAGTCTCGCGCCATTCCAAGTCCGGCGGACGAAGTTGGCCAGCCCCACCCCCCAAGGCTATAGCCCACCCGCTTTTGTGGCCTTTTTCCGCTCGACGAACTTGGCGCCCCGGCCTTCAGGCGGTTATTTTCGGGCGCCGCTGCGACCGCGGCCTATTTTTGGCACACGGAGGCCGCTCGCAAAGTCTCGCGCCATTCCGAGTCCGGCGGACAAAGTTGGCCAGCCCCACCCCCCAAGGCTATAGCCCACCCGTTTTTGTGGCCTTTTTCCGCTGGACGAACTTGGCACCCCGGCCTTCTCTCAGTTATTTTTGGATGCGGCTGTACCCTCGGCCTATTTTTGGCACACGGAGGCCGCTCGCAAAGTCTCGCGCCATTCCGAGTCCGGTGGACGAAGTTGGCCAGCCCCACCCCCCAAGGCTATAGCCCACCCATTTTTGTGGCCTTTTTCCGCTGGACGAACTTGGTGCGCCGGCATTCGGGCGGTTATTTTTTGGCGCGGCTGAGCCCGTGGCCTATTTTTGGCACACGGAGGCCGCTCGCAAAGTGTCGCGCCATTCCGAGTCCGGCAGACGAAGTAGGCCAGCCCCACCCCCCAAGGCTATAGCCACCCGTTTTTGTGGCCTTTTTCCGCTGGACGAACTTGGCGCCCCGGCCTTCGGGCGGTTATTTTTGGGCGCGGCTGCGTCCGCGGCCCATTTTTGGCACACGGAGACCGCTCGCAAAGTCTCGTGCCATTCCGAGTCCGGCGGACGAAGTTGGCCAGCCCCACCCCCCAAGGTTATAGCCCACCCGTTTTTGTGGCCTTTTTCCGCTGGACGAACTTGGCGCCCCGGCCTTCGGGCGGTTATTTTTGGACGCGGCTGCGTCCGCGGCCTATTTTTGGCACACGGAGGCCACTCGCAAAGTCTCACGCCATTCCGAGTCTGGCGGACGAAGTGGGCCAGCCCCATCCCCCAAGGCTATAGCCCACCCGTTTTTGTGGCCTTTTTCCGGTCGACGAACTTGGCGCCCCGGCCTTCAGGCGGTTATTTTCGGGCGCCGCTGCGACCGCGGCCTATTTTTGGCACACGGAGGCCGCTCGCAAAGTCTCGCGCCATTCCGAGTCCGGCGGACGAAGTTGGCCAGCCCCACCCCCCAAGGCTATAGCCCACCCGCTTTTGTGGCCTTTTTCCGCAGGACGAACTTGGCGCCCCGGCCTTCGGGCTGTTATTTTTGGGCGCTACTGCACCCACGGCCTATTTTTGGCACACGGAGACTGCTCGCAAAGTCTCGCGCCATTCCGAGTCCGGCGGACGAAGTTGGCCAGCCCCACCCCGCAAGGCTATAGCCCACCCGGTTTTTGGCCTTTTTCCGCAGGACGAACTTGGCGCCCCGGCCATCGGGCGGTTATTTTTCGGCGCTGCTGCGCCAGAGGCCTATTTTTGGCACACGGAGGCCGCTCGCAAAGTCTCACGCCATTCCGAGTCCGGCGGACGAAGTTGGCCAGCCCCATCCCCCAAGGCTATAGCCCACCCGTTTTTGTCGCTTTTTTCCGCTGGACGAGCTTGGCGCCCCAGGCTTCGTGCGGTTATTTTTGGGCGCTGCTGCGCCCACGGCCTATTTTTGGCAAACGGAGGCCGCTCGCAAAGTCTCACGCCATTCCGAGTCCGGCGGACGAAGTCGGCCAGCCCCACCCCCCAAGGCTATAGCCCACCCGTTTTTGTGGCCTTTTTCCGCTCGACGACCTTGGCGCCCCGGCCTTCAGGCGGTTATTTTTGGGTGCGGCTGCGACCGCGGCCTATTTTTGGCACACGGAGGGCGCTCGTAAAGTCTCGCGCCATTCCGAGTCCGGCGGACGAAGTTGGCCAGCCCCACCCCCCAAGGCTATAGCCCACCCGTTTTTGTGGCTTTTTTCCGCTGGACGAACTTGGCGCCCCAGGCTTCGTGCGGTTATTTTTGGGCGCTGCTGCGCCCACGGCCTATTTTTGGCAAACGGAGGCCGCTCGCAAAGTCTCACGCCATTCCGAGTCCGGCGGACGAAGTTGGCCAGCCCCACCCCCCAAGGCTATAGCCCACCCGTTTTTGTGGCCTTTTTTTCGCTCGACGACCTTGGCGCCCCGGCCTTCAGGCGGTTATTTTTGGGTGCGGCTGCGACCGCGGCGTATTTTTGGCACACGGAGGGCGCTCGTAAAGTCTCGCGCCATTCCGAGTCCGGCGGACGAAGTTGACCAGCCCCACCCCCCAAGGCTATAGCCCACCCGTTTATGTGGCTTTTTTCCGTTGGACGAACTTGGCGCCCCGGCCTTAAGGCGGTTATTTTTGGGCGCGGCTGCGACCGCGCCCTATTTTTGGCACACGGAGGCCGCTCGCAAAGTCTCGCGCCATTCCGAGTCCGGCGGACGAAGTGGGCCAGCCCCACCCCCCAAGGCTATAGCCGACCCGTTTATGTGGCCTTTTTCCGCTGGACGAACATGGCGCCCCGGCCTTCAGGCTGTTATTTACGGGCGCGGCTGCGACCGCGGTCTATTTTTTGCAAACGCTGGCTGCTCGCAAAGTCTCGCGCCATTCCGAGTCCGGCGCACGAAGTGGGCCAGCCCCACCCCCCAAGGCTATAGCCCACCCGCTTTTGTCGCCTTTTTCCGCAGGACGAACTTGGCGCCCCGGCCTTCTGGCTGTTATTTTTAGGCGCTACTGCACCCGCGGCCTATTTTTGGCACACGGAGACCGCTCGCAAAGTCTCGCGCCATTCCGACTCCGGCGGACGAAGTTGGCCAGCCCCATCCCCCAAGGCTATAGCCCACCCGTTTTTGTGGCCTTTTTCCGCAGGACGAACTTGGCGCCCCGGCCTTCGGGCGGTTATTTTTGGGCGCTACTGCACCCGCGGCCTATTTTTGGCACACGGAGACCGCTCGCAAACTCTCGCGCCATTCCGAGTCCGGCGGCCGAAGTTTGCCAGCCCCACGCCCCAAGGCTATAGCCGACCCGTTTTTGTGGCCTTTTTCCGCTGGACGAACTTGGCGCCCCGGCCTTCAGGCGGTTATTTTCGGGCGCGGCTGCGACCGCGGATATTTTTGGCACACGGAAACCGCTCGCAAAGTCTCGCGCCATTCCAAGTCCGGCGGACGAAGTTGGCCAGCCCCACCCCCCAAGGCTATAGCCCACCCGTTTTTGTGGCCTTTTTCCGCTGGACGAACTTAGCACCCCGGCCTTCAGGCGGTTATTTTCGGGCGTGGCTGTGACCGCGGCCTATTTTTGGCACACGGTGGCCGCTCGCAAAGTCTCACGCCATTCCGAGTCCGGCGGACGAAGTTGGCCAGCCCCACCCCGCAAGGTTATAGCCCACCCGTTTTTGTGACCTTTTTCCGCTGGACGAACTTGGCGCCCCGGCCTTCGGGCGGTTATTTTTGGGCGCGGCTGCGTCCGCGGCTTATTTTTGGCACACGGAGACCGCTCGCAAAGTCTCATGCCATTCCGAGTCTGGCGGACGAAGTTGGCCAGCCCCACCCCGCAAGGTTATAGCCCACCCGTTTTTGTGGCCTTTTTCCGCTGGACGAACTTCGCGCCCCGGCCTTCGGGCGGTTATTTTTGGGCGCGGCTGCGTCCGCGGCCTATTTTTGGCACACGGAGACCGCTCGCAAAGTCTCGTGCCATTCCGAGTCCGGCGGACGAAGTTGGCCAGCCCCACCCCCCAAGGTTATAGCCCACCCGTTTTTGTGGCCTTTTTCCGCTGGACGAACTTGGCGCCCCGGCCTTCGGGCGGTTATTTTTGGACGCGGCTGCGTCCGCGGCCTATTTTTGACACACGGAGGCCGCTCGCAAAGTCTCACGCCATTCCGAGTCTGGCGGACGAAGTGGGCCAGCCCCATCCCCCAAGGCTATAGCCCACCCGTTTTTGTGGCCTTTTTCCGCTCGACGAACTTGGCGCCCCGGCCTTCAGGCGGTTATTTTCGGGCACCGCTACGACCGCGGCCTATTTTTGGCACACGGAGGCCGCTCGCAAAGTCTCGCGCCATTCCGAGTCCGGCGGGCGAAGTTGGCCAGCCCCACCCCGCAAGGCTATAGCCCACCCGTTTTTTGGCCTTTTTCCGGAGGACGAACTTGGCGCCCCGCCCATCGGGCGGTTATTTTTCGGCGCTGCTTCGCCCGAGGCCTATTTTTGGCACACGGAGGCCGCTCGCAAAGTCTCACGCCATTCCGAGTCCGGCGGACGAAGTTGGCCAGCCCCATCCCCCAAGGCTATAGCCCACCCGTTTTTGTGGCTTTTTTCCGCTGGATGAACTTGGCGCCCCAGGCTTCGTGCGGTTATTTTTGGGCACTGCTGCACCCACGGCCTATTTTTGGCGAACGGAGGCCGCTCGCGAAGTCTCACGCCATTCCGAGTCTGGCGGACGAAGTGGGCCAGCCCCATCCCCCAAGGCTATAGCCCACCCGTTTTTGTGGCCTTTTTCCGCAGGACGAACTTGGCGCCCCGGCCTTCGGGCTGTTATTTTTGGGCGCTACTGCACCCGCGGCCTATTTTTGGCACACGGAGACCGCTCGCAAAGTCTCGCGCCATTCCGAGTCCGGCGGACGAAGTTGGCCAGCCCCACCCCGCAAGGCTATAGCCCACCCATTTTTTGGCCTTTTTCCGCAGGACGAACTTGGCGCCCCGGCCATCGGGCGGTTATTTTTCGGCGCTGCTGCGCCCGAGGCCTATTTTTGGCACACGGAGGCCGCTCGCAAAGTCTCACGCCATTCCGAGTCCGGCGGACGAAGTTGGCCAGCCCCATCCCCCAAGGCTATAGCCCACCCGTTTTTGTGGCTTTTTTCCGCTGGATGAACTTGGCGCCCCAGGCTTAGTGCGGTTATTTTTGGGCACTGCTGCACCCACGGCCTATTTTTGGCGAACGGAGGCCGCTCGCAAAGTCTCACGCCATTCCGAGTCCGGCGGACGAAGTTGGCCAGCCCCACCCCCCAAGGCTATAGCCCACCCGTTTTTGTGGCCTTTTTCCGCTCGACGACCTTGGCGCCCCGGCCTTCAGGCGGTTATTTTTGGGTGCGGCTGCGACCGCGGCCTATTTTTGGCACACGGAGGGCGCTCGTAAAGTCTCGCGCCATTCCGAGTCCGGCGGACGAAGTTGGCCAGCCCCACCCCCCAAGGCTATAGCCCACCCGTTTTTGTGGCTTTTTTCCGCTGGACGAACTTGGCGCCCCAGGCTTCGTGCGGTTATTTTTGGGCGCTGCTGCGCCCACGGCCTATTTTTGGCAAACGGAGGCCGCTCGCAAAGTCTCACGCCATTCCGAGTCCGGCGGACGAAGTTGGCCAGCCCCACCCCCCAAGGCTATAGCCCACCCGTTTTTGTGGCCTTTTTCCGCACGACGACCTTGGCGCCCCGGCCTTCAGGCGGTTATTTTTGGGTGCGGCTGCGACCGCGGCCTATTTTTGGCACACGGAGGGCGCTCGTAAAGTCTCGCGCCATTCCGAGTCCGGCGGACGAAGTTGGCCAGCCCCACCCCCCAAGGCTATAGCCCACCCGTTTATGTGGCTTTTTCCGCTGGACGAACATGGCGCCCCGGCCTTCAGGCTGTTATTTACGGGCGCGGCTGCGACCGCGGCCTATTTTTGGCAAACGGTGGCTGCTCGCAAAGTCTCGCGCCATTCCGAGTCCGGCGGACGAAGTTGGCCAGCCCCACCCCCCAAGGCTATAGCCCACCCGCTTTTGTCGCCTTTTTCCGCAGGACGAACTTGGCGCCCCGGCCTTCGGGCTGTTATTTTTAGGCGCTACTGCACCCGCGGCCTATTTTTGGCACACGGAGACCGCTCGCAAAGTCTCGCGCCATTCCGACTCCGGCGGACGAAGTTGGCCAGCCCCATCCCCCAAGGCTATAGCCCACCCGTTTTTGTGGCTTTTTTCCGCTGGATGAACTTGGCGCCCCAGGCTTCGTGCGGTTATTTTTGGGCGCTGCTGCGCCCACGGCCTATTTTTGGCAAACGGAGGCCGCTCGCAAAGTCTCACGCCATTCCGAGTCCGGCGGACGAAGTTGGCCAGCCCCACCCCCCAAGGCTATAGCCCACCCGTTTTTGTGGCCTTTTTCCGCTCGACGACCTTGGCGCCCCGGCCTTCAGGCGGTTATTTTTGGGTGTTGCTGAGACCGCGGCCTATTTTTGGCACACGGAGGGCGCTCGTAAAGTCTCGCGCCATTCCGAGTCCGGCGGACGAAGTTGGCCTGCCCCACCCCCCAAGGCTATAGCCCACCCGTTTTTGTGGCTTTTTTCCGCTGGACGAACTTGGCGCCCCAGGCTTCGTGCGGTTATTTTTGGGCGCTGCTGCACCCACGGCCTATTTTTGGCAAACGGAGGCCGCTCGCAAAGTCTCACGCCATTCCGAGTCCGGCGGACGAAGTTGGCCAGCCCCACCCCCGAAGGCTATAGCCCACCCGTTTTTGTGGCCTTTTTCCGCAGGACGAACTTGGCGCCCCGGCCTTCGGGCTGTTATTTTTGGGCGCTACTGCACCCGCGGCCTATTTTTGGCACACGGAGACCGCTCGCAAAGTCTCGCGCCATTCCGAGTCCGGCGGACGAAGTTGGCCAGCCCCACCCCGCAAGGCTATAGCCCACCCGTTTTTTGGCCTTTTTCCGCTGGACGAACTTGGCGCCCCGGCCATCGGGCAGTTATTTTTCGGCGCTGCTGCGCCCGAGGCCTATTTTTGGCACACGGAGGCCGCTCGCAAAGTCTCACGCCATTCCGAGTCCGGCGGACGAAGTTGGCCAGCCCCATCCCCCAAGGCTATAGCCCACCCGTTTTTGTGGCTTTTTTCCGCTGGATGAACTTGGCGCGCCAGGCTTCGTGCGGTTATTTTTGGGCGCTGCTGCGCCCACGGCCTATTTTTGGCAAACGGAGGCCGCTCGCAACGTCTCACGCCATTCCGAGTCCGGCGGACGAAGTTGGCCAGCCCCACCCCCCAAGGCTATAGCCCACCCGTTTTTGTGGCCTTTTTCCGCTCGACGACCTTGGCGCCCCGGCCTTCAGGCGGTTATTTTTGGGTGCGGCTGCGACCGCGGCCTATTTTTGGCACACGGAAGGCGCTCGTAAAGTCTCGCGCCATTCCGAGTCCGGCGGACGAAGTTGGCCAGCCCCACCCCCCAAGGCTATAGCCCACCCGTTTTTGTGGCTTTTTTCCGCTGGACGAACTTGGCGCCCCAGGCTTCGTGCAGTTATTTTTGGGCGCTGCTGCACCCACGGCCTATTTTTGGCAAACGGAGGCCGCTCGCAACGTCTCACGCCATTCCGAGTCCGGCGGACGAAGTTGGCCAGCCCCACCCCCCAAGGCTATAGCCCACCCGTTTTTGTGGCTTTTTTCCGCTGGACGAACTTGGCGCCCCAGGCTTCGTGCGGTTATTTTTGGGCGCTGCTGCGCCCACGGCCTATTTTTGGCAAACGGAGGCCGCTCGCAAAGTCTCACGCCATTCCGAGTCCGGCGGACGAAGTTGGCCAGCCCCACCCCCCAAGGCTATAGCCCACCCGTTTTTGTGGCCTTTTTCCGCTCGACGACCTTGGCGCCCCGGCCTTCAGGCGGTTATTTTTGGGTGCGGCTGCGACCGCGGCCTATTTTTGGCACACGGAGGGCGCTCGTAAAGTCTCGCGCCATTCCAAGTCCGGCGGACGAAGTTGGCCAGCCCCACCCCCCAAGGCTATAGCCCACCCGTTTATGTGGCTTTTTCCGCTGGACGAACATGGCGCCCCGGCCTTCAGGCTGTTATTTACGGGCGCGGCTGCGACCGCGGCCTATTTTTGGCAAACGGTGGCTGCTCGCAAAGTCTCGCGCCATTCCGAGTCCGGCGGACGAAGTTGGCCAGCCCCACCCCCCAAGGCTATAGCCCACCCGCTTTTGTCGCCTTTTTCCGCAGGACGAACTTGGCGCCCCGGCCTTCGGGCTGTTATTTTTAGGCGCTACTGCACCCGCGGCCTATTTTTGGCACACGGAGACCGCTCGCAAAGTCTCGCGCCATTCCGACTCCGGCGGACGAAGTTGGCCAGCCCCATCCCCCAAGGCTATAGCCCACCCGTTTTTGTGGCTTTTTTCCGCTGGATGAACTTGGCGCCCCAGGCTTCGTGCGGTTATTTTTGGGCGCTGCTGCGCCCACGGCCTATTTTTGGCAAACGGAGGCCGCTCGCAAAGTCTCACGCCATTCCGAGTCCGGCGGACGAAGTTGGCCAGCCCCACCCCGCAAGGCTATAGCCCACCCGTTTTTGTGGCCTTTTTCCGCTCGACGACCTTGGCGCCCCGGCCTTCAGGCGGTTATTTTTGGGTGTTGCTGAGACCGCGGCCTATTTTTGGCACACGGAGGGCGCTCGTAAAGTCTCGCGCCATTCCGAGTCCGGCGGACGAAGTTGGCCTGCCCCACCCCCCAAGGCTATAGCCCACCCGTTTTTGTGGCTTTTTTCCGCTGGACGAACTTGGCGCCCCAGGCTTCGTGCGGTTATTTTTGGGCGCTGCTGCGCCCACGGCCTATTTTTGGCAAACGGAGGCCGCTCGCAAAGTCTCACGCCATTCCGAGTCCGGCGGACGAAGTTGGCCAGCCCCACCCCCCAAGGCTATAGCCCACCCGTTTTTGTGGCCTTTTTCCGCAGGACGAACTTGGCGCCCCGGCCTTCGGGCTGTTATTTTTGGGCGCTACTGCACCCGCGGCCTATTTTTGGCACACGGAGACCGCTCGCAAAGTCTCGCGCCATTCCGAGTCCGGCGGACGAAGTTGGCCAGCCCCACCCCGCAAGGCTATAGCCCACCCGTTTTTTGGCCTTTTTCCGCTGGACGAACTTGGCGCCCCGGCCATCGGGCGGTTATTTTTCGGCGCTGCTGCGCCCGAGGCCTATTTTTGGCACACGGAGGCCGCTCGCAAAGTCTCACGCCATTCCGAGTCCGGCGGACGAAGTTGGCCAGCCCCATCCCCCAAGGCTATAGCCCACCCGTTTTTGTGGCTTTTTTCCGCTGGATGAACTTGGCGCGCCAGGCTTCGTGCGGTTATTTTTGGGCGCTGCTGCGCCCACGGCCTATTTTTGGCAAACGGAGGCCGCTCGCAACGTCTCACGCCATTCCGAGTCCGGCGGACGAAGTTGGCCAGCCCCACCCCCCAAGGCTATAGCCCACCCGTTTTTGTGGCCTTTTTCCGCTCGACGACCTTGGCGCCCCGGCCTTCAGGCGGTTATTTTTGGGTGTTGCTGAGACCGCGGCCTATTTTTGGCACACGGAGGGCGCTCGTAAAGTCTCGCGCCATTCCGAGTCCGGCGGACGAAGTTGGCCTGCCCCACCCCCCAAGGCTATAGCCCACCCGTTTTTGTGGCTTTTTTCCGCTGGACGAACTTGGCGCCCCAGGCTTCGTGCGGTTATTTTTGGGCGCTGCTGCGCCCACGGCCTATTTTTGGCAAACGGAGGCCGCTCGCAAAGTCTCACGCCATTCCGAGTCCGGCGGACGAAGTTGGCCAGCCCCACCCCCCAAGGCTATAGCCCACCCGTTTTTGTGGCCTTTTTCCGCAGGACGAACTTGGCGCCCCGGCCTTCGGGCGGTTATTTTTGGGCGCTACTGCACCCGCGGCCTATTTTTGGCACACGGAGACCGCTCGCAAAGTCTCGCGCCATTCCGAGTCCGGCGGCCGAAGTTGGCCAGCCCCACGCCCCAAGGCTATAGCCCACCCGTTTTTGTGGCCTTTTTCCGCTGGACGAACTTGGCGCCCCGGCCTTCAGGGGGTTATTTACGGGCGCGGCTGCGACCGCGGCCTATTTTTGGCAAACGGTAGCTGCTCGCAAAGTCTCGCGCCATTCCGAGTCCGGCGGACGAAGTTGGCCAGCCCCATCCCCCAAGGCTATAGCCCACCCGTTTTTGTGGCCTTTTTCCGCTGGACGAACTTAGCGCCCCGGCCTTCAGGCGGTTATTTTCGGGCGTGGCTGCGACCGCGGCCTATTTTTGGCACACGGAGGCCGCTCGCAAAGTCTCGCGCCATTCCGAGTCCGGCGGACGAAGTTGGCCAGCCCCACCCCGCAAGGTTATAGTCCACCCGTTTTTGTGGCCTTTTTCCGCTGGACGAACTTGGCGCCCCGGCCTTCGGGCGGTTATTTTTGGGCGCGGCTGCGTCCGCGGCCTATTTTTGGCACACGGAGACCGCTCGCAAAGTCTCGTGCCATTCCGAGTCCGGCGGACGAAGTTGGCCAGCCCCACCCCCCAAGGTTATAGCCCACCCATTTTTGTGGCCTTTTTCCGCTCGACGAACTTGGTGCCCCGGCCTTCGGGCGGTTATTTTTGGGCGCGGCTGTGCCCGCGGCCTATTTTTTGCACACGGATGCGCCTCGCAAAGTCTCGCGCCATTCCGAGTCCGGCGGACGAAGTTGGCCAGCCCCACCCCCCAAGGCTATAGCCCACCCGTTTTTGTGGCCTTTTTCCGTTGGACGAACTTGGCGCCCCGGCCTTAAGGCGGTTATTTTTGGGCGCGGCTGCGACCGCGGCCTATTTTGGGCACACGGAGGCCGCTCGTAAAGTCTCGCGCCATTCCGAGTCCGGCAGACGAAGTTGGCAAGCCCCACCCCCCAAGGCTATGGCCGACCCGTTTTTGTGGCCTTTTTCCGTTGGACGAACTTAGCGCCCCGGCCTTCAGGTGGTTATTTTCGGGCGCGGCTGCGACCGCGGCCTATTTTTGGCACACGGAGACCGCTCGCAAAGTCTAGCGCCATTCCGAGTCCGGCGGACGAAGTTGGCCAGCCACACCCCCCAAGGCTATAGCCCACCCGTTTATGTGGCCTTTTTCCGCTGGACGAACATGGCGCCCCGGCCTTCAGGCTGTTATTTACGGGCGCGGCTACGACCGCGGCCTATTTTTTGCAAACGGTGGCTGCTCGCAAAGGCTCGTGCCATTCCGAGTCCGGCGGACGAAGTTGGCCAGCCCCACCCCCCAAGGCTATAGCCCACCCGTTTTTGTGGCCTTTTTCCGCAGGACGAACTTGGCGCCCCGGCCTTCGTGCGGTTATTTTTGGGCGCTACTGCACCCGCGGCCTATTTTTGGCACACGGAGACCGCTCGCAAAGTCTCGCGCCATTCCGAGTCCGGCGGACGAAGTTGGCCAGCCCCACCCCCCAAGGCTATAGCCCACCCGTTTTTGTGACCTTTTTCCGCAGGACGAACTTGGCGCCCCGGCCTTCGGGCGGTTATTTTTGGGCGCTACTGCACACGCGGCCTATTTTTCGCACACGGAGACCGCTCGCAAAGTCTCGCGCCATTCCGAGTCCGGCGGCCGAAGTTGGCCCGCCCCACCCCCCAAGGCTATAGCCCACCCGTTTTTGTGGCCTTTTTCCGCTGGACGAACTTAGCGCCCCGGCCATCAGGCGGTTATTTTCGGGCGCGGCTGCGACCGCGGCCTATTTTTGGCACACGGAGGCCGCTCGCAAAGTCTCGCGCCATTCCGAGTCCGGCGGACGAAGTTGGCCAGCCCCACCCCCCAAGGCTATAGCCGACCCGGTTATGTGGCCTTTTTCCGCTGGACGAACATGGCGCCCCGGCCTTCAGGCTGTTATTTACGGGCGCGGCTGCGACCACGGCCTATTTTTGGCAAACGGTGGCTGCTCGCAAAGTCTCGCGCCATTCCGAGTCCGGCGGACGAAGTTGGCCAGCCGCACCCCCTAAGGGTATAGCCCACCCGTTTTTGTGGCCTTTTTCCGCAGGACGAACTTGGCGCCCCGGCCTTCGGGCGGTTATTTTTGGGCACTACTGCACCCGCGGCCTATTTTTGGCACACGGAGACGGCTCGCAAAGTCTCGCGCCATTCCGAGTCCGGCGGACGAAGTTGGCCAGCCCCACCCCCCAAGGCTATAGCCCACCCGTTTTTGTAGCCTTTTTCCGCTGGACGAACTTAGCGCCCCGGCCTTCAGGCGGTTATTTTTGGGTGCGGCTGCGACCGCGGCCTATTTTTGGCACACGGAGGGCGCTCGTAAAGTCTCGCGCCATTCCGAGTCCGGCGGCCGAAGTTGGCCAGCCCCACGCCCCAAGGCTATAGCCGACCCGTTTTTGTGGCCTTTTTCCGCTGGACGAACTTGGCGCCCCGGCCTTCAGGCGGTTATTTTCGGGCGTGGCTGCGACCGCGGCCTATTTTTCGCACACGGAGGCCGCTCGCAAAGTCTCGCGCCATTCCGAGTCCGGCGGACGAAGTTGGCCAGCCCCACCCCCCAAGACTATAGCCCACCCGTTTTTGTGGCCTTTTTCCGCAGGACGAACTTGGCGCCCCGGCCTTCGGGCGGTTATTTTTGGGCGCTACTGCACCCGCGGCCTATTTTTGGCACATGGAGACGGCTCGCAAAGTCTCGCGCCATTCCGAGTCCGGCGGACGAAGTTGGCCGGCCCCACCCCCCAAGGCTATAGCCCACCCGTTTTTGTGGCCTTTTTCCGCTGGACGAACTTGGCGCCCCGGCCTTCAGGTGGTTATTTTCACGGGCGGCTGTGATAGCGGCCTATTTTTCGCACACGGAGACCGCTCGCAAAGTCTCGCGCCATTCCGAGTCCGGCGGACGAAGATGGCCAGCCCCACCCCCGAAGGCTATAGCCCACCCGTTTTTGTGGCCTTTTTCCGCTGGACGTACAGGGCGCCCCGGCCTTCAGGCGGTTATTTTTGGGCGCGACTGCGACCGCGGCCTATTTTTGGCACACGGAGGCCGCTCGCAAAGTCTCGTGCCCTTCCGAGTCCGGCGGACGAAGTTGGCCAGCCCCACCCCCCAAGGCTATAGCCCACCCGTTTTTGTGGCCTTTTTCCGCGGGACGAACTTGGCGTCCCGGCCTTCAGGCGGTTATTTTCGGGTGCGGCTGCCACCGCGGCCTATTTTTGGCACACGGAGGCCGCTCGCAAAGTCTCGTGCCCTTCCGAGTCCGGCGGACAAAGTTGGCCAGCTCCACCCCCCAATGCTATAGCCCACCCGTTTTTGTGGCCTTTTTCCGCTGGACGTACATGGCGCCCCGGCCTTCAGCCGTTATTTTTGGGCGCGGCTGCGACCGCGGCCTATTTGTGGCACACGGAGGCCGTTCGCAAAGTCTCGCGCCATTCCGATTCCGGCGGACGAAGTTGGCCAGCCCCACCCCCCAAGGCTATAGCCCACCCGTTTTTGTGGCCTTTTTCCGCTGGACGAACTTGGCGCCCCGGCCTTCAGGCGGTTATTTTCGGGTGCGGCTGCGACTGCGGCCAATTTTTGGCACACGGAGGCCGCTCGCAAAGTCTCCCGCCATTCCGAGTCCGGCGGATGAAGTTGGCCAGCCCCACCCCCCAAGGCTATAGCCCACCCGTTTTTGTGGCCTTTGTCCGCTGGACGTACATGGCGCCCCGGCCTTCAGGCGGTTATTTTTGGGCGCAGCTGCGACCGCGGCCTATTTTTGGCACACGGAGGGCGCTCGTAAAGTCTCGCGCCATTCCGAGTCCGGCGGACGAAGTTGGCCAGCCCCACCCCCCAAGACTATAGCCCACCCGTTTTTGTGGCCTTTTTCCGCAGGACGAACTTGGCGCCCCAGCCTTCGGGCGGTTATTTACGGGCGCTACTGCACCCGCGGCCTATTTTTGGCACATGGAGACGGCTCGCAAAGTCTAGCGCCATTCCGAGTCCGGCGGACGAAGTTGGCCAGCCCCACCCCCCAAGGCTATAGCCCACCCGTTTATGTGGCCTTTTTCCGCTGGACGAAAATGGCGCCCTGGCCTTCAGGCGGTTATTTACGGGCGTGGCTGCGACCGCGGCCTATTTTTGGCAAACGGTGGCTGCTCGCAAAGTCTCGCGCCATTCCGAGTCCGGCGGACGAAGTTGGCCAGCCCCACGCCCCAAGGCTATAGCCGACCCGTTTTTGTGGCCTTTTTCCGCTGGACGAACTTGGCGCCCCGGCCTTCAGGCGGTTATTTTCGGGCGTGGCTGCGACCGTGGCCTATTTTTGGCACACGGAGGCCGCTCGCAAAGTCTCGCGCCATTCCGAGTCCGGCGGACGAAGTTGGCCAGCCCCACCCCCCAAGACTATAGCCCACCCGTTTTTGTGGCCTTTTTCCGCAGGACGAACTTGGCGCCCCGGCCTTCGGGCGGTTATTTTTGGGCGCTACTGCACCCGCGGCCTATTTTTGGCACATGGAGACGGCTCGCAAAGTCTCGCGCCATTCCGAGTCCGGCGGACGAAGTTGGCCAGCCCCACCCCCCAAGGCTATAGCCCACCCGTTTTTGTGGCCTTTTTCCGCTGGACGAACTTGGCGCCCCGGCCTTCAGGCGGTTATTTTCGGGCGCGGCTGCGACCGCGGATATTTTTGGCTCACGGAAACCGCTCGCAAAGTCTCGCGCCATTCCAAGTCCGGCGGACGAAGTTGGCCAGCCCCACCCCCCAAGGCTATAGCCCACCCGTTTTTGTGGCCTTTTTCCGCTGGACGAACTTAGCGCCCCGGCCTTCAGGCGGTTATTTTTGGGTGCGGCTGCGACCGCGGCCTATTTTTGGCACACGGAGGGCGCTCGTAAAGTCTCGCGCTATTCCGAGTCCGGCGGCCGAAGTTGGCCAGGCCCACGCCCCAAGGCTATAGCCGACCCGTTTTTGTGGCCTTTTTCCGCTGGACGAACTTGGCGCCCCGGCCTTCAGGCGGTTATTTTCGGGCGTGGCTGCGACCGCGGCCTATTTTTGGCACACGGAGGCCGCTCGCAAAGTCTCGCGCCATTCCGAGTCCGGCGGACGAAGTTGGCCAGCCCCACCCCCCAAGGCTATAGCCCACCCGTTTTTGTGACCTTTTTCCGCTGGACGAACTTGGCGCCCCGGCCTTCGGGCGGTTATTTTTGGGCGCTACAGCACCCGCGGCCTAGTTTTGGCACACGGAGACCGCTCGCAAAGTCTCGCGCCATTCCGAGTCCGGCAGACGAAGTTGGCCAGCCCCATCCCCCAAGGCTATAGCCCACCCGTTTTTGTGGCCTTTTTCCGCTGGACGAACTTGGCGCCCCGGGCTTCGTGCGGTTATTTTTGGGCGTGGCTGCGTCCACGGCCTATTTTTGGCACACGGAGGCCGTTCGCAAAGTCTCGCGCCATTCCGAGTCCGGCGGACGAAGTTGGCCAGCCCCACCCCCCAAGACTATAGCCCACCCGTTTTTGTGGCCTTTTTCCGCAGGACGAACTTGGCGCCCCGGCCTTCGGGCGGTTATTTTTGGGCGCTACTGCACCCGCGGCCTATTTTTGGCACACGGAGACCGCTCGCAAAGTCTCGCGCCATTCCGAGTCCGGCGGACGAAGTTGGCCAGCCCCACCCCCCAAGCCTATAGCCCACCCGTTTATGTGGCCTTTTTCCGCTGGACGAACTTGGCGCCCCGGCCTTCAGGTGGTTATTTTCGGGCGCGGCTGCGACCGCGGCCTATTTTTGGCACACGGAGGCCGCTCGCAAAGTCTCGCGCCATTCCGAGTCCGGCAGACGAAGTTGGCCAGCCCCACCCCCCAAGGCTATAGCCGACCCGTTTTTGTGGCCTTTTTCCGCTGGATGAACTTGGCGCCCCGACCTTCGGGCCGTTATTTTCGGGCGCGGCTGTGCCTGCGGCCTATTTTTGGCACACGGAGGCCGCGCGAAAAGTCTCGCGCCATTCCGAGTCCAGCGGACGAAGTTGGCCAGCCCCACTCCCCAAGGCTATAGCCGACCCGTTTTTGTGGCCTTTTTCCGCTGGACGAACTTGGCGCCCCGACCTTCGGGCCGTTATTTTTGGCCACGGCTGCGCCCGCGGCCTATCTTTGGCACACGGAGGCCACGCGCAAAGTCTCGCGCCATTCCGAGTCCGGCGGACGAAGTTGGCCAGCTCCACTCCGCAAGGTTATAGCCCACCCGTTTTTGTGGCCTTTTTCCGCTGGACGAACTTGGTGCCCCGGCCTTCGGGCGGTTATTTTTGGGCGCGGCTGCGTCCGCGGCCTATTTTTCGCACACGGAGACCGCTCGCAAAGTCTCGTGCCATTCCGAGTCCGGCGGACAAAGTTGGCCAGCCCCACCCCCCAAGGTTATAGCCCACCCGTTTTTGTGGCCTTTTTCCGCTGGACGAACTTGGCGCCCCGGGCTTCGGGCGGTTATTTTTGGGCGCGGCTCCGTCCGCGGCCTAGTTTTGGCACACGGAGGCCGTTCGCAAAGTCTCGCGCCATTCCGAGTCCGGCGGCCGAAGTTGGCCAGCCCCACCCCCCAAGGCTACAGCCCACCCGTTTTTGTGGCCTTTTTCCGCTGGACGTACATGGCGCCCCGGCCTTCAGGCGGTTATTTTTGGGCGCGGCTGCGACCGCGGCCTATTTTTGGCACACGGAGGCCGCTCACAAAGTCTCGCGCCATTCCGAGTCCGGCGGACGAAGTTGGCAAGCCCCACCCCCCAAGGCTATAGCCAACCCGTTTTTGTGCCCTTTTTCCGCTGGACGAACTTAGCGCCCCGGCCTTCGGGAGGTTATTTTTGGGCACTGCTGTGCCCGCAGAATATTTTTGGCACACAGAGACTGCTCACAAAGTCTCGCGCCATTCCGAGTCCGGCGGACGAAGTTGGCCAGCCCCACCCCCCAAGGCTATAGCCCACCCGTTTTTGTGGCCTTTTTCCGCTGGACGAACGTGGCGCCCCGGCCTTCAGGCGGTTATTTTCGGGTGCGGCTTTGACCGCTGCCTATTTTTGGCAAACGGAGGCCGCTCGCAAAGTCTCGCGCCATTCCGAGTCCGGCGGACGAAGTTGGCCAGCCCCACCCCCCAATACTATAGCCCACCCATTTTTGTGGCCGTTTTCCGCTGGACGAACTTAGCTCCCCGACCTTCGGGACGTTATTTTTGGGCGCTGCTGTGCCCGCGGCCTATTTTTGGCAAACGGAGACCGCTCGGAAAGTCTCGCGCCATTCCGAGTCCGGCGGACGAAGTTGGCCAGCCCCACCCCCCAATGCTATAGCCCACCCGTTTTTGTGGCCTTTTTCCGCTGGACGAACGTGGCGCCCCGGCCTTCAGGCGGTTATTTTCGGGTGCGGCTTTGACCGCTGCCTATTTTTGGCAAACGGAGGCCGCTCGCAAAGTCTCGCGCCATTCCGAGTCCGGCGGACGAAGTTGGCCGGCCCCACCCCCCAAGGCTATAGCCCACCCGTTTTTGTGGCCTTTTTCCGCTGGACGAACTTGGCGCCCCGGCCTTCAGGTGGTTATTTTCACGGGCGGCTGTGATAGCGGCCTATTTTTGGCACACGGAGGCCGCTCGCAAAGTCTCGTGCCCTTCCGAGTCCGGCGGACGAAGTTGGCCAGCCCCACCCCCCAAGGCTATAGCCCACCCGTTTTTGTGGCCTTTTTCCGCTGGACGAACGTGGCGCCCCGGCCTTCAGGCGGTTATTTTCGGGTGCGGCTTTGACCGCTGCCTATTTTTGGCAAACGGAGGCCGCTCGCAAAGTCTCGCGCCATTCCGAGTCCGGCGGACGAAGTTGGCCAGCCCCACCCCCCAATACTATAGCCCACCCATTTTTGTGGCCGTTTTCCGCTGGACGAACTTAGCTCCCCGACCTTCGGGACGTTATTTTTGGGCGCTGCTGTGCCCGCGGCCTATTTTTGGCACACGGAGACCGCTCGCAAAGTCTCGCGCCATTCCGAGTCCGGCGGACGAAGTTGGCCAGCCCCACCCCCCAATGCTATAGCCCACCCGTTTTTGTGGCCTTTTTCCGCTGGACGAACTTAGTGCCCCGGATTTCGGGAGATTATTTTTGGGCGCTGCTATGCCCGCGGCCTATTTTTGGCACACGGAGACCGCTCGCAAAGTCTCGCGCCATTCCGAGTCCGGCGGAAGAAGTTGGCCAGCCCCACCCCCCAATGCTATAGCCCACCCGTTTTTGTGGCCTTTTTCCGCTGGACGAACTTAGCTCCCCGGCCTTCGGGAGATTATTTTTGGGCGCTGCTGTGCCCGCGGCCTATTTTTGGCACATGGAGACCGCTCGCAAAGTCTCGCGCCATTCCGAGTCCGGCGGACGAAGTTGGCCGGCCCCACCCCCCAAGGCTATAGCCCACCCGTTTTTGTGGCCTTTTTCCGCTGGACGAACTTGGCGCCCCGGCCTTCAGGTGGTTATTTTCACGGGCGGCTGTGATAGCGGCCTATTTTTGGCACACGGAGGCCGCTCGCAAAGTCTCGTGCCCTTCCGAGTCCGGCGGACGAAGTTGGCCAGCCCCACCCCCCAAGGCTATAGCCCACCCGTTTTTGTGGCCTTTTTCCGCGGGACGAACTTGGCGTCCCGGCCTTCAGGCGGTTATTTTCGGGTGCGGCTGCCACCGCGGCCTATTTTTGGCACACGGAGGCCGCTCGCAAAGTCTCGTGCCCTTCCGAGTCCGGCGGACAAAGTTGGCCAGCCCCACCCCCCAATGCTATAGCCCACCCGTTTTTGTGGCCTTTTTCCGCTGGACGTACATGGCGCCCCGGCCTTCAGGCCGTTATTTTTGGGCGCGGCTGCGACCGCGGCCTATTTGTGGCACACGGAGGCCGTTTGCAAAGTCTCGCGCCATTCCGATTCCGGCGGACGAAGTTGGCCAGCCCCACCCCCCAAGGCTATAGCCCACCCGTTTTTGTGGCCTTTTTCCGCTGGACGAACTTGGCGCCCCGGCCTTCAGGCGGTTATTTTCGGGCGCGGCTGCGATTGCGGCCAATTTTTGGCACACGGAGGCCGCTCGCAAAGTCTCGCGCCCTTCCGAGTCCGGCGGATGAAGTTGGCCAGCCCCACCCCCCAAGGCTATAGCCCACCCGTTTTTGTGGCCTTTGTCCGCTGGACGTACATGGCGCCCCGGCCTTCAGGCGGTTATTTTTGGGCGCAGCTGCGACCCGCGGCCTATTTTTGGCACACGGAGGCCGTTCGCAAAGTCTCGCGCCATTCCGAGACCGGCGGACGAAGTTGGCCAGCCCCACCCCCCAAGGCTATAGCCCACCCGTTTTTGTGGCCTTTTTCCGCTGGACGAACTTAGCACCCCGGCCTTCGGGAGGTTATTTTTGGGTGCTGCTGTGCCCGCGGAATATTTTTGGCACACAGAGACCGCTCGGAAAGTCTCGCGCCATTCCTAGTCCGGCGGACGAAGTTGGCCAGCCCCACCCCCCAAGGCTATAGCCCACCCGTTTTTGTGGCCTTTTTCCGCAGGACGAACTTGGCGCCCCGGCCTTCAGGTGGTTATTTTCGGGTGCGTCTACGACCGCGGCTTATTTGTGGCACGCGGAGGCCGCTCACAAAGTCTCGCGCCATTCCGAGTCCGGCGGACGAAGTTGGCCAGCCCCACCCCCCAAGGCTATAGCCCACCCGTTTTTGTGGCATTTTTCCGCTGGACGAACTTGGCGCCCCGGGCTTCGGGTGGTTATTTTTGGGCGCAGCTGCGTCCGCGGCCTATTTTTGGTACACAGAGGCCGCTCGCAAAGTCTCGCGCCATTCCGAGTCCGGCGGACGAAGTTGGCCAGCCCCACCCCCCAAGGCTATAGCCCACCCGTTTTTGTGGCCTTTTTCCGCTGGACGAATTTGGCGCCCCGGCCTTCAGGCAGTTATTTTCGGGCGCGGCTACGACCGCGGCCTATTTTTGGTACACGGAGGCTGCTCGCAAAGTCTCGCGCCATTCCGAGTCCGGCGGACGAAGTTAGCCAGCCCCACCCCCCAAGGCTATAGCCCACCCGTTTTTGTGGCCTTTTTCCGCTGGATGAACTTAGCGGCCCGGCCTTCGGGAGGTTATTTTTGTGCACACAGAGGCACCTCGCAAAGATTCACGCCATTCCAAGTCCGGCGGACGAAGTTCGCCAGCCCCACCCCCCAAGGCTATAGCCCACCCGTTTTTGTGGCCTTTTTCCGCTGGATGAACTTGGCGCCCCGGCCTTCGGGCAGTTATTTTTGGGCGTGGCTGTGCCGGCAGCCTATTTTTGGCACACAGAGGTGCCTCGCAATGACTCGCGCCATTCCGAGTCCAGCGGACGAAGTTCGCCAGCCCCACCCCCCAAGGCTATAGCCCACCCGTTTTTGTGGCCTTTTTCCGCTGGTCGAACTTAGCGCCCCGGCCTTCCGGCGGTTATTTTTGGGCGCGGCTGTGCCCGCGGCCTATTTTTGGCACACGGAGGCCGCTCGCAAAGTCTCGCGCCATTCCGAGGCCGGCGGACGAAGTGGGCCAGCCCCACCCCCCAAGGCTATAGCCCACCCGTTTTTGTGGGCTTTTTCCGCTGGACGAACTTGGCGCCCCGGCCTTCAGGCAGTTAATTTTGGGTACGGCTGTGACCGCGGCCTATTTTTGGTACACGGAGGCCGCTCGCAAAGTCTCGCGCCATTCCGAGTCCAGCGGACGAAGTTGGCCAGCCCCACCCCCCAAGGCTATAGCCCACCCGTTTTTGTGCCCTTTTTCTGCTGGACGAACTTAGCGCCCCGGCCGTCGGGAGGTTATTTTTGGGCGCGGCTGTGACCGCGGCCTATTTTTGGCACACGGAGGCCGCTCACAGAGTCTCGCGCCATTCCGAGTCCGACGGACGAAGTCGGCCAGCCCCACCGCCCAAGGCTATAGCCCACCCGTATTTGTGGCCTTTTTCCGCTGGATGAACTTGGCGCCCCAGCCTTCGGGCAGTTATTTTTGGGCGCGGCTGTGCCCGCGGTCTATTTTTTGCACACGGAGGCGCCTCGCAAAGACTCGCGCCATTCCGAGTCCGGTGGACGAAGTTGGCCAGCCCCACCCCCCAAGGCTATAGCCCACCCGTTTTTGTGGCCTTTTTCCGCTGGACGAACTTGGCGCCCCGGCCTTCGGGCGGTTATTTTTGGGCGCAGCTGTGCCCGCGGCCTATTTTTGGCACACGGAGGCACCTCATAAAGTCTCGCGCCATTCCGAGTCCGGGTGACGAAGTTGGCCAGCCCCACCCACCAAGGCTATAGCCCACCCGTTTTTGTGGCCTTTTTCCGCTGGACGAACTTGGCGCCCTGGCCTTCGGGCGGTTATTTTTTGGCCCGTCTGTGCCCACGGCCTATTTTTGGCACATGGAGGCGCCTCGCAAAGTCTTGCGCCATTCCGAGTCCGGCGGACGAAGTTGGCCAGCCCAACCCCCCAAGGCTATAGCCCACCCATTTTTGTGGCCTTTTACCGCTGGACGAACTTGGCGCCCCGGCCTTCGGGAGGTTATTTTTGGGCACACGGAGGCGCCTCGCAAAGACTCGCACCATTCCAAGTCCGGCGGACGAAGTTGGCCAGCCCCACCCCCCAAGGCTATAGCCCACCCGTTTTTGTGCCCTTTTTCCGCTGGACGAACTTAGCGCCCCGGCCTTCGGGCGGTTATTTTTGGGCGCGGCTGTGCCGCAGTCTATTTTTGGCACACGGAGGCCGCTCGCAAAGTCTCGCGCCATTCCGAGGCCGGCGGACGAAGTTGGCCAGCCGCACCCCCCAAGGCTATCGCCCACCCGTTTTTGTGGCCTTTTTCCGCTGGACGAACTTGGCGCCCCGGTCTTCAGGCAGTTAATTTTGGGTGCGGCTGTGACCGCGGCCTATTTTTGGTACACGGAGGCCTCTCGCAAAGTCTCGCGCCATTCCGAGTCCAGCGGACGAAGTTGGCCTGCCCCACCCCCCAAGGCTATAGCCCACCCGTTTTTGTGCCCTTTTTCCGCTGGACGAACTTAGCGCCCCGGCCGTCGGGAGGTTATTTTTAGGTGCGGCTGTGCGCGAGGCCTATTTTTGGCACACGGAGGCCGCTCGCAAAGTCTCGCGCCATTCCGAGTCCGGCGGACGACGTTGGCCAGCCCAACCCCCCAAGGCTATAGCCCACCCATTTTTGTGGCCTTTTACCGCTGGACGAACTTGGCGCCCCGGCCTTCGGGAGGTTATTTTTGGGCACACGGAGGTGCCTCGCAAAGACTCGCACCATTCCAAGTCCGGCGGACGAAGTTCCCCAGCCCCACCCCCCAAGGCTATAGCCCACCCGTTTTTGTGGCCTTTTTCCGCTGGATGAACTTGGCGCCCCGGCCTTCGGGCAGTTTTTTTTGGGCGTGGCTGTGCCGGCGGCCTACTTTTGGCAAACGGAGGTGCCTCGCAACGACTTGCACCGTTCCGAGTCCAGCGGACGAAGTTCGCCAGCCCCACCCCTCAAGGCTATAGCCCACCCGTTTTTGTGGCCTTTTTCCGCTGGTCGAACTTAGCGCCCCGGCCTTCCGGCGGTTATTTTTGGGCGCGGCTGCGCCCGCGGCCTATTTTTGGCACACGAAGGCACCTTGCATAGTCCCAAGCCATTCCGAGTCCGGCGGACGAAGTGGGCCAGCCCCACCCCCCAAGGCTATAGCCCACCCGTTTTTGTTGCCTTTTTCCGCTGGATGAATTTCCCGCCCCGGCCTTCGGGCGGTTATTTTTGGGCGCGGCTGTGACCGCGGCCTATTTTTGGCACACGGAGGCACCTGCCAAAGTCTCGCGCCATTCCGAGTCTGGCGGACGAAGTCGGCCAGCCCCACCCCCCAAGGCTATAGCCCACCCGTTTTTCAGGCCTTTTTCCGCTGGACGAACTTGGCGCCCCGGCCATCGGGCTGTTATTTATGGGGCGGTTGTGCCCGCGGCCTATTTTTGGCGCACGGAGGGACTTCGTAAAGTCTCGCGCCATTCCGAGTCCGGCGGACGAAGTGGGCCATTCCCACCCCCCAAGGCTATAGCCCACCCGTCTTTGTGGCCTTTTCCCGCTGGACGAACTTGCCGCGCCGGCCTTCGGGCTGTTATTTTTTGGCGCGGCTGTGCCCGCGGCCTATTTTTGGCACACGGAGGCACCTGCCAAAGTCTCGCGCCATTCCGAGTCTGGCGGACGAAGTCGGCCAGCCCCACCCCCCAAGGCTATAGCCCACCCGTTTTTGAGGCCTTTTTCCGCTGGACGAACTTGGCGCCCCGGCCATCGGGCTGTTATTTATGGGGCGGTTGTGCCCGCGGCCTATTTTAGGTGGACGGAGGGACTTCGTAAAGTCTCGCGCCATTCCGAGTCCGGCGGACGAAGTGGGCCAGCCCCACCCCCCAAGGCTATAGCCCACCCGTTTTTGAGGCCTTTTTCCGCTGGACGAACTTGGCGCCCCGGCCTTCGGGCTGTTAGTTTTGGGTGCGGCTGTGCCCGCGGCCTATTTTTGGCACACGGAGGTGCCTCGCAAAGTCTCGCGCCATTCCGAGTCCGGCGGACGAAGTTGGCCAGCCCCACCCCCCAAGGCTATAGCCCACCCGTCTTTGTGGCCTTTTTCCGCTGGACGAACTTGGTACTCCGGGCTTCGGGCGGTTATTTTTGGGCGCGGCGGTGCCCGCGTCCTATTTTTGGCGCACGGAGGCGCCTCACAAAGTCTCGCGCCATTCCGAGTCCGGCGGACGAAGTTGGCCAGCCCCACCCCCCAAGGCTATAGCCCACCCGTTTTTGTGGCCTTTTTCCGCTGGACGAACCAGGCGTCCCGGCCTTCTGGCGGTTATTTTTGGGCGTGGCTGTGCCCGCGGCCTATTTTTGGCACACGGAGGCACCTTGCATAGTCTCGCGCCATTCCGAGTTAGGCGGACGAAGTTGGCCAGCCCCACCCCCCAAGGCTATAGCCCACCCGTTTTTGAGGCCTTTTTCCGCTGGACGAACTTGGCGCCCCGGCCATCGGGCTGTTATTTATGGGGCGGTTGTGCCCGCGGCCTATTTTTGGCACACGGAGGCACCTTGCATAGTCTCGTGCCATTCCGAGTCCGGCGGACGAAGTTGGCTAGCCCCACCCCCCAAGGCTATAGCCCACCCGTCTTTGTGGCCTTTTTCCGCTGGACGAACTTGGTACTCCGGGCTTCGGGCGGTTATTTTTGGGCGCGGCGGTGCCCGCGTCCTATTTTTGGCGCACGGAGGCGCCGCACAAAGTCTCGCGCCATTCCGAGTCCGGCGGACGAAGTTGGCCAGCCCCACCCCCCAAGGCTATAGCCCACCCGTTTTTGTGGCCTTTTTCCGCTGGACGAACCAGGCGTCCCGGCCTTCTGGCGGTTATTTTTGGGCGCGGCTGTGCCCGCGGCCTATTTTTGGCACACGGAGGCACCTTGCATAGTCTCGCGCCATTCCGAGTTAGGCGGACGAAGTTGGCCAGCCCCACCCCCCAAGGCTATAGCCCACCCGTTTTTGAGGCCTTTTTCCGCTGGACGAACTTGGCGCCCCGGCCATCGGGCTGTTATTTATGGGGCGGTTGTGCCCGCGGCCTATTTTTGGCACACGGAGGCACCTTGCATAGTCTCTCGCCATTCCGAATCCGGCGGACGAAGTGGGCCAACCCCACCCCCCAAGGCTATAGCCCACCCGTTTTTGAGGCCTTTTTCCGCTGGACGAACTTGGTACTCCGGGCTACGGACGGTTATTCTTGGGCGCGGCGGTGCCCGCGTCCTATTTTTGGCGCACGGAGGCGCCTCACAAAGTCTCGCGCCATTCCGAGTCCGGCGGACGAAGTTGGCCAGCCCCACCCCCCAAGGCTATAGCCCACCCGTTTTTGTGGCCTTTTTCCGCTGGACGAACCAGGCGTCCCGCCCTTCGGGCGGTTATTTTTTGGCGCGGCTGTGCCCGCGGCCTATTTTTGGCACACGGAGGCACCTGCCAAAGTCTCGCGCCATTCCGAGTCTGGCGGACGAAGTCGGCCAGCCCCACCCCCCAAGGCTATAGCCCACCCGTTTTTGAGGCCTTTTTCCGCTGGACGAACTTGGCGCCCCGGCCATCGGGCTGTTATTTATGGGGCGGTTGTGCCCGCGGCCTATTTTTGGCACACGGAGGCACCTTGCATAGTCTCGCGCCATTCCGAGTCCGGCGGACGAAGTGGGCCAGCCCCACCCCCCAAGGCTATAGCCCACCCGTTTTTGAGGCCTTTTTCCGCTGGACGAACTTGGCACCCCGGCCTTCGGGCTGTTAGTTTTGGGTGCGGCTGCGCCCGCGGCCTATTTTTGGCACACGGAGGTGCCTCGCAAAGTCTCGCGCCATTCCGAGTCCGGCGGACGAAGTTGGCTAGCCCCACCCCCCAAGGCTATAGCCCACCCGTCTTTGTGGCCTTTTTCCGCTGGACGAACTTGGTACTCCGGGCTTCGGGCGGTTATTTTTGGGCGCGGCGGTGCCCGCGTCCTATTTTTGGTGCACGGAGGTGCCTCACAAAGTCTCGCGCCATTTCGAGTCCGGCGGACGAAGTTGGCCAGCCCCACCCCCCAAGGCTATAGCCCACCCGTTTTTGTGGCCTTTTTCCGCTGGACGAACCAGGCGTCCCGGCCTTCGGGCGGTTATTTTTGGGCGCGGCTGTGCCCGCGGCCTATTTTT
This sequence comes from Citrus x limon, assembly GCA_034663535.1. Classification (NCBI taxonomy): domain Eukaryota; kingdom Viridiplantae; phylum Streptophyta; class Magnoliopsida; order Sapindales; family Rutaceae; genus Citrus; species Citrus x limon. The sequence continues at coordinate 35,211,984 of CM067998.1, read as the reverse complement.
GGCACACGGAGGCACCTTGCATAGTCTCGCGCCATTCCGAGTTAGGCGGACGAAGTTGGCCAGCCCCACCCCCAAGGGTATAGCCCGCCCGTTTTGGTGGCCTTCTTCCGCTGGACGAACTTGGCGCGCCGGCCTTCGTGCCGTTATTTTTGGGCGCGGCTGTGCCCGCGGCCTATTTTTGGCACACGGAGGCACCTCGCAAATTTTCGCGCCATTCCGAGTCCGGCGGACGAAGTGGGCGAGCCCCACCCCCCAAGTTATAGCCCACCCGTTTTTGTGGCCTATTTCCGCTGGACGAACTTGGCGCCCCGGCCTCGGGTGGATATTTTTGGGCGCGGCTGTGCCCGCGGCCTATTTTTGGCACACGAAGGCACCTTGCATAGTCTCAAGCCATTCCGAGTCCGGCGGACGAAGTGGGCCAGCCCCACCCCCCAAGGCTATAGCCCACCCGTTTTTGTTGCCTTTTTCCGCTGGATGAATTTCCCGCCCCGGCCTTCGGGCGGTTATTTTTGGACGCGGCTGTGCCCGCGGCCTATTTTTGGCACACGGAGGCACCTGCCAAAGTCTCGCGCCATTCCGAGTCTGGCGGACGAAGTCGGCCAGCCCCACCCCCCAAGGCTATAGCCCACCCGTTTTTGAGGCCTTTTTCCGCTGGACGAACTTGGCGCCCCGGCCATCGGGCTGTTATTTATGGGGCGGTTGTGCCCGCTGCCTATTTTTGGCGCACGGAGGGACTTCGTAAAGTCTCGCGCCATTCCGAGTCCGGCGGACGAAGTGGGCCACTCCCACCCCCCAAGGCAATAGCCCACCCGTCTTTGTGGCCTTTTTCCGCTGGACGAACTTGCCGCCCCGGCGTTCGGGCTGTTATTTTTTGGCACGGCTGTGTCTGCGGGCTATTTTTGGCACACGGAGGTGCCTCCCAAAGTCTCGCGCCATTCCGAGTCTGGCGGACGAAGTTGGCCAGCCCTACCCCCCAAGGCTATAGCCCACCCATTTTTGTGGCATTTTTTCACTGGACGAACTTGGCGCCCCGGCCTTCGGGCCGGTTATTTTTGGGTTCCGCTTTGCCCGCGGCCTATTTTTAGCACACGGAGGCACCTCGCAATGTCTTGCGCCATTCCGAGTCCGGCGGACGAAGTTGGCCAGCCCCACCCCCCAAGCCTATAGCCCACCCGTTTTTGTGGCCTTTTTCCGCTGGACGAAGCAGGCGTCCCGGCCTTCGGGCGGTTATTTTGGGCGCGGCTGTGCCCGCGGCCTATTTTTGGCACACGGAGGCACCTTGCATAGTCTCGCGCCATTCCGAGTCCGGCGGACGTAGTGGGCCAGCCCCACCCCCCAAGGCTATAGCCCACCCGTTTTTGAGGCCTTTTTCCGCTGGACGAACTTGGCGCCCCGGCCTTCGGGCTGTTAGTTTTGGGTGCGGCTGCGCCCGCGGCCTATTTTTGGCACACAGAGGTGCCTCGCGAAGTCTCGCGCCATTCCGAGTCCGGCGGACGAAGTTGGCCAGCCCCACCCCCCAAGGCTATAGCCCACCCGTTTTTGTGGCCTTTTTCCGCTGGACGAACTTGGCACTCCGGGCTTCGGGCAGTTATTTTTAGGCGCGGCGGTGCCCGTGTCCTATTTTTGGCGCACGGAGGCGCCTCGCAAAGTCTCGCGCCATTCCGAGTCCGGCGGTCGAAGTTGGCCAGCCCCACCCCCCAAGGCTATAGCCCACCCGTTTTTGTGGCCTTTTTCCGCTGGACGAACTTGGCGCCCCGGCCATCGGGCTGTTATTTATGGGGCGGTTGTGCCCGCTGCCTATTTTTGGCGCACGGAGGGACTTCGTAAAGTCTCGCGCCATTCCGAGTCCGGCGGACGAAGTGGGCCACTCCCACCCCCCAAGGCAATAGCCCACCCGTCTTTGTGGCCTTTTTCCGCTGGACGAACTTGCCGCCCCGGCCTTCGGGCTGTTATTTTTTGGCACGGCTGTGTCTGCGGGCTATTTTTGGCACACGGAGGTGCCTCCCAAAGTCTCGCGCCATTCCGAGTCTGGCGGACGAAGTTGGCCAGCCCCACCCCCCAAGGCTATAGCCCACCCATTTTTGCGGCATTTTTTCACTGGACGAACTTGGCGCCCCGGCCTTCGGGCCGGTTATTTTTGGGTTCGGCTTTGCCCGCGGCCTATTTTTAGCACACGGAGGCACCTCGCAATGTCTTGCGCCATTCCGAGTCCGGCGGACGAAGTTGGCCAGCCCCACCCCCCAAGGCTATAGCCCACCCGTTTTTGTGGCCTTTTTCCGCTGGACGAAGCTGGCGTCCCGGCCTTCGGGCGGTTATTTTGGGCGCGGCTGTGCCCGCGGCCTATTTTTGGCACACGGAGGCACCTTGCATAGTCTCGCGCCATTCCGAGTCCGGCGGACGTAGTGGGCCAGCCCCACCCCCCAAGGCTATAGCCCACCCGTTTTTGAGGCCTTTTTCCGCTGGACGAACTTGGCGCCCCGGCCTTCGGGCTGTTAGTTTTGGGTGCGGCTGCGCCCGCGGCCTATTTTTGGCACACAGAGGTGCCTCGCGAAGTCTCACGCCATTCCGAGTCCGGCGGACGAAGTTGGCCAGCCCCACCCCCCAAGGCTATAGCCCACCCGTTTTTGTGGCCTTTTTCCGCTGGACGAACTTGGCACTCCGGGCTTCGGGCGGTTATTTTTAGGCGCGGCGGTGCCCGCGTCCTATTTTTGGCGCACGGAGGCGCCTCGCAAAGTCTCGCGCCATTCCGAGTCCGGCGGTCGAAGTTGGCCAGCCCCACCGCCCAAGGCTATAGCCCACCCGTTTTTGTGGCCTTTTTCCGCTGGACGAACTTGGCATTCCGGCCTTCGGGCGGTTAATTTTGGGCGCGGCTGTGTCCGCGGCCTAATTTTGGCACACGGAGGCACCTTGTAAAGTCTCGCGCCATTCCTAGCCTGGCGGACGAAGTGGGCCAGCCCCACCCCGCAAACCTATAGCCCACACATTTTGGTGACCTTTTTCCGCTGGACGATCTTGGCGACCCGGCCTTTGGGCCGTTACTTTTGGGTGCGACTATGCCCGCGGCCTATTTTTGGCACACGGAGTCGCCTCACAAAGTCTCGCGCTTTTCCGAGTCAGGCGGACGAAGTTGGCCAGCCCCACCCCCAAGGGTATAGCCCACCCGTTTTTGTGGCCTTTTTCCGCTGGACGAACTTGGCGCCCCAGCCTTCGTCCAGTTATTTTTGGGCGCGGCTGTGCCCGTGGCCTATTGTTGGCAGACAGAGGTGCCTCGCAAAGTCTCGGATCATTCCGAGTCCGGCGGAGGAAGTTGGCCAGCCCTACCCCCCAAGGCTATAGCCCACCTGTTTTGGTGGCCTTCTTCCGCTGGACGAACTTGGCGCGCCGGCCTTCGTGCCGTTATTTTTGGGCGCGGCTGTGCCCGCGGCCTATTTTTGGCACACGGAGGTGCCTCGCAAAGGCTCACGCCATTCCGAGTTTGGCGTACGAAGTTGGCCAGCCCCACCCCCAAAGGCTATAGCCCACCCGTTTTTGTGGCCTTTTTGCGCTGGACGAACTTGGCGCCCCGGTATTCGGGCATTTATTTTTGGGTACGGCAGTGCCCGCGGCCTATTTTTGGCACACGGAGGTGCCTCACAAATTCTTACGCCATTCCGAGTCCGGCGGACGAAGTGGGCGAGCCCCACCCCCCAAGGCTATAGCCCACCCGTTTTTGTGGCCTATTTCCGCTGGACGAACTTGGCGCCCCGGCCTTCGGGTGGTTATTTTTGGGCGCGGCTGTGCCCGCGGCCTATTTTTGGCACACGGAGGCACCTTGCATAGTCTCGCGCCATTCCGAGTCCGGCGGACGAAGTGGGCCAGCCCCACCCCCCAAGGCTATAGCCCACCCGTTTTTGTGGCTTTTTTCCGCTGGACGAACTTGCCGCCCCGGCCTTCGGGTGGTTATTTCTGGGCTCGGCTGTGCCCGCGACCTATTTTTGGCACACGGAGGTGCCTCGCAAAGTCTCACGTCATTCTGAGTCCGGCGGACGAAGTTGGCCAGCCCCACCCCCCAAGGCTATAGCCCACCCGTTTTTGAGGCCTTTTTCCGCTGGACGAACTTGGTGCCCCGGCCTTCAGGCTGTTATTTATGGGGCGGTTGTGCCCGCGGCCTATTTTTGGTGCACGGAGGCACTTCGTAAAGTCTCGCGCCATTCCGAGTCCGGCGGACGAAGTGGGCCACTCCCACCCCCCAAGGCTATAGCCCACCCGTCTTTGTGGCCTTTTTCCGCTGGACGACCTTGCCGCCCCGGCCTTCGGGCTGTTATTTTTGGGCACGGCTGTGTCCGCGGGCTATTTTTGGCACACGGAGGTGCCTCGCAAAGTCTCGCGCCATTCCGAGTCTGGCGGACGAAGTCGGCCAGCCCCACCCCCCAAGGCTATAGCCCACCCGTTTTTGTGGCATATTTTCACTGGACAAACTTGGCGCCCCGGCCTTCGGGCCGGTTATTTTTGGGCTCGGCTTTGCCCGCGGCCTATTTTTAGCACACGGAGGCACCTCGCAATGTCTTGCGCCATTCCGAGTCCGGCGGACGAAGTTGGCCAGCCCCACCCCCCAAGGCTATAGCCCACCTGTTTTTGTGGCCTTTTTCCGCTGGACGAACCAGGCGCCCCGGCCTTCGGCCGGTTATTTTTGGGCGCGGCTGTGCCCGCGGCCTATTTTTGGCACACGGAGGCACCTTGCATAGTCTCGCGCCATTCCGAGTCCGGCGGACGAAGTGGGCCAGCCCCACCCCCCAAGGCTATAGCCCACCCGTTTTTGAGGCCTTTTACCGCTGGACGAACTTGGCGCCCCGGCCTTCGGGCTGTTATTTTTGGGTGCGGCTGCGCACGCGGCCTATTTTTGGCACACGGAGGTGCCTCGCAAAGTCTCGCGCCATTCTGAGTCCGGCGGACGAAGTTGGCCAGCCCCACCCCCCAAGGCTATAGCCCACCCGTTTTTGTGGCCTTTTTCCGCCGGACGAACTTGGCGCCCCGGCCTTTGGGCGGTTATTTTTGGGGAAGGCTGTGCCCGCGGCCTATTTTTGGTGCACGGAGGCGCCTCGCACTGTCTCGCGCCATTCCGTGTCCGGGGGACGAAGTTGGCGAGCCCCACCCCCCAAGGCTATAGCCCACCCGTTTTTGTGGCCTTTTTTCACTGGACGAACTTGGCGCCCCTGCCTTCGGGCCGGTTATTTTTGGGCTCGGCTTTGCCGCGGCCTATGTTTAGCACACGGAGGCACCTCGCAATGTCTTACGCCATTCCGAGTCCGGCGGACGAAGCTGGCCAGCCCCACCCCCCAAGGCTATAGCCCACCCGTTTTTGTGGCCTTTTTCCGCTGGACGAGCTTGGCGCCCCGGCCTTCGGGTGGTTATTTCTGGGCTAGGCTGTGCCCGCGGCCTATTTTTGGCACACGGAGGCACCTTGCATAGACTCGCGCCATTCCGAGTCCGGCGGACGAAGTGGGCCAGCCCCACCCCCCAAGGCTATAGCCCACCCGTTTTTGAGGCCTTTTTCCGCTGGACGAACTTGGCGCCCCGGCCTTCGGGCTGTTATTTTTCGGTGCGGCTGTGCCCGCGGCCTATTTTTGGCACACGGAGGTGCCTCGCAAAGTCTCGCGCCATTCCGAGTCCGGCGGACGAAGTTGGCCAACCCCACCCCCCAAGGCTATAGCCCACCCGTTTTTGTGGCCTTTTTCCGCTGGACGAACTTGGCGCCCCGGCCTTTGGGCGGTTATTTTTGGGCAAGGCTTTGCCCGCGTCCTATTTTTGGCGCACGGAGGCACCTCGCAATGTCTCGCGCCATTCCGTGTCCGGCGGACGAAGTTGGCGAGCCCCACCCCCCAAGGCTATAGCCCACCCGTTTTTGTGGCCTTTTTCCGCTGGATGAAATTGGCGCCCCGGCCTTCGGGCGGTTATATTTTAGCGCGGCTGTGCCCGCAGCTTATTTTTGGCACACGGAGGCGCCTCGCAATGTCTCGCGCCATTCCGAGACCGGCGGATGAAGTTGGCCAACGCCATCCCCCAAGGCTATAGCCCACCCGTTTTTGTGGCCTTTTTTCACTGGACGAACTTGGCGCCCCGGCCTTCGGGCCGGTTATTTTTGGGCTCGGCTTTGCCCGTGGCCTATTTTTAGCACACGGAGGCACCTCGCAATGTCTTACGCCATTCCGAGTCCGGCGGACGAAGCTGGCCAGCCCCACCCCCCAAGGCTATAGCCCACCCGTTTTTGTGGCCTTTTTCCGCTGGACGAACCAGGCGCCCCGGCCTTCGGGCGGTTATTTTTTGGCGCGGCTGTGCCCGCGGCCTATTTTTGGCACACGGAGGCACCTTGCATAGTCTCGCGCCATTCCGAGTCCGGCGGACGAAGTGGGCCAGGCCCACCCCCCAAGGCTATAGCCCACCCGTTTTTGTGGCCTTTTTCCGCTGGACGAGCTTGGCGCCCCGGCCTTCGGGTGGTTATTTCTGGGCTAGGCTGTGCCCGCGGCCTATTTTTGGCACACGGAGGCACCTTGCATAGACTCGCGCCATTCCGAGTCCGGCGGACGAAGTGGGCCAGCCCCACCCCCCAAGGCTATAGCCCACCCGTTTTTGAGGCCTTTTTCCGCTGGACGAACTTGGCGCCCCGGCCTTCGGGCTGTTATTTTTCGGTGCGGCTGTGCCCGCGGCCTATTTTTGGCACACGGAGGTGCCTCGCAAAGTCTCGCGCCATTCCGAGTCCGGCGGACGAAGTTGGCCAACCCCACCCCCCAAGGCTATAGCCCACCCGTTTTTGTGGCCTTTTTCCGCTGGACGAACTTGGCGCCCCGGCCTTTGGGCGGTTATTTTTGGGCAAGGCTTTGCCCGCGTCCTATTTTTGGCGCACGGAGGCACCTCGCAATGTCTCGCGCCATTCCGTGTCCGGCGGACGAAGTTGGCGAGCCCCACCCCCCAAGGCTATAGCCCACCCGTTTTTGTGGCCTTTTTCCGCTGGATGAAATTGGCGCCCCGGCCTTCGGGAGGTTATTTTTGGGCGTGGCTTTGTCCGTGTCCTATTTTTGGCAGACGGAGGTGCCTCGCAAAGTGTCGCACCATTCCGAGTCCGGCGGACGAAGTTGGCCAGCCCCACCCCCCAAGCCCACCCGTTTTTGTGGCCTTTTTCCGCTGGACGAACTTGGCACCCCGGCCTTCGGGCGGTTATATTTTAGCGCGGCTGTGCCCGCAGCTTATTTTTGGCACACGGAGGCGCCTCGCAATGTCTCGCGCCATTCCGAGACCGGCGGATGAAGTTGGCCAACGCCATCCCCCAAGGCTATAGCCCACCCGTTTTTGTGGCCTTTTTTCACTGGACGAACTTGGCGCCCCGGCCTTCGGGCCGGTTATTTTTGGGCTCGGCTTTGCCCGTGGCCTATTTTTAGCACACGGAGGCACCTCGCAATGTCTTACGCCATTCCGAGTCCGGCGGACGAAGCTGGCCAGCCCCACCCCCCAAGGCTATAGCCCACCCGTTTTTGTGGCCTTTTTCCGCTGGACGAACCAGGCGCCCCGGCCTTCGGGCGGTTATTTTTTGGCGCGGCTGTGCCCGCGGCCTATTTTTGGCACACGGAGGCACCTTGCATAGTCTCGCGCCATTCCGAGTCCGGCGGACGAAGTGGGCCAGGCCCACCCCCCAAGGCTATAGCCCACCCGTTTTTGTGGCCTTTTTCCGCTGGACGAGCTTGGCGCCCCGGCCTTTGGGTGGTTATTTCTGGGCTAGGCTGTGCCCGCGGCCTATTTTTGGCACACGGAGGCACCTTGCATAGACTCGCGCCATTCCGAGTCCGGCGGACGAAGTGGGCCAGCCCCACCCCCCAAGGCTATAGCCCACCCGTTTTTGAGGCCTTTTTCCGCTGGACGAACTTGGCGCCCCGGCCTTCGGGCTGTTATTTTTCGGTGCGGCTGTGCCCGCGGCCTATTTTTGGCACACGGAGGTGCCTCGCAAAGTCTCGCGCCATTCCGAGTCCGGCGGACGAAGTTGGCCAACCCCACCCCCCAAGGCTATAGCCCACCCGTTTTTGTGGCCTTTTTCCGCTGGACGAACTTGGCGCCCCGGCCTTTGGGCGGTTATTTTTGGGCAAGGCTTTGCCCGCGGCCTATTTTTGGCGCACGGAGGCACCTCGCAATGTCTCGCGCCATTCCGTGTCCGGCGGACGAAGTTGGCGAGCCCCACCCCCCAAGGCTATAGCCCACCCGTTTTTGTGGCCTTTTTCCGCTGGATGAAATTGGCGCCCCGGCCTTCGGGAGGTTATTTTTGGGCGTGGCTTTGTCCGCGTCCTATTTTTGGCAGACGGAGGTGCCTCGCAAAGTGTCGCACCATTCCGAGTCCGGCGGACGTAGTGGGCCAGCCCCACCCCCCAAGGCTATAGCCCACCCGTTTTTGAGGCCTTTTTCCGCTGGACGAACTTGGCGCCCCGGCCTTCGGGCTGTTAGTTTTGGGTGCGGCTGCGCCCGCGGCCTATTTTTGGCACACAGAGGTGCCTCGCGAAGTCTCGCGCCATTCCGAGTCCGGCGGACGAAGTTGGCCAGCCCCACCCCCCAAGGCTATAGCCCACCCGTTTTTGTGGCCTTTTTCCGCTGGACGAACTTGGCACTCCGGGCTTCGGGCGGTTATTTTTAGGCGCGGCGGTGCCCGCGTCCTATTTTTGGCGCACGGAGGCGCCTCGCAAAGTCTCGCGCCATTCCGAGTCCGGCGGTCGAAGTTGGCCAGCCCCACCGCCCAAGGCTATAGCCCACCCGTTTTTGTGGCCTTTTTCCGCTGGACGAACTTGGCATTCCGGCCTTCGGGCGGTTAATTTTGGGCGCGGCTGTGCCCGCGGCCTAATTTTGGCACACGGAGGCACCTTGTAAAGTCTCGCGCCATTCCTAGCCTGGCGGACGAAGTGGGCCAGCCCCACCCCGCAAACCTATAGCCCACACATTTTGGTGACCTTTTTCCGCTGGACGAACTTGGCGACCCGGCCTTTGGGCCGTTACTTTTGGGTGCGACTATGCCCGCGGCCTATTTTTGGCACACGGAGTCGCCTCACAAAGTCTCGCGCTTTTCCGAGTCAGGCGGACGAAGTTGGCCAGCCCCACCCCCAAGGGTATAGCCCACCCGTTTTTGTGGCCTTTTTCCGCTGGACGAACTTGGCGCCCCAGCCTTCGTCCAGTTATTTTTGGGCGCGGCTGTGCCCGTGGCCTATTGTTGGCAGACAGAGGTGCCTCGCAAAGTCTCGGATCATTCCGAGTCCGGCGGAGGAAGTTGGCCAGCCCTACCCCCCAAGGCTATAGCCCACCTGTTTTGGTGGCCTTCTTCCGCTGGACGAACTTGGCGCGCCGGCCTTCATGCCGTTATTTTTGGGCGCGGCTGTGCCCGCGGCCTATTTTTGGCACACGGAGGTGCCTCGCAAAGGCTCACGCCATTCCGAGTTTGGCGTACGAAGTTGGCCAGCCCCACCCCCAAAGGCTATAGCCCACCCGTTTTTGTGGCCTTTTTGTGCTGGACGAACTTGGCGCCCCGGTATTCGGGCATTTATTTTTGGGTACGGCAGTGCCCGCGGCCTATTTTTGGCACACGGAGGTGCCTCGCAAATTCTTACGCCATTCCGAGTCCGGCGGACGAAGTGGGCGAGCCCCACCCCCCAAGGCTATAGCCCACCCGTTTTTGTGGCCTATTTCCGCTGGACGAACTTGGCGCCCCGGCCTTCGGGTGGTTATTTTTGGGCGCGGCTGTGCCCGCGGCCTATTTTTGGCACACGGAGGCACCTTGCATAGTCTCGCGCCATTCCGAGTCCGGCGGACGAAGTGGGCCAGCCCCACCCCCCAAGGCTATAGCCCACCCGTTTTTGTGGCTTTTTTCCGCTGGACAAACTTGCCGCCCCGGCCTTCGGGTGGTTATTTCTGGGCTCGGCTGTGCCCGCGACCTATTTTTGGCACACGGAGGCACCTTGCATAGACTCGCGCCATTCCGAGTCCGGCGGACGAAGTGGGCCAGCCCCACCCCCCAAGGCTATAGCCCACCCGTTTTTGAGGCCTTTTTCCGCTGGACGAACTTGGCGCCCCGGCCTTCGGGCTGTTATTTTTCGGTGCGGCTGTGCCCGCGGCCTATTTTTGGCACACGGAGGTGCCTCGCAAAGTCTCGCGCCATTCCGAGTCCGGCGGACGAAGTTGGCCAACCCCACCCCCCAAGGCTATAGCCCACCCGTTTTTGTGGCCTTTTTCCGCTGGACGAACTTGGCGCCCCGGCCTTTGGGCGGTTATTTTTGGGCAAGGCTTTGCCCGCGGCCTATTTTTGGCGCACGGAGGCACCTCGCAATGTCTCGCGCCATTCCGGGTCCGGCGGACGAAGTTGGCGAGCCCCACCCCCCAAGGCTATAGCCCACCCGTTTTTGTGGCCTTTTTCCGCTGGATGAAATTGGCGCCCCGGCCTTCGGGAGGTTATTTTTGGGCGTGGCTTTGTCCGCGTCCTATTTTTGGCAGACGGAGGTGCCTCGCAAAGTGTCGCACCATTCCGAGTCCGGCGGACGAAGTTGGCCAGCCCCACCCCCCAAGCCCACCCGTTTTTGTGGCCTTTTTCCGCTGGACGAACTTGGCACCCCAGCCTTCGGGCGGTTATTTTTTAGCGCGGCTGTGCCCGCAGCTTATTTTTGGCACACGGAGGCGCCTCGCAATGTCTCGCGCCATTCCGAGACCGGCGGATGAAGTTGGCCAACCCCATCCCCCAAGGCTATAGCCCACCCGTTTTTGTGGCCTTTTTTCACTGGACGAACTTGGCGCCCCGGCCTTCGGGCCGGTTATTTTTGGGCTCGGCTTTGCCCGTGGCCTATTTTTAGCACACGGAGGCACCTCGCAATGTCTTACGCCATTCCGAGTCCGGCGGACGAAGCTGGCCAGCCCCACCCCCCAAGGCTATAGCCCACCCGTTTTTGTGGCCTTTTTCCGCTGGACGAACCAGGCGCCCCGGCCTTCGGGCGGTTATTTTTTGGCGCGGCTGTGCCCGCGGCCTATTTTTGGCACACGGAGGCACCTTGCATAGTCTCGCGCCATTTCGAGTCCGGCGGACGAAGTGGGCCAGGCCCACCCCCCAAGGCTATAGCCCACCCGTTTTTGTGGCCTTTTTCCGCTGGACGAGCTTGGCGCCCCGGCCTTCGGGTGGTTATTTCTGGGCTAGGCTGTGCCCGCGGCCTATTTTTGGCACACGGAGGCACCTTGCATAGACTCGCGCCATTCCGAGTCCGGCGGACGAAGTGGGCCAGCCCCACCCCCCAAGGCTATAGCCCACCCGTTTTTGAGGCCTTTTTCCGCTGGAGGAACTTGGCGCCCCGGCCTTCGGGCTGTTATTTTTCGGTGCGGCTGTGCCCGCGGCCTATTTTTGGCACACGGAGGTGCCTCGCAAAGTCTCGCGCCATTCCGAGTCCGGCGGACGAAGTTGGCCAGCCCCACCCCCCAAGGCTATAGCCCACCCGTTTTTGTGGCCTTTTTCCGCTGGACGAACTTGGCGCCCCGGCCTTTGGGCGGTTATTTTTGGGCAAAGCTTTGCCCGCGGCCTATTTTTGGCGCACGGAGGCACCTCGCAATGTCTCGCACCATTCCGTGTCCGGCGGACGAAGTTGGCGAGCCCCACCCCCCAAGGCTATAGCCCACCCGTTTTTGTGGCCTTTTTCCGCTGGATGAAATTGGCGCCCCGGCCTTCGGGAGGTTATTTTTGGGCGTGGCTTTGTCCGCGTCCTATTTTTGGCAGACGGAGGTGCCTCGCAAAGTCTCGCACCATTCCGAGTCTGGCGGACGAAGTTGGCCAGCCCCACCCCCCAAGCCCACCCGTTTTTGTGGCCTTTTTCCGCTGGACGAACTTGGCACCCCGGCCTTCGGGCAGTTATTTTTTAGCGCGGCTGTGCCCGCAGCTTATTTTTGGCACACGGAGGCGCCTCGCAATGTCTCGCGCCATTCCGAGACCGGCGGATGAAGTTGGCCAGCCCCATCCCCCAAGGCTATAGCCCACCCGTTTTTGTGGCCTTTTTTCACTGGACGAACTTGGCGCCCCGGCCTTCGGGCCGGTTATTTTTGGGCTCGGCTTTGCCCGTGGCCTATTTTTACCACACGGAGGCACCTCGCAATGTCGTACGCCATTCCGAGTCCGGCGGACGAAGCTGGCCAGCCCCACCCCCCAAGGCTATAGCCCACCCGTTTTTGTGGCCTTTTTCCGCTGGACGAACCAGGCGCCCCGGCCTTCGGGCGGTTATTTTTTGGCGCGGCTGTGTCCACAGCCTATTTTTGGCACACGGAGGCACCTTGCATAGTCTCGCGCCATTCCGAGTCCGGCGGACGAAGTGGGCCAGGCCCACCCCCCAAGGCTATAGCCCACCCGTTTTTGTGGCCTTTTTCCGCTGGACGAGCTTGGCGCCCCGGCCTTCGGGAGGTTATTTCTGGGCTAGGCTGTGCCCGCAGCCTATTTTTGGCACACGGAGGCACCTTGCATAGACTCACGCCATTCCGAGTCCGGCGGACGAAGTGGGCCAGCCCCACCCCCCAAGGCTATAGCCCACCCGTTTTTGAGGCCTTTTTCCGCTGGACGAACTTGGCGCCCCGGCCTTCGGGCTGTTATTTTTGGGTGCGGCTGTGCCCGCGGCCTATTTTTGGCACACGGAGGTGCCTCGCAAAGTCTCGCACCATTCCGAGTCCGGCGGACGAAGTTGGCCAGCCCCACCCCCCAAGGCTATAGCCCACCCGTTTTTGTGGCCTTTTTCCGCTGGACGAACTTGGCGCCCCGGCCTTTGGGCGGTTATTTTTGGGCAAGGCTGTGCCCGCGGTCTATTTTTGGCGCACGGAGGCACCTCGCAATGTCTCGCGCCATTCCGTGTCCGGCGGACGAAGTTGGCGAGCCCCACCCCCCAAGGCTATAGCCCACCCGTTTTTGTGGCCTTTTTCCGCTGGATGAAATTGGCGCCCCGGCCTTCGGGAGGTTATTTTTGGGCGTGGCTCTGTCCGCGTCCTATTTTTGGCAGACGGAGGTGCCTCGCAAAGTCTCGCACCATTCCGAGCCTGGCGGACGAAGTTGGCCAGCCCCACCCCCCAAGCCCACCCGTTTTTGTGGCCTTTTTCCGCTGGACGAACTTGGCACCCCGGCCTTCGGGCGGTTATTTATGGGCGCGGCTGTGCCCGCAGCTTATTTTTGGCACACGGAGGCGCCTCTTAATGTCTCGCGCCATTCCGAGTCCGGCGGATGAAGTTGGCCAACCCCATCCCCCAAGGCTATAGCCCACCCGTTTTTGTGGCCTTTTTCCGCTGGACAAACTTGGCGCCCCGGCCTTTGGACGGTTATTTATGGGCGCGGCTGTGCCCGCGGCCTATTTTTGGCACACGGAGGCACCTCGCGTAGTCTCGCGCCATTCCGAGTCCGGCAGACGAAGTGGGCCAGCCCCACCCCCCAAGGATATGGCCCACCCGTTTTTGTGGCCTTTTTCCGCTGGACAACTAGGCGCCCCGGCCTTCGGGTGGTTATTTTTGGGCGCGGCTGTGCCCGCAGCCTATTTTTCGCACATGGAGGCGCCTCGCATAGTCTCGCGCCATTCCGAGTCCGGCGGACGAAGTTGGCCAGCCCCACCCCCCAAGCCTATAGCCCACCCGTTTTTGTGGCCTTTTTCCGCGGGACGAACTTGGCGCCCAGGCCTTCGGGCGGTTATTTTTGGGTGAAACTGTGCCCGCGGCCTATTTTTGGCACACAGAGGCGCCTCGGAAAGTCTCGCGCCATTCCGAGTACGGCGGACGAAGTTGGCCAGCCCCATCCCCCAAGGCTATAGCCCACCCGTTTTTGTGGCCTTTTTTCACTGGACGAACTTGGCGCCCCGGCCTTCGGGCCGGTTATTTTTGGGCTCGGCTTTGCCCGTGGCCTATTTTTAGCACACGGAGGCACCTCGCAATGTCTCGCGCCATTCCGTGTCCGGCGGACGAAGTTGGCGAGCCCCACCCCCCAAGGCTATAGCCCACCCGTTTTTGTGGCCTTTTTCCGCTGGATGAAATTGGCGCCCCGGCCTTCGGGCCGGTTATTTTTGGGCTCGGCTTTGCCCGTGGCCTATTTTTAGCACACGGAGGCACCTCGCAATGTCTCGCGCCATTCCGAGTCCGGCGGACGAAGTTGGCCAGCGCCACCCCCCAAGCCCACCCGTTTTTGTGGCCTTTTTCCGCTGGGCGAACTTGGCACCCCGGCCTTCGGGCGGTTATTTTTTAGCGCGGCTGTGCCCGCAGCTTATTTTTGGCACACGGAGGCGCCTCGCAAAGTCTCGCGCCATTCCGAGACCGGCGGACGAAGTTGGCCAACCCCATCCCCCAAGGCTATAGCCCACCCGTTTTTGTGGCCTTTTTCCGCTGGACAAACTTGGCGCCCCGGCCTTCGGACGGTTATTTATGGGCGCGGCTGTGTCCGCGGCCTATTTTTGGCACACGGACGTGCCTCCCATAGTCTCGCGCCATTCCGAGTCCGGCGGACGAAGTTGGCCAGCCGCACCCCCCAAGGATATGGCCCACCCGTTTTTGTGGCCTTTTTCCGCTGGACGAATAGGCGCCCCGGCCTTCGGGCGGTTATTTTTGGGCGCGGCTGTGCCCGCAGCCTATTTTTCGCACGTGGAGGCACCTCGCATAGTCTCGCGCCATTCCGAGTCCGGCGGACGAAGTTGGCCAGCCCCACCCCCCAAGGCTATAGCCCACCCGTTTTTGTGGCCTTTTTCCGCGGGACGAACTTGGCGCCCAGGCCTTCGGGCGGTTATTTTTGGGTGAGACTGTGCCCGCGGCCTATTTTTGGCACACAGAGGTGCCTCGGAAAGTCTCGCACCATTCCGAGTACGGCGGACGAAGTTGGCCAGCCCCATCCCCCAAGGCTATAGCCCACCCGTTTTTGTGGCCTTTTTCCGCTGGGCGAACCTGGATCCCCGGCCTTCGGGCGGTTATTTTTATGCGCGGCTGTGGCCTTGCCTATTTTTGGCACACGGAGGTGCCTCGCAACGTCTCGTGCGATTCCGAGTCCTGCGGACGAAGTTGGCCAGCCCCACCCCCCAAGGCTATAGCCCACCCGTTTTTGTGGCCCTTTTCCGCTGGACGAACTTGGCGCCCCGGCCTTCGGGCGGTTATTTTTGGGCACGGCTGTGTCCGCGGCCTATTTTTGGCACACGGAGGCCCGTCGCAAAGTCTCTGGTAATTCCGAGTCCGGCGGACGAGGTTGGCCAGACCCACCCCCCAAGGCTATAGCCCACCCGTTTTTGTGGCGTTTTACCGCTGGACGAACTTGGTGCCCCGGCCTTCGGGCGGTTATTTTTGGGCGCGGCTGCGTCCGTGTCCTATTTTTGGCACACGGAGGCACCTCACAAAGTCTCGCGCCATTCCGAGTCCGGCGGACGAAGTTGGCCAGCCACACCCCCCAAAGCTATAGCCCACCCATTTTTGTGGCCTTTTTCCGCTGGACGAACGTGGCGCCCCGGCCTTCGGGCGGTTATTTTTGGGTGCGGCCTTGCCCCAGGCCTTTGGGCGGTTATTTTTGGGTGTGGCTGTGCCCGCAGCCTATTTTTGGCACATGGAGGCACCTCGCAAAGTCTCGCGCCATTCCGAGTCCGGCGGACGAAGTGGGCCAGCCCCACCCCGCAAGGCTATAGCCCACGCATTTTTGTGGCCTTTATCCGCTGGACGAACTCGGCGCCCCGGCCTTTGGGCTGTTATTTTTGGGCGCGGCAGTTTCCTGGGCCTATTTTTGGCACACGCAGGTGCCTCACAAAATCTCGCGCCATTCCGAGTCCGGCGGACGAAGTTGGCCAACCCCACCGCCCAAGGCTATACCCCACCCGTTTTTGTGGCCTTTTTCCGCTGGACGAACTTGGCGCCCTGGCCTTCGGGCGGTTATTTTTGGTCGCGGCTGTACCCGCGGCCTATTTTTGGTACACTGAGGCGCCTCGCAAAGTCTCGCGCCATTGCGAGTCCGGCGGACGAAGTTGGCAAGCCCCACCCCCAAAGGCTATAGCCCACCCATTTTTATGGCCTTTTTCCGCTGGACGAACTTGGCGCCCCGGCCTTCAGGCGGTTATTTTTGGACGCGGCTTTGCCCGTAGCTATTTTTGGCACACACAGGTGCCTCACAAAGTCTCGCGCCATTCCGAGTCCGGCGGACGAAGTGGGCCAGCCCCACCCCCCAAGGCTATAGCCCACCCGTTTTTGTGGCCTTTTTCCACTGGACGAACTTGGCGCCCCGGCCTTCGGGAGGTTATTTTTGGGTGCGGCTGTACCCGCGGTCTATTTTTGGTACACGGAGGTGCCTCGCAAAGTCTCGCGGCATTCCGAGTCCGGCGGACGAAGTGGGCCAGCCCCACCCCCCAAGGCTATACCCCACCCGTTTTTGAGTCCTTTTTCCGCTGGACGAACTTGGCGCCCCGGCCTTCGGGCTGTTATTTTTGGGCGCGGCTGCGCCCGTGGCCTATTTTTGGCAAACGTAGGTGCCTCGCAAAGTCTCGCGCCCTTCCGAGTCCGGCGGACGAAGTTGGCCAGCCCCACCCCCCAAGGCTATAGCCCACCCGTTTTTGTGGCCTTTTTCTGCTGGACGAACTTGGCGCCCCGGCCTTTGGGTTGTTATTTTTGGGCAAGGCTGTGCCTGCGGCCTATTTTTGGCGCACGGAGGCTCCTCGCAATGTCTCGCGCCATTCCGTGTCCGGCGGACGAAGTTGGCGAGCCCCACCCCCCAAGGCTATAGCCCACCCGTTTTTGTGGCCTTTTTCCGCTGGATGAAATTGGCGCCCCGGCCTTCGGGAGGTTATTTTTGGGCGCGGCTTTGTCCGTGTCCTATTTTTGGCACACGGAGGTGCCTCGCAAAGTCTCGCGCCATTCCGAGTCCGGCGGACGAAGTTGGCCAGCCCCACCCCCCAAGCCCACCCGTTTTTGTGGCCTTTTTCCGCTGGACGAACTTGGCACCCCGGCCTTTGGGCGGTTATTTTTTAGCGCGGCTGTGCCCGCAGCTTATTTTTGGCACTCGGAGGCGCCTCGCAAAGTCTCGCGCCATTCCGAGACCGGCGGATGAAGTTGGCCAACCCCATCCCCCAAGGCTATAGCCCACCCATTTTTGTGGCCTTTTTCCGCTGGACAAACTTGGCGCCCCGGCCTTCGGACGGTTATTTATGGGCGCGGCTGTGCCCGCGGCCTATTTTTGGCACACGGAGGCGCCTCGCATAGTCTCGCTCCATTCCGAGTCCGGCGGACGAAGTGGGCCAGCCCCACCCCCCAAGGATATGGCCCACCCGTTTTTGTGGCCTTTTTCCGCTGGACAACTACGCGCCCCGGCATTTGGGTGGTTATTTTTTGGCGCGGCTGTGCCCGCAGCCTATTTTTCGCACATGGAGGCGCCTTGCATAGTCTCGCGCCATTCCGAGTCCGGCGGACGAAGTTGGCCAGCCCCACCCCCAAGGCTATAGCCCACCCGTTTTTGTGGCCTTTTTCCGCGGGACGAACTTGGCGCCCAGGCCTTCGGGCCGTTATTTTTGTGTGAGACTGTGCCCGCGGCCTATTTTTGGCACACAGAGGCGCCTCGGAAAGTCTCGCGCCATTCGGAGTACGGCGGACGAAGTTGGCCAGCCCCACCCCCCAAGGCTATAGCCCGTCCGTTCTTGTGGCCGTTTTCTGCTGGACGAACTTGGCGCCCCGGCCTTCGGGCGGTTATTTTTGGGCGCGGCTGTATCCGCGGCCTATTTTTGGCACACGGAGGCCCCTCGCAAAGTCTCTGCTAATTCCGAGTCCGGCGGACGAAGTGGGCCAGACCCACCCCCCAAGGCTATAGCCCACCCGTTTTTGTGGCGTTTTACCACTGGACGAACTTGGCGCCCCGGCCTTCGGGCGGTTATTTTTGGGCGCGGCTGCCTCCGTGGCCTATTTTTGGCACACGGAGGCACCTCACAAAGTCTCGCGCCATTCCGAGTCCGGCGGACGAAGTTGGCCAGTCACACCCCCCAAAGCTATAGCCCACCCGTTTTTGTGGCCTTTTTCCGCTGGACGAACTTGGCGCCCTGGCCTTCGGGCGGTTATTTTTGGGTTCGGCTGTTTCCTCGGCCTATTTTTGGCACACGAAGGCGCCTCACAAAGTCCCGCGCCATTCCGAGTCCGGTGGACGAAGTTGGCCAGCCCCACCCCCTAAGGCTATAGCCCACTCATTTTTGTGGCCTTTTTCCGCTGGACAAACTTGGCGCCCCGGCCTTCAGGCGGTTATTTTGGGCGTGGTTGTACCCGCGGCCTATTTTTTGTACACGGAGGTGCCTCGCAAAGTCTCGCGCCATTCTGAGTCCGGCGGACGAAGTTGGCAAGCCCCTCCCCCAAAGGCTATAGCCCACCCGTTTTTGTGGCCTTTTTCCGTTGGACGAACTTGGCGCCCCGTCCTTCAGGCGGTTATTTTTGGACGCGGCTGTGCCTGCAGCCTATTTTTGGCACACGCAGGTGCCTCACAAAGTCTCATGCCATTCCGAGTCCGGCGGACGAAGTTGGCCAGCCCCACCCCCCAAGGCTATAGCTCACCCGTTTTTGTGGCCTTTTTCCGCTGGACGAACTTGTTGCGCCGGCCTTTGGGCGGTTATTTTTGGAAACGGCTGAGCCCGCGGCCTATTTTTGGCACACGGAGGCGTCACGCAAAGTCTCGCGCCATTCCGAGTCCGGCGGACGAAGTCGGCCGGCCCCACCCCCGAAGGCTATAGCCCACCCGTTTTTGTGGCCTTTCTCTGCTGGACGAACTTGGCGCCCCGGCCTTTGGGTGGTTATTTTTGGGTGTGGTTGTGCCCGCGGCCTATTTTTGGCACACGAAGGTGCCTCGCGAAGTCTCGTGCCATTCCGAGTCCAGCGGATGAAGTGGGCCAGCCCCACCCCGCAAGGCTATAGCCCACACATTTTTGTGGTCTTTTTCCGCTGGACGAACTTGGCGCCCCGGCCTTTGGGCGGTTATTTTTGGGCGCGGCTATGCCCGCGGCCTATTTTTGGCACACGGAGGCACCTCGCAAAGTCTCGCGCCATTCCTAGTCCGGCGGACGAAGTTGTCCAGCCCCACTCCCCAAGGCTATAGCCCGCCCATTTTTGTGGCCTTTTTCCGCTGGACGAACTTGGCTCGCCGGAGTTCGTGCGGCTATTGTTGGGTGTGGCTGTGCCCGCGGCCTATTTTTGGCACAAGGAGGCACCTCGCAAAGTCTCGCGCCATTCCGAGTCCGGCGGATGAAGTGGGCCAGCCCCACCCCGCAAGGCTATAGCCGACACATTTTTGTGGTCTTTTTCCGCTGGACGAACTTGGCGCCCCGGCCTTTGGGCGGTTATTTTTGGACGCGGCTATGCCCGCGGCCTATTTTTGGCACACGGAGACACCTCACAAAGTCTCGCGCCATTCCTAGTCCGGCGGACGAAGTTGTCCAGCCCCACACCCCAAGGCTATAGCCCGCCCGTATTTGTGGCCTTTTTCCGCTGGACGAACTTGGCGCCCCGGCCTTCGGGCAGTTATTTTTGGGTGCAGCTTTGCCCACGGCCTATGTTTTGCACACGGAGGCCCCTCGCAAAGTCTCGCGGCATTCGGAGTCGGGCGGACGATGTTGGCCAGCCCCACCCCCCAAGGCTATAGCCCACCCGGTTTTGTGGCCTTTTTGCGCTGGACGAACTTGGTGCCCCGGCCTTCGGGCGGTTATTTTTGGGCAAGGCTTTGCCCGCTGCCTATTTTTGGCACACAGAGGCCCCTCGCAAAGTCTCGCGGCATTCAGAGTCCGGCGGACGAAGTTGGCAAGCCCCACCCCCAAAAGGCGATAGCCCACCCGTTTTTGTGGCCTTTTTCCGCTCGACGAACTTGGCTCGCCAGCGTTCGTGCGGTTATTTTTGGGTACGGCTGGCCAATTTCGTCTGCCGGACTCGGAATAGCGCGAGACTATTTTTGGGTGTGGTTGTGCCCGCGGCCTATTTTTGGCACACGGAGGTGCCTCACGAAGTCTCGCGCCATTCCGAGTCCGGCGGATGAAGTGGGCCAGCCCCACCCCGCAAGGCTATAGCCCGCCTGTTTTTGTGGCCTTTTTCCGCTGGACGAACTGGGCGCCCCGGCCTTCGGGCGGTTATTTTTGGGCACGGCTATGCCTGCGGCCTATTTTTGGCACAAGGAGGCACCTTGCAAAGTTTCGCGCCATTCCGAGTCCGGCGGACGAAGTTGGCCAGCCTCACCCCCCAAGGCTATAGCCCACCCGTTTTTGTGGGCTTTTTCCGCTGGACGAACTTGGCGCCCCAGCCTTCGGGCGGTTATTTTTGGAAGCGGCTGTGCCTGCGGCCTATTTTTGGCACACGGAGGCGCCTCGAAAAGTCTTGCGCCATTCCGAGACCGGCGGACGGAGTTGGCCAACCCCATCCCCCAAGGCTATAGCCCACACGTTTTTGCGGCCTTTTTCCGCTGGACGAACTTGGCGCCCCGGCCTTCGGGCGGTTATTTTTTGGCGCGGCGGTGCGTGCGGCTTATTTTGGGCACACGGAGGCGCCTCGCAAAGTCTCCTGCCATTCCGAGTCCGGCGGACGAAGTCGGCCAGCCCCACCCCCCAAGGCTATAGCCCACCCGTTTTTGTGGCCTTTTTCCGCTGGACGAACTTGGCGCCCCGGCCTTCGGGTGGTTATTTTTAGGCGCGGCTGTGCCCGTGGCCTATTTTTGCTACACGGAGGTGCCTCACAAAGTCTCGCGCCATTCCGAGTCCGGCAGACGAAATTGGCCAGCCCCACCCCCCGAGGCTATAGCCCACCCGTTTTTGTGGCCTTTTTCCGCTGGACGAACTTGGCGCCCCAGCCTTCGGGCGGTTATTTTTGGAAGCGGCTGTGCCTGCGGCCTATTTTTGGCACACGGAGGCGTTTCGCAAAGTCTCGCGCCATTCCGAGTCCGGCGGACGAAGTGGGCCGGCCCCACCCCCGAAGGCTATAGCCCACCCGTTTTTGTGGCCTTTTTCCACTGGACGAACTTGGCGCCCCGGCCTTCGGCGGTTATTTTTAGGCGCGGCTGTACCCGTGGCCTATTTTTGGCACACGGAGGCACCTCGCAAAGTCTCACGGCATTCCGAGTCCGGCGGATGAAGTTGGCAAGCCCCAACCCCAAAGGCTATAGCCCACCCGTTTTTGTGGCCTTTTTCCGCCGGACGAACTTGGCGCCCCAGCCTTCGGGCGGTTATTTTTGGAAGCAGCTGTGCCTGCGGCCTATTTTTGGCACGCGGAGGCGTTTCGCAAAGTCTCGCGCCATTCCGAGTCCGGCGGACGAAGTGGGCCGGCCCCACCCCCCAAGGCTATAGCCCACCCGTTTTTGTGGCCTTCTTCCGCTGGATGAACTTGGCGCCCCAGCCTTCGGGCGGTTATTGTTGGGCACGGCTATGCCTGTGGCCTATTTTTGGCAAACGGAGGCACCTCGCAAAGTCTCGCGCTATTCCTAGTCCGGCGGACGAAGTTGTCCAGCCCCACTCCCCAAGGCTATAGCCCGCCCGTTTTTTTGGGCCTTTTCCGCTGGACGAACTTGGCTCGCCGGCGTTCGTGCAGTTATTTTTTGGTGCGGCTGCGCCCGCGGCCTAGTTTTGGTACAAGGAGGCACCTCGCAAAGTCTCGCGCCATTCCGAGTCCGGTGGACGAAGTTGTCCAGCCCCACTCCCCAAGGCTATAGCGCGCCCGTTTTTTTGGCCCTTTTCCGCTGGACGAACTTGGCTCGCCGGCGTTCGTGCGGTTATTTTTGGGTGCGGCTGCGCCCGCGGCCTAGTTTTGGTACAAGGAGGCACCTCACAAAGTCTCGCGCCATTCCGAGTCCGGCGGACGAAGTTGGCCAGCCCCACCCCCCAAGGCTATAGCCCACCCGTTTTTGTGGCCTTTTTCCGCTGGACGAACTTGGCGCCCCAGCCTTCGGCCAGTTATTTTTGGGCACGGCTGTGCCTGTGGCCTATTGTTGGCAGACGGAGGTGCCTCGTAAAGTCTCGCATCATTCCGAGTCCGGCGGACGAAGTTGGCCAGCCCTACCCCCCAAGGCTATAGACCACCTGTTTTTGTGGCCTTTTTCCGCTGGACGAACTTGGCGCCCCGGCCTTTGGGCGGTTATTTTTGGGTGTGGTTGTGCCCGCGGCCTATTTTTGGCACACGGAGGTGCCTCGCGAAGTCTCGCGCCATTCCGAGTCCGGCGGACGAAGTGGGCCAGCCCCACCCCGCAAGGCTATAGCCCACACATTTTTGTGGCCTTTTTCCGCTGGACGAACATGGCGCCCCGGCCTTTGGGCGGTTATTTTTGGGCGCGGCTCTGCCCGCGGCCTATTTTTTGCACACGGAGGCGCCTCGGGAAGTCTCACCCCATTCCTAGTCCGGCGGACGAAGTTGGCCAGCCCCACTCCCCAAGGTTATAGCCCACCCGTTTTTGTGGCCTTTTTCCGCTGGATGAACTTGTTGCCCCGGCCTTTGGGCAGTTATTTTTGGAAACGGCTGTGCCCGCGGCCTATTTTTGGCACACGGAGTCGTCTCGCAAAGTCTCGCGCCATTCCGAGTCCGGCGGACGAAGTCGGCCGGCCCCACCCCCGAAGGCTATAGCCCACCCGTTTTTGTGGCCTTTTTCCGCTGGACGAACTTGGCGCCCCGGCCTTTGGGCGGTTATTTTTGGGTGTGGTTGTGCCCGCGGCCTATTTTTGGCACACGGAGGTGCCTCGCGAAGTCTCGCGCCATTCCGAGTCCGGCGGACGAAGTGGGCCAGCCACACCCCGCAAGGCTATAGCCCACCCGTTTTTGTGGCCTTTTTCCGCGGGACGAACTTGGCGCCCAGGCCTTCGGGCCGTTATTTTTGTGTGAGACTGTGCCCGCGGCCTATTTTTGGCACACAGAGGCGCCTCGGAATGTCTCGCGCCATTCGGAGTACGGCGGACGAAGTTGGCCAGCCCCACCCCCCAAGGCTATAGCCCGTCTGTTCTTGTGGCCGTTTTCTGCTGGACGAACTTGGCGCCCCGGCCTTCGGGCGGTTATTTTTGGGCGCGGCTGTATCCGCGGCCTATTTTTGGCACACGGAGGCCCCTCGCAAAGTCTCTGCTAATTCCGAGTCCGGCGGACGAAGTGGGCCAGACCCACCCCCCAAGGCTATAGCCCACCCGTTTTTGTGGCGTTTTACCACTGGACGAACTTGGCGCCCCGGCCTTCGGGCGGTTATTTTTGGGCGCGGCTGCCTCCGTGGCCTATTTTTGGCACACGGAGGCACCTCACAAAGTCTCGCGCCATTCCGAGTCCGGCGGACGAAGTTGGCCAGTCACACCCCCCAAAGCTATAGCCCACCCGTTTTTGTGGCCTTTTTCCGCTGGACGAACTTGGCGCCCTGGCCTTCGGGCGGTTATTTTTGGGTTCGGCTGTTTCCTCGGCCTATTTTTGGCACACGAAGGCGCCTCACAAAGTCCCGCGCCATTCCGAGTCCGGTGGACGAAGTTGGCCAGCCCCACCCCCTAAGGCTATAGCCCACTCATTTTTGTGGCCTTTTTCCGCTGGACAAACTTGGCGCCCCGGCCTTCAGGCGGTTATTTTGGGCGTGGTTGTACCCGCGGCCTATTTTTTGTACACGGAGGTGCCTCGCAAAGTCTCGCGCCATTCTGAGTCCGGCGGACGAAGTTGGCAAGCCCCTCCCCCAAAGGCTATAGCCCACCCGTTTTTGTGGCCTTTTTCCGTTGGACGAACTTGGCGCCCCGTCCTTCAGGCGGTTATTTTTGGACGCGGCTGTGCCTGCAGCCTATTTTTGGCACACGCAGGTGCCTCACAAAGTCTCATGCCATTCCGAGTCCGGCGGACGAAGTTGGCCAGCCCCACCCCCCAAGGCTATAGCTCACCCGTTTTTGTGGCCTTTTTCCGCTGGACGAACTTGTTGCGCCGGCCTTTGGGCGGTTATTTTTGGAAACGGCTGAGCCCGCGGCCTATTTTTGGCACACGGAGGCGTCACGCAAAGTCTCGCGCCATTCCGAGTCCGGCGGACGAAGTCGGCCGGCCCCACCCCCGAAGGCTATAGCCCACCCGTTTTTGTGGCCTTTCTCTGCTGGACGAACTTGGCGCCCCGGCCTTTGGGTGGTTATTTTTGGGTGTGGTTGTGCCCGCGGCCTATTTTTGGCACACGAAGGTGCCTCGCGAAGTCTCGTGCCATTCCGAGTCCAGCGGATGAAGTGGGCCAGCCCCACCCCGCAAGGCTATAGCCCACACATTTTTGTGGTCTTTTTCCGCTGGACGAACTTGGCGCCCCGGCCTTTGGGCGGTTATTTTTGGGCGCGGCTATGCCCGCGGCCTATTTTTGGCACACGGAGGCACCTCGCAAAGTCTCGCGCCATTCCTAGTCCGGCGGACGAAGTTGTCCAGCCCCACTCCCCAAGGCTATAGCCCGCCCATTTTTGTGGCCTTTTTCCGCTGGACGAACTTGGCTCGCCGGAGTTCGTGCGGCTATTGTTGGGTGTGGCTGTGCCCGCGGCCTATTTTTGGCACAAGGAGGCACCTCGCAAAGTCTCGCGCCATTCCGAGTCCGGCGGATGAAGTGGGCCAACCCCACCCCGCAAGGCTATAGCCGACACATTTTTGTGGTCTTTTTCCGCTGGACGAACTTGGCGCCCCGGCCTTTGGGCGGTTATTTTTGGACGCGGCTATGCCCGCGGCCTATTTTTGGCACACGGAGACACCTCACAAAGTCTCGCGCCATTCCTAGTCCGGCGGACGAAGTTGTCCAGCCCCACACCCCAAGGCTATAGCCCGCCCGTATTTGTGGCCTTTTTCCGCTGGACGAACTTGGCGCCCCGGCCTTCGGGCAGTTATTTTTGGGTGCAGCTTTGCCCACGGCCTATGTTTTGCACACGGAGGCCCCTCGCAAAGTCTCGCGGCATTCGGAGTCGGGCGGACGATGTTGGCCAGCCCCACCCCCCAAGGCTATAGCCCACCCGGTTTTGTGGCCTTTTTGCGCTGGACGAACTTGGTGCCCCGGCCTTCGGGCGGTTATTTTTGGGCAAGGCTTTGCCCGCTGCCTATTTTTGGCACACAGAGGCCCCTCGCAAAGTCTCGCGGCATTCAGAGTCCGGCGGACGAAGTTGGCAAGCCCCACCCCCAAAAGGCGATAGCCCACCCGTTTTTGTGGCCTTTTTCCGCTCGACGAACTTGGCTCGCCAGCGTTCGTGCGGTTATTTTTGGGTACGGCTGGCCAATTTCGTCTGCCGGACTCGGAATAGCGCGAGACTATTTTTGGGTGTGGTTGTGCCCGCGGCCTATTTTTGGCACACGGAGGTGCCTCACGAAGTCTCGCGCCATTCCGAGTCCGGCGGATGAAGTGGGCCAGCCCCACCCCGCAAGGCTATAGCCCGCCTGTTTTTGTGGCCTTTTTCCGCTGGACGAACTGGGCGCCCCGGCCTTCGGGCGGTTATTTTTGGGCACGGCTATGCCTGCGGCCTATTTTTGGCACAAGGAGGCACCTTGCAAAGTTTCGCGCCATTCCGAGTCCGGCGGACGAAGTTGGCCAGCCTCACCCCCCAAGGCTATAGCCCACCCGTTTTTGTGGGCTTTTTCCGCTGGACGAACTTGGCGCCCCAGCCTTCGGGCGGTTATTTTTGGAAGCGGCTGTGCCTGCGGCCTATTTTTGGCACACGGAGGCGCCTCGAAAAGTCTTGCGCCATTCCGAGACCGGCGGACGGAGTTGGCCAACCCCATCCCCCAAGGCTATAGCCCACACGTTTTTGCGGCCTTTTTCCGCTGGACGAACTTGGCGCCCCAGCCTTCGGGCGGTTATTTTTTGGCGCGGCGGTGCGTGCGGCTTATTTTGGGCACACGGAGGCGCCTCGCAAAGTCTCCTGCCATTCCGAGTCCGGCGGACGAAGTCGGCCAGCCCCACCCCCCAAGGCTATAGCCCACCCGTTTTTGTGGCCTTTTTCCGCTGGACGAACTTGGCGCCCCGGCCTTCGGGTGGTTATTTTTGGGCGCGGCTGTGCCCGTGGCCTATTTTTGCTACACGGAGGTGCCTCACAAAGTCTCGCGCCATTCCGAGTCCGGCAGACGAAATTGGCCAGCCCCACCCCCCGAGGCTATAGCCCACCCGTTTTTGTGGCCTTTTTCCGCTGGACGAACTTGGCGCCCCAGCCTTCGGGCGGTTATTTTTGGAAGCGGCTGTGCCTGCGGCCTATTTTTGGCACACGGAGGCGTTTCGCAAAGTCTCGCGCCATTCCGAGTCCGGCGGACGAAGTGGGCCGGCCCCACCCCCGAAGGCTATAGCCCACCCGTTTTTGTGGCCTTTTTCCACTGGACGAACTTGGCGCCCCGGCCTTCGGCGGTTATTTTTAGGCGCGGCTGTACCCGTGGCCTATTTTTGGCACACGGAGGCACCTCGCAAAGTCTCACGGCATTCCGAGTCCGGCGGATGAAGTTGGCAAGCCCCAACCCCAAAGGCTATAGCCCACCCGTTTTTGTGGCCTTTTTCCGCCGGACGAACTTGGCGCCCCAGCCTTCGGGCGGTTATTTTTGGAAGCAGCTGTGCCTGCGGCCTATTTTTGGCACGCGGAGGCGTTTCGCAAAGTCTCGCGCCATTCCGAGTCCGGCGGACGAAGTGGGCCGGCCCCACCCCCCAAGGCTATAGCCCACCCGTTTTTGTGGCCTTCTTCCGCTGGATGAACTTGGCGCCCCAGCCTTCGGGCGGTTATTGTTGGGCACGGCTATGCCTGTGGCCTATTTTTGGCAAACGGAGGCACCTCGCAAAGTCTCGCGCTATTCCTAGTCCGGCGGACGAAGTTGTCCAGCCCCACTCCCCAAGGCTATAGCCCGCCCGTTTTTTTGGGCCTTTTCCGCTGGACGAACTTGGCTCGCCGGCGTTCGTGCAGTTATTTTTTGGTGCGGCTGCGCCCGCGGCCTAGTTTTGGTACAAGGAGGCACCTCGCAAAGTCTCGCGCCATTCCGAGTCCGGTGGACGAAGTTGTCCAGCCCCACTCCCCAAGGCTATAGCCCGCCCGTTTTTTTGGCCCTTTTCCGCTGGACGAACTTGGCTCGCCGGCGTTCGTGCGGTTATTTTTGGGTGCGGCTGCGCCCGCGGCCTAGTTTTGGTACAAGGAGGCACCTCACAAAGTCTCGCGCCATTCCGAGTCCGGCGGACGAAGTTGGCCAGCCCCACCCCCCAAGGCTATAGCCCACCCGTTTTTGTGGCCTTTTTCCGCTGGACGAACTTGGCGCCCCAGCCTTCGGCCAGTTATTTTTGGGCACGGCTGTGCCTGTGGCCTATTGTTGGCAGACGGAGGTGCCTCGTAAAGTCTCGCATCATTCCGAGTCCGGCGGACGAAGTTGGCCAGCCCTACCCCCCAAGGCTATAGACCACCTGTTTTTGTGGCCTTTTTCCGCTGGACGAACTTGGCGCCCCGGCCTTTGGGCGGTTATTTTTGGGTGTGGTTGTGCCCGCGGCCTATTTTTGGCACACGGAGGTGCCTCGCGAAGTCTCGCGCCATTCCGAGTCCGGCGGACGAAGTGGGCCAGCCCCACCCCGCAAGGCTATAGCCCACACATTTTTGTGGCCTTTTTCCGCTGGACGAACATGGCGCCCCGGCCTTTGGGCGGTTATTTTTGGGCGCGGCTCTGCCCGCGGCCTATTTTTTGCACACGGAGGCGCCTCGGGAAGTCTCACCCCATTCCTAGTCCGGCGGACGAAGTTGGCCAGCCCCACTCCCCAAGGTTATAGCCCACCCGTTTTTGTGGCCTTTTTCCGCTGGATGAACTTGTTGCCCCGGCCTTTGGGCAGTTATTTTTGGAAACGGCTGTGCCCGCGGCCTATTTTTGGCACACGGAGTCGTCTCGCAAAGTCTCGCGCCATTCCGAGTCCGGCGGACGAAGTCGGCCGGCCCCACCCCCGAAGGCTATAGCCCACCCGTTTTTGTGGCCTTTTTCCGCTGGACGAACTTGGCGCCCCGGCCTTTGGGCGGTTATTTTTGGGTGTGGTTGTGCCCGCGGCCTATTTTTGGCACACGGAGGTGCCTCGCGAAGTCTCGCGCCATTCCGAGTCCGGCGGACGAAGTGGGCCAGCCACACCCCGCAAGGCTATCGCCCACGCATTTTTGTGGTCTTTTTCCGCTGGACGAACTTGGCGCCCCGGCCATTGGGCGGTTATGTTTTGGCGCGGCTATGCCCGCGGCCTATTTTTCGCACACGGAGGCAACTCGCAAAGTCTCGCGCCATTCCTAGTCCGGCGGACGAAGTTGTCCAGCCCCACTCCCCAAGGCTATAGCCCGCCCGTTTTTATGGCCCTTTTCCGCTGGACGAACTTGGTTCGCCGGCGTTCGTGCGATTATTTTTGGATGCGGCTGCGCCCGCGGCCTAGTTTTGGTGCAAGGAGGCACCTCGCAAAGTCTCGCGCCATTCCGAGTCCGGCGGACGAAGATGGCCAGCCCCACCCCCCAAGGCTATAGCCCACCCGTTTTTGTGGCCTTTTTCCGCTGGACGAACTTGGCGCCCCAGCCTTCGTCCAGTTATTTTTGGGCGCGGCTGTGCCCGTGGCCTATTGTTGGCAGTCGGAGGTGCCTCGCAAAGTCTCGCATCATTCCGAGTCCGGCGGAGGAAGTTGGCCAGCCCTACCCCCCAAGGCTATAGCCCACCTGTTTTTGTGGCCTTTTTCCGCTGGACGAACTTGGCGCCCCGGCCTTTGGGCAGTTATTTTTGGGTGTGGTTGTGCCCGCGGCCTATTTTTGGCACACGGAGGTGCCTTGCAAAGTCTCGTGCCATTCCGAGTCCGGCGGACGAAGTTGGCCAGCCCCACCCCCCAAGGCTATAGCCCACCCGTTTTTGTGGCCTTTTTCCACTGGACGAACTTGGCGCCCCAGCCTTCGGCAAGTTATTTTTGGGAGCGGCTGTGCCCGTGGCCTATTGTTGGCAGACGGAGGTGCCTCGCAAAGTCTCACATCATTCCGAGTCCGGCGGACGAAGTTGGCCAGCCCTACCCCCCAAGGCTATAGCCCACCTATTTTTGTGGCCTTTTTCCGCTGGACGAACTTGGCGCCCCGTCCTTTGGGCGGTTATTTTTGGGTGTGGTTGTGCCCGCGGCCTATTTTTGGCACACGGAGGTGCCTCGCGAAGTCTCGCCCCATTCCGAGTCCGGCGGACGAAGTAGGCCAGCCCCACCCCGCAAGGCTATAGCCCACACATTTTTGCGGCCTTTTTCCGTTGGACGAACATGGCGCCCCGGCCTCTGGGCGGTTATTTTTGGGCGCGGCTCTGCCCGCGGCCTATTTTTTGCACACGAAGGCGCCTCGGGAAGTCTCACGCCATTCCTAGTCCGGCGGACGAAGTTGGCCAGCCCCACTCCCAAAGGTTATAGCCCACCCGTTTTTGTGGCCTTTTTCCGCTGGATGAACTTGTTGCCCTGGCCTTTGGGCGGTTATTTTTGGGAACGGCTGTGCCCGCGGCCTATTTTTGGCACACAGAGTCATCTCGTAAAGTCTCGCGCCATTCCGAGTCCGGCGGACGAAGTCGGCCGGCCCCACCCCCGAAGGCTATAGCCCACCCGTTTTTGTGGCCTTTTTCCGCTGGACGAACTTGGCGCCCCGCCCTTTGGGCGGTTATTTTTGGGTGTGGTTGTGCCCGCGGCCTATTTTTGGCACACGGAGGTGCCTCGCGAAGTATCGCGCCATTCCGAGTCCGGCGGACGAAGTGGGCCAGCCCCACCCCGCAAGGCTATAGCCCACGCATTTTTGTGGTCTTTTTCCGCTGGACGAACTTGGCGCCCCGGCCATTGGGCGGTTATGTTTTGGCGCGGCTATGCCCGCGGCCTATTTTTGGCACACGGAGGCAACTCGCAAAGTCTCGCGCCATTCCTAGTCCGGCGGACGAAGTTGTCCAGCCCCACTCCCCAAGGCTATAGCCCGCCCGATTTTATGGCCCTTTTCCGCTGGACGAACTTTGCTCGCCGGCGTTCGTGCGGTTGTTTTTGGGTGCGGCTGCGCCCGCGGCCTATTTTTGGCACAAGGAGGCACCTCACAAAGTCTCGCGCCATTCTGAGTCCGGCGGACGAAGTTGGCCAGCCCCACCCCCCAAGGCTATAGCCCACCCGTTTTTGTGGCCTTTTTCCGCTGGACGAACTTGGCGCCCCAGCCTTCGGGCAGTTATTTTTGGGCGCGGCTGTGCCCGTGGCCTATTGTTGGCAGACGGAGGTGCCTTGCAAAGTCTCGCATCATTCCGAGTCCGGCGGACGAAGTTGGCCAGCCCTACCCCCCAAGGCTATAGCCCACCTGTTTTTGAGGCCTTTTTCCGCTGGACGAACTTGGCGCCCCGGCCTTCGGGCGGTTATTTTTTAGCGCGGTTGTACCCGCGGCCTATTTTTGGCACACGGAGGTGCCTCACAATGTCTCTCACCATTCCGAGTCCGGCGGACGAAGTTGGCCAGCCCTACCCCCCAAGGCTATAGCCCACCTGTTTTTGTGGCCTTTTTCCGCTGGACGAACTTGGCGCCCCGGCCTTTGGGCGGTTATTTTTGGGCGCGGTTGCGCCCGTGTCCTATTTTTGGCACACGGAGGTGCCTCCCAAAGTCTCGTATCATTCCGAGTCCGGCGGACGAAGTCGGCCAGCCCCACCCCCCAAGGCTATAGCCCACCCGTTTTTGTGGCCTTTTTCCGCTGGACGAACTTGACGCCCCGGCCTTCGGGCGGTTATTTTTGGGCGCGGCTGTACCCGCGGCCTATTTTTGGCACACGGAGACACCTCGCAAAGTCTCGCACCATTCCGAGTCCGGCGGACGAAGTTTGCCAGCCCCACCCCCCAAGGCTATAGCCCGCCTGTTTCTGTGGGCTTTTTCCGCTGGACGAACTAAGCGCCCCGGCCTTCGGGCGGTCATTTTTGTGCGTGGTTATGCCCGCGGCCTATTTTTGGCACACAGAGTCGTCTCGTAAAGTCTCGCGCCATTCCGAGTCCGGCGGACGAAGTTGGCAAGCCCCACCCCCCAAGGCTATAGCCCACCCGTTTTTGTGGCCTTTTTCCGCTGGATGAACTTGGCGCCCCGGCCTTTGGGCGGTTATTTTTGGACCCGGCTTTGCCCGTGGCCTTTTATTGGCGCAGGTAGGTGCCTCGCAAAGTCTCCCATCATTCCGAGTCCGGCGGACGAAGTTGGCCGGCCCCACCCCCCAAG
This sequence comes from Citrus x limon, assembly GCA_034663535.1. Classification (NCBI taxonomy): domain Eukaryota; kingdom Viridiplantae; phylum Streptophyta; class Magnoliopsida; order Sapindales; family Rutaceae; genus Citrus; species Citrus x limon. Next base: position 35,180,858 of record CM067998.1, on the reverse strand, counting down.
GCTATAGCCCACCCGTTTTTGTGGCCTTTTTCCGCTGGATGAACATGGCGCCCCCGCCTTCGGGCGGTTATTTTTTGGCGCGGCTGTGCCCGCGGCTTATTTTTGGCACACGGAGGCGCCTAGCAAAGTCTCGTACCATTCCTTGTCCGGCGGACGAAGTTGGGCAGCCCCACCCCCCAAGGCTATAGCCCACCCGTTTTTGTGGCCTTTTTCCGCTGGACGAATTTGGCGCCCCGGCCTTCGGGCGGTTATTTTTTGGCGCTGCTGTACCCACGGCCTTTTTTTGGCACATGGAGGTGCCTCGCAAAGTCTCGCGCCATTCAGAGTCCGGCGGACGAAGTCGGCAAGCCCCACCCCCGAAAGCTATAGCCCACCCATTTTTGTGGCCTTTTTCTGCTGGACGAATTTGGCGCCCCGGCCTTCGGGCGGTTATTTTTTGGCGTTGCTGTACCCACGGCCTTTTTTTGGCACATGGAGGTGCCTCGCAAAGTCTCGCGCCATTCGGAGTCCGGCGGACGAAGTCGGCAAGCCCCACCCCCGAAAGCTATAGCCCACCCGTTTTTGTGGCCTTTTTCCACTGGACGAACTTGGCGCCCGGACCTTCGGGTGGTTATTTTTGAGTGCGGCTGTGCCCACAGCCTATTTTTGGCACATGGAGGTGCCTCGCAAAGTCTCGCGCCATTCCGAGTCCGGCGGACGAAGTTGGCCAGCCCCACCCTGCAAGGCTATAGCCCACACATTTTTGTGGCCTTTTTCCGCTGGACGAACTTGGGGCCCCGGCCTTTGGGCGCGGCTATGCCCACAGCCTATTATTGGCACACGGAGGTGCCTCACAAAATCTTGCGCCATTCCTACTCCGGCGGACGAAGTTGGCCAGCCCCATCCCCCAAGGCTATAGACCCCCCGCTTTTGTGGCCTTTTTCCACTGGGCGAACTTGGCGCGCCGGCCTTCGTGCGGTTTTTTTTGGGCGCGGCTGTGCCCGCGGCCTATTTTTGGTACATGGAGATGCCTCGCAAAGTCTCGCGCCATTCCGAGTCCGGCGGACGAAGTTGGCAAGCCCCACCCCCCAAGGCTATAGCCCACCCGTTTTTGTGGCATTTTTCCGCTGGACGAACTTGGCGCCCCGGCCTTCGGGCGATTATTTTAGGGCGCGGCTTTACCCGCGGCCTATTTTTGGCACACGGAGGCCCCTCGCAAAGTCTCACGGCCTTCCAAGTCCGGCGGACGAAGGTGGCCATCCCCACCCCCAAAGGCTATAGCCCACCTGTTTTTGTGGCCTTTTTCCGCTCGACGAACTTGGCACGCCGGCCTTCGTGCGGTTATTTTTGGGCGCGGCTGTGCACGCGGCCTATTTTTGGTACATGGAGGCGCCTCACAACGTCTCACACCATTCTGAGTCTGGCGGACGAAGTAGGCCAGCCGCACCCCCCAAAGCTATAGCCCACCCGTTTTTGTGGCCTTTTTCCGCTGGATGAACTTGGTGCCCCGGCCTTCAGGCGGTTATTTTTGGGCGCGGCTGTGTCCGTGGCCTATTTTTGGCACACTGAGACGCCTCGTAAAGTCTTGCGCCATTCCGAGTCCGGCGGACGAAGTTTTCAAGCCCCACCCCCAAAGGCTATAGCCCACCCGTTTTTGTGGCCTTTTTCCGCTGGACGAACTTGGCGACACGGCCTTCGGGCTGTTATTTTTTGGTGCGGCTGTGCCTGCGGCCTATTTTTGGCACACGGAGACACCTCGCAAAGTCTTGCGCCATTCCGAGTCCGGCCGACTACGTCGGCCTGCCTCACTCCCCAAGGCTATTGCCCACCCGTTTTTGTGGCCTTTTTCCGCTGGACGAACTTGGCGCCCCGGCCTTCGGGCGGTTATTTTTGGGCGCGGCTGTGCCTGCGGCCTATTTTTGACACACGGAGGCGCCTCCCAAAGTCTCGCGCCATTCCGAGTCCGGCGGACGAAGTTGGCCAGCCCCACCCGCCAAGGCTATAGCCCACCCTTTTTTGTGGCCGTTTTCCGCTAGACGAACTTGGCGCCCCGTCTTTGGGTGGTTATTTTTGGGCGCGGCTGAGCCCACGGCCTATTTTTGGCACACGGAGGCGCCTCACAAAGTCCCGCGCCATTCCGAGTCCGGCGGACGAAGTTGGCCAGCCCCACCCCCCAAGGCTATAGCCCGCCCGTTTTTGTGGCCTTTTTCCGCTGGACGAACTTGGCGCCCTGGCCTTCGGGCGGTTATTTTTTGGACGCGGCTGTGCCCGCGGCCTATTTTTGGCACACGGAGGCGCCTCACAAATTCTCGTGCCATTCCGAGTGCAGCGGACGAAGTTGGCCAGCCCCACCCCCCAAGGCTATAGCCCACCCGTTTTTGTGGCCTTTTTCCGTTGGACGAACTTGGCGCCCCGTCCTTCCGGCGGTTATTTTTGGGTCCGGCTGTGCCCGCGGCCTATTTTTGGCACAAGGAGGCGCCTCGCAAAGTCCCGCGCCATTCCGAGTCCGGCGGACGAAGTTGGCCAGCCCCACCCGCCAAGGCTATAGCCCACCCTTTTTTGTGGCGGTTTTTCCGCTAGACGAACTTGGCGCCCCGTCTTTGGGTGGTTATTGTTGGGAGCGGCTGAGCCCGCGGCCTATTTTTGGTACACGGAGGCGCCTCGCAAAGTCCCTCGCCATTCCGAGTCCGGCGGACGAAGTTGGGCAGCCCCACCCCCCAAGGCTATAGCCCACCCGTTTTTGTGGCCTTTTTCCGCTGGACGAACTTGGCGCCCTGGCCTTCGGGCGGTTATTTTTTGGACGCGGCTGAGCCCGCGGCCTATTTTTGGCACACGGAGGCACCTCACAAATTCTCTCGCCATTCCGAGGCAAGCGGACGAAGTTGGCCAGCCCCACCCCCCAAGGCTATAGCCCACCCGTTTTTGTGGCCTTTTTCCGTTGGACGAACTTGGCGCCCCGGCCTTCAGGTGGTTATTTTTCGGTGCGGCTGACCCCGCGGCCTATTTTTGGCACACGGAGGCACCTCGCAAAGTCTCGCGCCATTCCGAGTCCGGCGGAAGAAGTTGGCCAGCCCCACCCCCCAAGGCTATAGCCCACCCGTTTTTGTGGCATTTTTCCGCTGGACGAACTTGGCACCCCCTCCTTCCGGCGGTTATTTTTGGGTCCGGCTGTGCCCGCGGCCTATTTTTGGCATAAGGAGGCGCCTCGCAAAGTCCCGCGCCATTCCGAGTCCGGCGGACGAAGTTCGCCAGCCCCACCCGCCAAGGCTATAGCCCACCCTTTTTTGTGGCCTTTTTCCGCTAGACGAACTTGGCGCCCCGTCTTTGGGCGGTTATTTTTGGGAGCGGCTGAGCCCGCAGCCTATTTTTGGCACACGGAGGCACCTCGCAAAGTCTCGCGCCATTCCGAGTCCGGCGGAAGAAGTTGGCCAGCCCCACCCCCCAAGGCTATAGCCCACCTGTTTTTGTTGCATTTTTCCGCTGGACGAACTTGGCGCCCCGTCCTTCCGGCGGTTATTTTTGGGTCCGGCTGTGCCCGCGACCTATTTTTGGCACAAGGAGACACCTCGCAAAGTCCAGCGCCATTCCGAGTCCGGCGGACGAAGTTCGCCAGCCCCACCCGCCAAGGCTATAGCCCACCCTTTTTTGTGGTCTTTTTCCGCTAGACGAACTTGCCGCCCCGTCTTTGGGCGGTTATTGTTGGTAGCGGCTGAGCCCGCGGCCTATTTTTGGCACACGGAGGCGCCTCGCAAAGTCCCGCGCCATTCCGAGTCCGGCGGACGAAGTTGGCCAGCCCCACCCCCCAAGGCTATAGCCCACCCGTTCTTGTGGCCTTTTTGCGCTGGACGAACTTGGCGCCCTGGCCTTCGGGCGGTTATTTTTTGGGCGCGGCTGTGCCCGCGGCCTATTTTTAGCACACGGAGGCGCCTCACAAATTCTCTCGCCATTCCGCGGGCAGCAGACGAAGTTGGCCAGCCCCACCCCCCAAGGCTATAGCCCACCCGTTTTTGTGGCCTTTTTCCGTTGGACGAACTTGGCGCCCCGGCCTTCAGGTGGTTATTTTTCGGCGCGGCTGACCCCGCGGCCTATTTTTGGCCCACGGAGGCACCTTGCAAAGTCTCGCGCCATTCCGAGTCCGGCGGAAGAAGTTGGCCAGCCCCACCCCCCAAGGCTATAGCCCACCCGTTTTTGTGGCATTTTTCCGCTGGACGAACTTGGCGCCCCGGCCTTCGGGCGGTTATTTTTGGGTCCGGCTGTGCCCGCGGCCTATTTTTGGCACATGGAGGCGGTTCGCAAATTCTCGCGCCATTGGGAGTCCGGCGGACGAAGTTGGTCAGCCCCACCCCCCAAGGCTATAGCCCACCCTTATTTGTGGCCTTTTTCCGCTGGACGAACTTGGCGCCCCGGCCTTCGGGCGGTTATTTTTGGGCGCGGCTGAGCCCGCGGCCTATTTTTGGCACACGGAGGCGCCTCGTAAAGTCTCCCGCCATTCCGAGTCCGGCGGACGAAGTTGGCCAGCCCCACCCCCAAGGCAATAGCCCACCCGTTTTAGTGGCGATTTTCCGCTGGACGAACTTGGCGTCCCGGCCTTCGGGCGGTTATTTTTGGGAACAGCGGTGCCCGCGGCCTATTTTTGTTACATGGAGGCGCCTCGCAAAGTCTCGCGCCATTCCGAGTCCGGCGGACGAAGTTGGGCAGCCCCACCCCCCAAGGCTATAGCCCACCCGTATTTGTCGCCTTTTTCCGCTGGACGAACTTGGGGCCCCGGCCTTCAGGCCGTTATTTTAGGGAGCGACTGTGCCCGCGGCCTATTATTGGCACACGGAGGTGCCTCGAAAAGTCTCACGCCATTCCGAGTCCGGCGGACGACGTTGGCCAGCCCCACCCTCCAAGGCTATGGCCCACCCGTTTTTGTCGCCTTTTTCCGCTGGATGAACTTGGTGCCCCGGCCTTCGGGCGGTTATTTTTGGCCGCGGCTGTGGCCGCACCCTCTTTTTTGGCACACAGAGGCACCTCGCAAAGTCTCGCGCAATTCCGAGTCCGGCGGATGAAGTTGGCCAGCCCCACCCCCCAAGGCTATAGCCCACCCGTATTTGTGGCCTTTTTCCGCTGGACGTACTTGGCGCCCCGGCCTTCGGGCAGTTATTTTTGGGCGAGGTTGTGCCCGCGGCCTATTTTTGGCACAAGGAGGTGCCTCGCAATGTCTCGCGCCATTCTGAGTCCGGCGGACGAAGTTGGCAAGCCCCACCCCCCAAGGCTATAGCCCACCCGTTTTTGTGGCCTTTTTCCGCTGGACGAACTTGGCGCCCCGGCCTTCGGGCGGTTATTTTTGGGTGCGGCTGTACCCGCGGCCTTTTTTTGGCACACGGAGGCACCTCGCAAAGTCTCGCATCATTCCGAGTCCGGCGGACGAAGTGGGCCAGCCCCAACCCCCAAGGCTATAGCCCACCGGTATTTGTGGCCTTTTTCCGCTGGACGAACTTGGCGCCCCGGCTTTCGGGCAGTTATTTTTGAGCGCGGCTTTGCCCGCGGCCTATTTTTGGCACACGGAGGCACCTCGCAAAGTCTCACGCCATTCCGAGTCCGGCGGACGAAGTTGGCCAGCCCCACCCCCCAAGGTTATAGCCCACCCGTTTTTGTGGCCTTTTTCCGCTGGACGAACTTGGCACCCCGGCCTTCGGGCGGTTATTTTTGGACGTGGCTGCGCCCGCGGCCTATTTTTGGTACACGGCGGTGCCTCGCAAAGTCTCGCGCCATTCCAAGTCCGGCGGACGATATTGGCCAGCCCCACCCCCCAAGGCTATTGCCCACCCGTTTTTGTGGCCTTTTTCCGCTGGACGAACTTGGCGCACCGGCCTTCGGGCTGTTATTTTTAGGCGCGGCTGTGGCCGCGGCCTATTTTTGGCGCACAGAGACGCCTCGCAAAGTCTCACGCAATTTTGAGTCCGGCAGATGAAGTTGGCCAGCCCCAACCCCCAAGGCTATAGCCCACCCGTATTTGTGGCCTTTTTCCGCTGGACGTACTTGGCGCCCCGGCCTTCGGGCAGTCATTTTTGGGCGCGGTTGTGCCTGCAGACTATTTTTGGCACAGGGAGGCACCTCGCAAAGTTTCGCACAGTTCCGAGTCCGGCGGACGAAGTTGGCAAGCCCCAACCCTCAAGGCTATAGCCCACCCGTATTTGTGGCCTTTTCCGCTGGACGAACTTGGCGCCCTGGCATTCGGGCAGTTATTTTTGGGCACGGCTGTGCCCGCGGCCTATTTTTGGCACACGGAGGTGCCTCACAAAGTCTCGCGCCATTTCGAGCCCAGCGGACGAAGTTGGCTAGCCCCACCCCCCAAGGTTATAGCCCACCCGTTTTTGGGGCCTTTTTCCGCTGGACGAACTTGGCGCCCCGGCCTTCGAGCGATTATTTTTTGACGCGGCTGTGCCCGCGGCCTATTTTTGGCACACAGAGGTGCCTCGCAAAGTCTCGCGCCATTCCGAGTCCGGCGGACGAAGTTGGCTAGCCCCACCCCCAAAGGTTATAGCCCACCCGTTTTTGTGGCCTTTTTCCGCTGGACGAACTTGGCGCCCCGGCCTTCGGGCGGTTATTTTTGGACGTGACTGTGCCCACGACCTATTTTTGGCACACGGAGGTGCCTCGTAAAGTCTCGCGCCATTCCGAGTCCGGCGGACGAAGTTGGCCAGCCCCACCCCCCAAGGCTATAGCCCACCCGTATTTGTGGTATTTTTCCGCTGGACGAACTTAGCGCCCCGGCCTTTGTGCGGCTATTTTTGGGCGCGGCTGTGCCCGCGGCCTATTTTTGGCACACGGAGGCACCTCACAAACTCTTGCGCCGTTTCGAGTCCGGCAGACGAAGTTGGCCAGCTCCAGCCGCCAAGGGTACAGCCGACCCGCTTTTGTGGCCCTTTTCCGAAGTCGAAGTTGGCGCCCCGGCCTTCGGGCGGTTATTTTTGGGCGTGGCTGTGCCCACGGCCTATTTTTAGCACACGAAGGCGCCTCGCAAACTCTTGCACCATTCCGAGTCCGGCGGACGAAGTTGGCCAGCCCCACCCCCCTAGGCTGTAGCCCACTCGCTTTTGTGGCCTTTTTCCGCTGGAAGAACTTGGCGCCCCGGCCTTTGGGCAGTTATTTTTGGGCGCGGTTGTGCCCGCGGCCTATTTTTGGCACACGGAGCCACCTCGCAAAGTCTCGCGCCATTCCGAGTCCGGCGGACGAAGTTGGCCAGCCCCACCCCCCATGGCTATAGCCCACCCGGTTTTGTGGCCTTTTTCCGCAGGACGAACTTGGCGCCCCGGCCTTCAGGTGGTTATTTTTGGGCGCGGCTGTGCCAACGGCCTACTTTTGGCACAGGGAGGTGCCTCGCAAAGTCTCGCACCATTCCGAGTCCGGCGGACGAAGTTCGCCAGCCCCACCCCCCAAGGCTATAGCCCACCCGTTTTTGTGGCCTTTTTCCGCAGGACGAACTTGGCGCCCCGGCCTTCAGGTGGTTATTTTTGGGCGCGGCTGTGCCAACGGCCTACTTTTGGCACAGGGAGGCGCCTCGCAAAGTCTCGCACCATTCCGAGTCCGGCGGACGAAGTTCGCCAGCCCCACCCCCCAAGGCTCTAGCCCACCCGTTTTTGTGGCCTTTTTCCGCTGGACGAACTTGGCGCCCCGGCCTTCGGGCGGTTATTTTTGGGCACGGCTGTGCCCGCGGCCTATTTTTGGCACACGGAGGCGCCTCGCAAACTCTTGCGCCGTTCCGAGTCCGGCAGACGAAGATTGCCAGCCCCAGCCGCCAAGGCTATAGCCCACCCGCTTTTGTGGCGTTTTTCCGCTGGACGAACTTGGCGCCCCGGCCTTCGGGCGGTTATTTTTGGGCGCGGCTGTGCCCAGGGCCTATTTTTGGCACACGGAGGCACCTCGCAATATCTCGCGCCATTTTTTTGTCCGGCGGACGAAGTTGGCCAGCCCCACCCCGCAAGGCTATAGCCCAGCCGTTTTTGTGGCCCTTTTCCGCAGGACGAACTTGGCGCCCCGGCCTTCGGACGGTTATTTTTGGGCGCGGCTGTGCCCGCGGCCTATTTTTGGCCCAGGGAGGCGCCTCGCAATGTCTCGCGCCATTACGAGTCCGGCGGACGAAGTTGGCCAGCCCCACCCCGCAAGGCTATAGCCCACCCGCTTTTGTGGCCTTTTTCCGCTGGACGAATTGGCGCCCCGGCCTTCGGGCGGTTATTTTTGGGCGTGGCTGTGCCCAGGGCCTATTTTTGGCACACGGAGGTGCCTCGCAATGTCTCGCGCCATTCCGAGTCCGGCGGACGAAGTTGGCCAGCCCCACCCCGCAAGGCTATAGCCCACCCGTTTTTGTGGCCTTTTTCCGCAGGACGAACTTGGCGCCCCGGCCTTCGGGCGGTTATTTTTGGGCGCGGCTGTGCCCACGGCCTATTTTTGGCACAGGGAGGCGCCTCGCAAAGTCTCGCACCATTCCGAGTCCGGCGGACGAAGTTGGCCAGCCCCACCCCCCAAGGCTATAGCCCACCCGTTTTTGTGGCCTTTTTCCACGGGACGAACTTGGCGCCCCGGCCTTAGGGCGGTTATTTTTAGTTGCGGCTGTGCCCAGGGCCTATTTTTGGCCCACGGAGACACCTCGCAATGTCTCGCGCCATTCCGAGTCCGGTGGACGAAGTCGGCCAGCGCCACCCCCGCAAGGCTATAGCCTATCTGTTTTTGTGGCCCTTTTCCGCAGGACGAACTTGGCGCCCCGGCCTTCGGGCTGTTATTTTTGGGCACGGCTGCGCCCGCGGCCTATTTTTGGCACACGTAGGTGCCTCGCAAAGTCTCGCACCATTCCAAGTCCGGCGGACGAAGTTGGCCAGCCCCACCCCGCAAGGCTATAGCCCAGCCGTGTTTGTGGCCCTTTTCCGCTGGACGAACTTGGCGCCCCGGCCTTCGGGCGGTTATTTTTGGGCGCGGCTGTGCCCGCGGCCTATTTTTGGCACACGGAGGCGCCTCGCAAACTCTTGCACCGTTCCGAGTCCGGCAGGCGAAGTTCGCAAGCCCCACCCCCCAAGGCTATAGCCCACCCGTTTTTGTGGCCTTTTTCCGCTGGACGAACTTGGCGCCCCGGCCTTCGGGCGGTTATTTTTGGGCGCGGCTGTGCCCGCGGCCTATTTTTGGCACACGGAGGCGCCTCACAAACTCTTACGCCGTTCCGAGTCCGGCAGACGAAGATGGCCGGCCCCAGCCGCCAAGGCTATAGCCCACCCGCTTTTGTGGCCTTTTTCCGCTGGACGAACTTGGCGCCCCGGCCTTCGGGCGGTTATTTTTGGGCGCGGCTGTGCCCGCGGCCTATTTTTGGCACACGGAGGCACCTCGCAAACTCTTGCGCCGTTTCGAGTCCGGCAGACGAAGTTGGCCAGCTCCAGCCGCCAAGGGTACAGCCGACCCGCTTTTGTGGCCCTTTTCCGAAGTCGAAGTTGGCGCCCCGGCCTTCGGGCGGTTATTTTTGGGCGTGGCTGTGCCCACGGCCTATTTTTAGCACACGAAGGCGCCTCGCAAACTCCTGCACCGTTCCGAGTCCGGCAGACGAAGTTGGCCAGCCCCAGCCCCGAAGGCTATAGCCCACCCACTTTTGTGGCCTTTTTCAGCTGGACGAACTTGGCGCCCCGGCCTTCGGGCGGTTATTTTTGGGCGCGGCTGCGCCCAGGGCCTATTTTTGTCACACGGAGGTGCCTCGCAATGTCTCGCGCCATTGCGAGTCCGGCGGACGAAGTTGTCCAGCCCCAACCCGCAAGGCTATAGCCCACCCGTTTTTGTGGCCTTTTTCCGCTGGACGAACTTGGCGCCCCGGCCTTAGGGCAGTTATTTTTGGGCGTGGCTGTGCCCGTGACCTAGTTTTGGCACACGGAGGTGCCTCGCAAAGTCTCGCACCATTCCGAGTCCGGCGGACGAAGTTGGCCAGGCCCACCCCCCAAGGCTATAGCCCACCCGTTTTTGTGGCCTTTTTCCGCTGGACGAACTTGGCGCCCCGGCCTTAGGGCGGTTATTTTTAGGTGCGGCTGAGCCCGCGGCCTATTTTTGGCACACGGAGGTGCCTCACAAAGTCTCACGCCATTCCGAGTCCGGCGGACGAAGTTCGCAAGCCCCACCCCCCAAGGCTATAGCCCACCCGTTTTTGTGGCCTTTTTCCGCTGGACGAACTTGGCGCCCCGGCCTTCGGGCGGTTATTTTTGGGCGCGGCTGTGCCCGCGGCCTATTTTTCGCAGACGGAGGTGCCTCGCAAACTCTTGCGCCGTTCCGAGTACGGCAGACGAAGTTGGCCAGCCCCAGCCACTAAGGCTATAGCCCACTCGCTTTTGTGGCCTTTTTCCGCTGGAAGAACTTGGCGCCCCGGCCTTTGGGCAGTTATTTTTGGGCGCGGCTGTGCCCGCGGCCTATTTTTGGCACACGGAGCCACCTCGCAAAGTCTCGCGCCATTCCGAGTCCGGCGGACGAAGTTGGCCAGCCCCACCCCCCATGGCTATAGCCCACCCGGTTTTGTGGCCTTTTTCCGCAGGACGAACTTGGCGCCCCGGCCTTCAGGTGGTTATTTTTGGGCGCGGCTGTGCCAACGGCCTACTTTTGGCACAGGGAGGCGCCTCGCAAAGTCTCGCACCATTCCGAGTCCGGCGGACGAAGTTCGCCAGCCCCACCCCCCAAGGCTCTAGCCCACCCGTTTTTGTGGCCTTTTTCCGCTGGACGAACTTGGCGCCCCGGCCATCGGGCGGTTATTTTTGGGCGCGGCTGTACCCGCGGCCTATTTTTGTCACACGGAGGCGCCTCGTAAACTCTTGCGCCGCTCCGAGTCCGGCAGACGATGTTGGCCAGCCCCAGCCCCAAAGGCTATAGCCCACACGCTTTTTTGGCCTTTTTCCGCTGGACGAACTTGGCGCCCCGGCCTTCGGGCAGTTATTTTTGGGCGCGGCTGTGCCCAGGGCCTATTTTTGGCACACGGAGGCGCCTCGCAATGTCTCGCGCCATTCCGAGTCCGGCGGACGAAGTTGGCCAGCCCCACCCCGCAAGGCTATAGCCCACCCATTTTTATGGCCTTTTTCCGCAGGACGAACTCGGCGCCCCGGCCTTAGGGCAGTTATTTTTGGGCGCGGCTGTGCCCGCGGCCTATTTTCCCCACACGGAGGTGCCTCACAAAGTCTCGCACCATTCCGAGTCTGGCGGACGAAGAATGCAAGCCCCACCCCCCAAGGCTATAGCCCACCCGTTTTTGTGGCTTTTTTCCGCTGGACGAACTTGGCGCCCCGGCCTTCGGGCGGTTATTTTTGGGCGCGGCTGTGCCCGCGGCCTATTTTTGGCACACGGAGGCGCCTCGCAAACTCTTGCGCCGTTCCGAGTCCGGCAGACGAAGATGCCCAGCCCCAGCCGCCAAGGCTATAGCCCACCCGCTTTTGTGGCCTTTTTCCGCTGGACGAACTTGGCGCCCCGGCCTTCGGGCGGTTATTTTTGGGCGCGGCTGTGCCCGCGGCCTATTTTTGACACACGGAGGCACCTCGCAAACTCTTGCGCCGTTCCGAGTCCGGCAGACGAAGTTGGCCAGCCCCAGCCGCCAAGGCTATAGCCCACCCGCTTTTGTGGCCCTTTTCCGAAGGACAAACTTGGCGCCCCGGCCTTCGGACGGTTATTTTTGGGCGCGGCTGTGTCCGTGGCCTATTTTTGGCACACGGAGACACCTCGCAAAGTCTCGCGCCATTCCGAGTCCGGCGGACGAAGTTGGCCAGCCCCACCCCCCTAGGCTATAGCCCACCTGTTTTTGTGGCCTTTTTCCGCTGGACGAACTTGGCGCCCCGGCCTTCGGGCGGTTATTTTTGGGCACGGCTGTGTCCGCAGCCTATTTTTGGCACACGGAGGTGCCTCGCAAAGTCTCGCGCCATTCCGAGTCCGGCGGACGAAGTTGGCCAGCCCCACCCCCCAAGGCAATAGCCCACCCGTTTTTTTGTCCTTTTTCCGCTGGACGAATTTGGCGCCCCGGCCTTTGGGCCGTTATTTTTGGGCGCGGCTGTGCCCGCGGCCTATTTTTGGCTCACGGAGGCGCCTCGCAAAGTCTCGCGCCATTCCGAGTCCGGCGGACGAAGTTGGCCAGCCCCACCCCCCAAGGCTATAGCCCACCCGTTTTTGTGGCCTTTTTCCGCTGGACGAATTGGGCGCCCCGGCATTCAGACGGTTATTTATGCCGCTGCTGAGCCCGCGGCCTATTTTTGGGACACGGAGGCACCTCTCAAAGTCTCGCGCCATTCCGAGTCCGGCGGACGAAGTCGGCCAGCCCCATCCCCCAAGGCTATAGCCCACCTGTTTTTGTGGCCTTTTTCCGCTGGACAAACTTGGCGCCCCGGCCTTAGGGCAGTTATTTTTGGGCGCGGCTGTGTCCGTAGCCTATTTTTGGCACACGGAGGCGCCTCGCAAAGTCTCGCGCCATTCCGAGTCCGGCGGACGAAGTTGGCCAGCCCCACCCCCCAAGGCAATAGCCCACCCGTTTTTTTGTCCTTTTTCCGCTGGACGAATTTGGCGCCCCGGCCTTCGGGCCGTTATTTTTGGGCGCGGCTGTGCCCGCGGCCTATTTTTGGCACACGGAGGCGTCTCGCAAAGTCTCGCGCCATTCCGAGTCCGGCGGACGAAGTCGGCCAGCCCCACCCCCCAAGGCTATAGCCCACCCGTTTTTGTGGCCTTTTTCCGCTGGACGAATTGGGCGCCCCGGCATTCAGGCGGTTATTTATGCCGCTGCTGAGCCCGCGGCCTATTTTTGGGACACGGAGGCACCTCTCAAAGTCTCACGCCATTCCGAGTCCGGCGGACGAAGTTGGCCAGCCCCACCCCCCAAGGCTATAGCCCACCCGTATTTGTGGCCTTTTTCCGCTGGACGAACTTGGCGCCCCGGCCTTAGGGAAGTTATTTTTGGGCGGGGGTTTGCCCGCGGCCTATTTTTGGCACACGGAGGCGCCCCGCAAAGTCTCGCTCCATTCCGATTCCGGCGGACGAAATTGGCTAGCCCTACCCCCCTAGGCTATAGCCCACCTGTTTTTGTGGCCTTTTTCCGCTGGACGAACTTGGCGCCCCGGCCTTCGGGCGGTTATTTTTGGGCGCGGCTGTACCCGCGGCCTATTTTTGGCACACGGAGGCACCTCGCAAAGTCTCGCGCCATTCCGAGTCCGGCGGACGAAGTGGGCCAGCCCCACCCCCCAAGGCTATAGCCCACCCGTTTTTTTGTCCTTTTTCCGCAGGACGAATTTGGCGCCCCGGCCTTCGGGCCGTTATGTTTGGGCGCGGCTGTGCCCGCGACCTATTTTTGGCACATGGAGGCGCCTCGCAAAGTCTCGCGCCATTCCGAGTCCGGCGGACGAAGTTGGCAAGCCCCACCCCCCAAGGCTATAGCCCACCCGTTTTTGTGGCCTTTTTCCGCTGGGCGAACTTGGCGCCCCGGCCTTCGGGCGGTTAATTTTAGGCACGGCTGTGGCCGCTGCCTATTTTTGGCACACAGAGGTGCCTCACAAAGTCTCGCACAATGCCGAGTCCGGCGGATGAAGTTAGCCAGCCCCACCCCCCAAGGCTATAGCCCACCCGTTTTTGTGGCCTTTTTCCGCTGGACGAACTTGGCGCCCCGGCCTTCGGGCGGTTAATTTTAGGCACGGCTGTGGCCGCTGCCTATTTTTGGCACACAGAGGTGCCTCACAAAGTCTCGCGCAATGCCGAGTCCGGCGCATGAAGTTAGCCAGCCCCACCCCCCAAGGCTATAGCCCACCCGTATTTGTGTCCTTTTTCCGCTGGACGAACTTGGCGCCCCGGCCTTAGGGAAGTTATTTTTGGGCGCGGGTTTGCCCGCGGACTATTTTTGGCACACGGAGGCGCCTCGCAAAGTCTCGCTCCATTCCGAGTCCGGCGGACGAAATTGGCTAGCCCCACCCCCCTAGGTTATAGCCCACCTGTTTTTGTGGCCTTTTTCCGCTGGACGAACTTGGCGCCCCGGCCTTCGGGCGGTTATTTTTGGGCGCGGCTGTACCCGCGGCCTATTTTTGGCACACGGAGGCACCTCGCAAAGTCTCGCGCCATTCCGAGTCCGGCGGACGAAGTTGGCCAGCCCCACCCCCCAAGGCTATAGCCCACCCGTTTTTTTGTCCTTTTTCCGCAGGACGAATTTGGCGCCCCGGCCTTCGGGCCGTTATTTTTGGGCACGGCTGTGCCCGCGACCTATTTTTGGCACATGGAGGCACCTCGCAAAGTCTCGCGCCATTCCGAGTCCGGCGGACGAAGTTGGCAAGGCCCACCCCCCAAGGCTATAGCCCACCCGTTTTTGTGGCCTTTTTCCGCTGGGCAAACTTGGCGCCCCGGCCTTCGGGCAGTTACTTTTGGGCGCATCTGTGCCCGCGGCCTATTTTTGGCACACTGAGCCGCCTCCCAAAGTCTCGCGCCATTCCGAGTCCGGCGGACGAATTTGGCCAGCCCCAGCCCCCAAGGCAATAGCCCACCCGCTTTTGTGGCCTTTTTCCGCTGGACGAACTTGGCGCCCCGGACTTCGGCGGTTATTTTTGGGCGTGGCTGTGCCCGCGGTCTATTTTTGGTACACGAAGGTGCCTCGCAAAGTCTCGCGCCATTCCGAGTACGACGGACGAAGTTGGCCAGCCCCACCCCCCAAGGCTATAGCCCACCCGTTTTTGTGGCCGTTTTCCGCTGGATGAACTTGGCGCCCCGGCCTTAGGGCGGTTATTTTTGGGCGCGGCTGTGCCCGCGGCCTATTTTTGGTACCCGGAGGTGCCTCCCAAAGTCTCGCGCCATTCCGATTCCGGCGGACGAAGTTGGCAAGCCCCACCCCCCAAGGCTATAGCCCACCCGTTTTTGTGGCCTTTTTCCGCTGGACGAACTTGGCGCCCCGGCCTTCGGGCGGTTATTTTTCGGCGCGGCTGTGGCCGCGGCCTATTTTTGGCACTCAGAGGCGCCTCATAAAGTCTCGCGCAATGCCGAGTCCGGCAGATGAAGTTGGCCAGCCCCACCCCCCAAGGCTATAGCCCACCCGTATTTGTGGCCTTTTTCCGCTGGACGACCTTGGCGCCCCGGCCTTAGGGCAGTTATTTTTGGGCGCGGGTTTGCCCGCGGCCTATTTTTGGCACACGGAGGGGCCTCGCAAAGTCTCGCTCCATTCCGAGTCCGGCGGACGAAATTGGCTAGCCCCACCCCCCAAGGCTATAGCCCACCCGCTTTTGTGGCCTTTTTCCGCTGGACGAACTTGGCGCCCCGGCCTTCGGGTGGTTACTTTTAGGCGCGGCCGTGGCCGCAGCCTATTTTTGGCACACAGACGTGCCTCGCAAAGTCTCGCACCATTCCGAGTCCGGCGGACGAAGTTGGCCAGCCCCACCCCCCTAGGCTATAGCCCACCCGTTTTTGTGGCCTTTTTCTGCTGGACGAACTTGGCGTCCCGGCCTTCGGGCAGTTATTTTGGGATGCGGCTGTGCCCGCGGCCTATTTTTGGCACACTGAGCCGCCTCGCAAAGTCTCGCGCCATTCCGAGTCCGGCGGACGAAGTTCGCCAGCCCCACCCCCCAAGGCTATAGCCCACCCGTTTTTGTGGCCTTTTTCCGCTGGACGAACTTGGCGCCCCGGCCTTCGGGCGGTTATTTTTAGGCGCGGCTGTGGCCGTAGCCTATTTTTGGCACATAGAGGTGCCTCGCATAGTCTCGCGCAATTCCGAATCCGGCGGATGAAGTTAGCCAGCCCCACCCCCCAAGGCTATAGCCCACCCGTATTTGTAGCCTTTTTCCGCTGGACGAACTTGGCGCCCCGGCCTTAGGGCGGTTATTTTTGGGCGCGGCTGTGCCCGCGGCCTATTTTTGGCACACGGAGGCGCCTCGCAAAGTCTTGCGCCGTTCCAAGTCCGGCGGACGAAGTTGGCCAGCCCCAGCCCCCAAGGCTATAGCCCACCCGCTTTTCTGGCCTTTTTCCGCTGGACGAACTGTGCGCCCCAGCCATCGGGCGGTTATTTTTGGGCGCGGGTTTCCCCGCGGCCTATTTTTGGTACACGGAGGCCCCTCACAAAGTCTCACGGCATTCCGAGTCCGAGTCCGGCGGATGAAGTTGGCCAGCCCCACCCCCCAAGTAGATAGCCCACCCGTTTTTGTGGCCTTTTTCCGCTGACGAACTTGGCGCCCCGGCCTGCGGGCGGTTATTTTTGGGCACGGCTTTGCCCGTGGCCTATTTTTGGCACACGGAGGCCCCTCATAAAGTCTCGCAGCATTCCGAGTCCGGCGGACGAAGTTGGCCAGCCCCAACCCCCAAGGCTATAGACCACCCGTTTTTGTGGCCTCTTTCCGCTGGGCGAACTTGGCGCCCCGGCCTTCGGGCAGTTATTTTTAGGCGCGGCTTTGCCCGTGGCCTATTTGTGGCACACGGAGGCCCCTCGTAAAGTCTCGTGGCATTCCGAGTCAGGCGGACGAAGTGGGCCAGCCCCACCCCCCAAGGCTATAGCCCAACCGTTTTTGTGGCCTTTTTCTACTGGACGAACTTGGCGCCCCTGCCTTCGGGCGGTTATTTTTGGGCGCGGCTTTGCCCGCGGCCTATTTTTGGCACACGGAGGCCCCTCGTAAAGTCTCACGGCATTCCGATCCGGCGGAGGAAGTTGGCCAGCCCCACCCCCCAAGGCTATAGCCCACCCGCTTTTCTGGCCTTTTTCCGCTGGACGAACTGTGCGCCCCAGCCATCGGGCGGTTATTTTTGGGCGCGGCTTTCCCCGCGGCCTATTTTTGGTACACGGAGGGCCCTCACAACGTCTCACGGCATTCCGAGTCCGAGTCCGGCGGATGAAGTTGGCCAGCCCCACCCCCCAAGTAGATAGCCCACCCGTTTTTGTGGCCTTTTTCCGCTGACGAACTTGGCGCCCCGGCCTTAGGGCGGTTATTTTTGGGCGCGGCTTTGCCCGGGGTCTATTTTTGGCACACGGAGGCGCCTCACAAAGTCTCGCGCCATTCCGAGTTCGGCGGACGAAGTTGGCCAGCCCCACCCCCCAAGGCTATAGCCCACCCGTTTTTGTGGCCGTTTTCCGCTGGACGAACTTGGCGCCCCGGTATTCAGGTGGTTATTTATGGCGCTGCTGAGCCCGCGGCCTATTTTTGGGGCACGGAGGCACCTCGCAAAGTCTCGTAGCATTCCGAGTCCGGCGGACGAAGTTGGCCAGCCACACCCCGCAAGGCTATAGCCCACCTGTTTTTGTGGCCTTTTTACTCTGGACGAACTTGGCGCCCCGGCCTTCGTGTGGTTATTTTCGGGTGTGGCTTTGTCCGTGGCCTATGTTTGGCACACGGAGGTCCCTCGCAAAGTCTCCCGCAATTCCGAGTCAAGCCCCACCCCCCAAGGCTATAGCCCACCCGTTTTTGTGGCCTTTTTCCGCTGGACGAACTTGGCGCCCCGGCCATCGGGTGGTTATTTTTGGGCGCGGCTGTGCCCGCGGCCTATTTTTGGTACACGGAGGTGCCTCGCAAAGTCTTGCTCCGTTCCGAGTCCGGCGGACGAAGTTGGCCAGCCCCAGCCCACAAGGCTATAGCCTACCCGCTTTTCTGGCCTTTTTCCGCTGGACGAACTGTGCGCCCCAGCCATCGGGCGGTTATTTTTGGGCGCGGCCTTCCCCGCGGCCTATTTTTGGTACACGGAGGCCCCTCACAAAGTCTCACGGCATTCCGAGTCCGAGTCCGGCGGATGAAGTTGGCCAGCCCCACCCCCCAAGTAGATTGCCCACCCGTTTTTGTGGCCTTTTTCCGCTGACGAACTTGGCGCCCCGGCCTTCGGGCTGTTATTTTTGGGCGCGGCCTTGCCCGTGGCCTATTTTTGGCACACGGAGGCCCCTCGTAAAGTCTCGCGGCATTCCGAGTCCGGCGGACGATGTTGGCCAGCCCCAACCCCCAAGGCTATAGACCACCCGTTTTTGTGGCCTTTTTCCGCTGGGCGAACTTCGCGCCCCGGCCTTCGGGCAGTTATTTTTAGGTGCGGCTTTGCCCGCGGCCTATGTTTGGCACACGGAGGCCCCTCCAAAAGTCTTGCGGCATTCCGAGTCCGGCGAGACGAAGTTGGCCAGCCCCACCCCCCAAGGCTATAGCCCACCCGTTTTTGTGGCCTTTTTCCGCTGGATGAACATGGCAGCCCGGCCTTCGGGCAGTTATTTTTGGGCGCGGCTTTACCCGCGGCCTATTTTTGTTACACGGAGGCCCCTCGCAAAGTCTCGCGGCATTCCGAGTCCGGCGGACGAAGTTGGCCAGCCCCACCCCCCAAGGCTATAGCCCACCCGTTTTTGTGGCCTTTTTCCGCTGGACGAACTTGGCGCCCCGGCCTTCGGGCGGTTATTTTTGGGCGCGGCTTTGCCCGCGGCCTATTTTTGGCACACGGAGGCCCCTCGTAAAGTCTCACGGCATTCCGATCCGGCGGAGGAAGTTGGCCAGCCCCACCCCCCAAGGCTATAGCCCACCCGCTTTTCTGGCCTTTTTCCGCTGGACGAACTGTGCGCCCCAGCCATCGGGCGGTTATTTTTGGGCGCGGCTTTCCCCGCGGCGTATTTTTGGTACACGGAGGGCCCTCACAACGTCTCACGGCATTCCGAGTCCGAGTCCGGCGGATGAAGTTGGCCAGCCCCACCCCCCAAGTAGATAGCCCACCCGTTTTTGTGGCCTTTTTCCGCTGACGAACTTGGCGCCCCGGCCTTAGGGCGGTTATTTTTGGGCGCGGCTTTGCCCGGGGCCTATTTTTGGCACACGGAGGCCCCTCGTAAAGTCTCGCGGCATTCCGAGTCCGGCGGATGAAGTTGGCCAGCCCCAACCCCCAAGGCTATAGACCACCCGTTTTTGTGGCCTTTTTCCGCTGGGCGAACTTGGCGCCCCGGCCTTCGGGCAGTTATTTTTAGGCGCGGCTTTGCCCGTGGCCTATTTTTGGCACATGGAGGCCCCTCGTAAAGTCTCGTGGCATTCCGAGTCCGGCGGACGAAGTGGGCCAGCCCCACCCCCTAAGGCTATAGCCCACCCATTTTTGTGGCCTTTTTCTGCTGGACGAACTTGGCGCCCCTGCCTTCGGGCGGTTATTTTTGGGCGCGGCTTTGCCCGCGGCCTATTTTTGGCACACGGAGGCCCCTCGTAAAGTCTCGCGCCATTCCGAGTTCGGCGGACGAAGTTGGCCAGCCCCACCCCCCAAGGCTATAGCCCACCCGTTTTTGTGGCCTTTTTCCGCTGGACGAACTTGGCGCCCCGGTATTCAGGTGGTTATTTATGGCGCTGCTGAGCCCGCGGCCTATTTTTGGGGCACGGAGGCACCTCGTAAAGTCTCGTAGCATTCCGAGTCCGGCGGACGAAGTTGGCCAGCCCCACCCCCCAAGGCTATAGCCCACCTGTTTTTGTGGCCTTTTTACTCTGGACGAACTTGGCGCCCCGGCCTTCGTGTGGTTATTTTCGGGTGTGGCTTTGTCCGTGGCCTATGTTTGGCACACGGAGGTCCCTCGCAAAGTCTCCCGCAATTCCGAGTCAAGCCCCACCCCCCAAGGCTATAGCCCACCCGTTTTTGTGGCCTTTTTCCGCTGGACGAACTTGGCGCCCCGGCCTTCGGGTGGTTATTTTTGGGCGCGGCTGTGCCCGCGGCCTATTTTTGGTACACGGAGGTGCCTCGCAAAGTCTTGCGCCGTTCCGAGTCCGGCGGACGAAGTTGGCCAGCCCCAGCCCACAAGGCTATAGCCTACCCGCTTTTCTGGCCTTTTTCCGCTGGACGAACTGTGCGCCCCAGCCATCGGGCGGTTATTTTTGGGCGCGGCCTTCCCCGCGGCCTATTTTTGGTACACGGAGGCCCCTCACAAAGTCTCACGGCATTCCGAGTCCGAGTCCGGCGGATGAAGTTGGCCAGCCCCACCCCCCAAGTAGATTGCCCACCCGTTTTTGTGGCCTTTTTCCGCTGACGAACTTGGCGCCCCGGCCTTCGGGCTGTTATTTTTGGGCGCGGCCTTGCCCGTGGCCTATTTTTGGCACACGGAGGCCCCTCGTAAAGTCTCGCGGCATTCCGAGTCCGGCGGACGATGTTGGCCAGCCCCAACCCCCAAGGCTATAGACCACCCGTTTTTGTGGCCTTTTTCCGCTGGGCGAACTTCGCGCCCCGGCCTTCGGGCAGTTATTTTTAGGTGCGGCTTTGCCCGCGGCCTATGTTTGGCACACGGAGGCCCCTCCAAAAGTCTTGCGGCATTCCGAGTCCGGCGAGACGAAGTTGGCCAGCCCCACCCCCCAAGGCTATAGCCCACCCGTTTTTGTGGCCTTTTTCCGCTGGATGAACATGGCAGCCCGGCCTTCGGGCAGTTATTTTTGGGCGCGGCTTTACCCGCGGCCTATTTTTGTTACACGGAGGCCCCTCGCAAAGTCTCGCGGCATTCCGAGTCCGGCGGACGAAGTTGGCCAGCCCCACCCCCCAAGGCTATAGCCCACCCGTTTTTGTGGCCTTTTTCCGCTGGACGAACTTGGCGCCCCGGCCTTCGGGCGGTTATTTTTGGGCGCGGCTTTGCCCGCGGCCTATTTTTGGCACACGGAGGCCCCTCGTAAAGTCTCACGGCATTCCGATCCGGCGGAGGAAGTTGGCCAGCCCCACCCCCCAAGGCTATAGCCCACCCGCTTTTCTGGCCTTTTTCCGCTGGACGAACTGTGCGCCCCAGCCATCGGGCGGTTATTTTTGGGCGCGGCTTTCCCCGCGGCGTATTTTTGGTACACGGAGGGCCCTCACAACGTCTCACGGCATTCCGAGTCCGAGTCCGGCGGATGAAGTTGGCCAGCCCCACCCCCCAAGTAGATAGCCCACCCGTTTTTGTGGCCTTTTTCCGCTGACGAACTTGGCGCCCCGGCCTTAGGGCGGTTATTTTTGGGCGCGGCTTTGCCCGGGGCCTATTTTTGGCACACGGAGGCCCCTCGTAAAGTCTCGCGGCATTCCGAGTCCGGCGGATGAAGTTGGCCAGCCCCAACCCCCAAGGCTATAGACCACCCGTTTTTGTGGCCTTTTTCCGCTGGGCGAACTTGGCGCCCCGGCCTTCGGGCAGTTATTTTTAGGCGCGGCTTTGCCCGTGGCCTATTTTTGGCACATGGAGGCCCCTCGTAAAGTCTCGTGGCATTCCGAGTCCGGCGGACGAAGTGGGCCAGCCCCACCCCCTAAGGCTATAGCCCACCCATTTTTGTGGCCTTTTTCTGCTGGACGAACTTGGCGCCCCTGCCTTCGGGCGGTTATTTTTGGGCGCGGCTTTGCCCGCGGCCTATTTTTGGCACACGGAGGCCCCTCGTAAAGTCTCGCGCCATTCCGAGTTCGGCGGACGAAGTTGGCCAGCCCCACCCCCCAAGGCTATAGCCCACCCGTTTTTGTGGCCTTTTTCCGCTGGACGAACTTGGCGCCCCGGTATTCAGGTGGTTATTTATGGCGCTGCTGAGCCCGCGGCCTATTTTTGGGGCACGGAGGCACCTCGTAAAGTCTCGTAGCATTCCGAGTCCGGCGGACGAAGTTGGCCAGCCCCACCCCCCAAGGCTATAGCCCACCTGTTTTTGTGGCCTTTTTACTCTGGACGAACTTGGCGCCCCGGCCTTCGTGTGGTTATTTTCGGGAGTGGCTTTGTCCGTGGCCTATGTTTGGCACACGGAGGTCCCTCGCAAAGTCTCCCGCAATTCCGAGTCAAGCCCCACCCCCCAAGGCTATAGCCCACCCGTTTTTGTGGCCTTTTCGCGCTGGACGAACTCGGCGGCCCGGCCTTCGGGCGGTTATTTTTGGGCGCGGCTTTACCCGCGGCCTATTTTTGGGACACGGAGCCCCCTCTCAAAGTCTCGCGGCATTCCCAGTACGGCGGATGAAGTGGGCCAGCCCCACCCCCCTAGGCTATAGCCCACCCGTTTTTGTGGCCTTTTTGCGCTGTTCGAACACGGCGCCCCGGCCTTCGGGCGGTTATTTTTGGGCGCGGCTTTGCCCGCGGCCTATTTTTGAGACACAGAGGCCCCTCGCAAAGTCTCGCGGCATTCCGAGTACGGCGGACGAAGTGGGCCAGCCCCACCCCCCAAGGCTATAGCCCAACCGTTTTTGTGGCCTTTTTGCGCTGGACGAACTTGGCGCCCCGGCCTTCGGGCGGTTATTTTTGGGCGCGACTTTGCCCGCGGCCTATGATTGGCACACGGAGGCCCCTCGCAAAGTCTTGCGGAATTCCGAGTCCAGCGGACGAAGTGGGCCAGCCCCACCCCCCAAGGCTATAGCCCAACCGTTTTTGTGGCCTTTTTGCGCTGGACGAACTTGGCGCCCCGGCCTTCGGGCGGTTATTTTTGGGCGCGGCTTTGCCCGCGGCCTATTTTTGGGACACGGAGGCCCCTCGCCAAGTCTCACGGCATTCCGAGTACGGCGGATGAAGTGGGCCAGCCCCACCCCCCAAGGCTATAGCCCACCCGTTTTTGTGGCCTTTTTGCGCTGGACGAACACGGCGCCCCGGCCTTCGGGCGGTTATTTTTGGGCGCTGCTTAGTCCGCAGCCTATTTTTGGCACACGGAGGCCCCTCGCAAAGTCTCACGGCATTCCGAGTACGGCGGACGAAGTGGGCCAGCCCCACCCCCCAAGGCTATAGCCCACCCGTTTTTGTGGCCTTTTTGCGCTGGACAAACTTGGCGCCCCGGCCTTCGGGCGTTTATTTTTGGGCGCGGCTTTGTCCGCGGCCTATTTTTCGCACACGGAGGCCCCTCGTAAAGTCTCGCGGCATTCCGAGTCCGGCGGACGAAGTTGGCCAGCCCCACACCCCAAGGCTATAGCCCACCCGTTTTTTTGGCCTTTTTCCGCTGGACGAACTTGGCGCCCTGGCCTTCGGGCGGATATTTTTGGGCGCGGCTTTGGCAGTGGCCTATTTTTGGCACACGGAGGCCCTTGACAAAGTCTCGCGGCATTCCGAGTCCGGCGGACGAAATTGGCCAGCCCCAACCCCCAAGGCTATAGCCCACCCGTTTTTGTGGCCTTTTTCCGCTGGACGAACATGGCGCCCTGGCCTTCGGGCGGTTATTTTTGGGCGCGGCTTTGGCAGTGGCCTATTTTTGGCACACGGAGGCCCCTCGCAAAGTCTCACGGCATTCCGAGTCCGGCGGAGGAAGTTGGCCAGCCCCACCCCCCAATGCTATAACCCACCCGTTTTTGTGACCTTTTTCCGCTGGACGAACTTGGCGACCCGGCCTTCGGGCGGTTATTTTTGGGTGAGGCTTTGCCCGTGGCCTATTTTTGGCACACGGAGGCCCCTCGCAAAGGCTCGCGGCATTCCGAGTCCTGCGGACGAAGTTGGCCAGCCCCACCCCCCAAGGCTATAGCCCACCCGTTTTTGTGGCCTTTTTCCGCTGGACGAACTTGGCGCCCCGGCCTTCGGGTGGTTATTTTTGGGCGAGGCTTTGGCCGCGGCCTATTTTTGCCACACGGAGTCCCCTCGCAAAGTCTCGCGGCATTCCGCGTCCGGCGGACGAAGTTGGCCAGCCCCACCCCCCAAGGCTATAGCCCACCCGTTTTTGTGGCCGTTTTCCGCTGGACGAACTTGGCGCCCTGGCCTTCGGCCGGATATTTTTGGGCGCGGCTTTGGCAGTGGCCTATTTTTGGCACACTGAGGCCCCTCGCAAAGTCTCACGGCATTCCGAGTACGGCGGACGAAGTGGGCCAGCCCCACCCCCCAAGGCTATAGCCCACCCGTTTTTGTGGCCTTTTTGCGCTGGACAAACTTGGCGCCCCGGCCTTCGGGCGTTTATTTTTGGGCGCAGCTTTGTCCGCGGCCTATTTTTCGCACACGGAGGCCCCTCGTAAAGTCTCGCGGCATTCCGAGTCCGGCGGACGAAGTTGGCTAGCCCCACACCCCAAGGCTATAGCCCACCCGTTTTTTTGGCCTTTTTCCGCTGGACGAACTTGGCGCCCTGGCCTTCGGGCGGATATTTTTGGGCGCGGCTTTGGCAGTGGCCTATTTTTGGCACACGGAGGCCCTTGACAAAGTCTCGCGGCATTCCGAGTCCGGCGGACGAAATTGGCCAGCCCCAACCCCCAAGGCTATAGCCCACCCGTTTTTGTGGCCTTTTTCCGCTGGACGAACATGGCGCCCTGGCCTTCGGGCGGTTATTTTTGGGCGCGGCTTTGCCGATGGCCTATTTTTGGCACGCGGAGGCCCCTCGCAAAGTCTCGCGGCATTCCGAGTCCGGCGGACGAAGTTGGCCAGCCCCACCCCCCAATCCTATAGCCCACCCGTTTTTTTGTGGCCTTTTCCGCTGGACGAACTGTGCGCCCCAGCCTTCGGGCGGTTATTTTTGGGCGCGGCTTTGCCCGCGCCCTATTTTTGGCACACGGAGGGGCCTCGCAAAGTCTCGTGGCATTCCGAGTCCGATTCCGGCGGACGAAGTTGGCCAGCCCCACCCCCCAAGGCTATTGCCCACCCGTTTTTGTGGCCTTTTTCCGCTGGACGAACGTGGCACCCCGGCCTTCGGGTGGTTATTTTGGGGCGCGGCTTTGGCAGTGGCCTATTTTTGGCACACGGAGGCCCTTCACAAAGTCTCGCGGCATTCCGAGTCCGGCGGACGAAGTGGGCCAGCCCCAACCCCCAAGGCTATAGCCCACCCGTGGCCTATTTTTGGCACACGGAGGCCCCTCGCAAAGGCTCGCGGCATTCCGAGTCCTGCGGACGAAGTTGGCCAGCCCCACCCCCCAAGGCTATAGCCCACCCGTTTTTGTGGCCTTTTTCCGCTGGACGAACTTGGCGCCCCGGCCTTCGGGTGGTTATTTTTGGCCGCGGCTTTACCCGCGGCCTATTTTTGGCACACGGAGGCCCCTCGTAAAGTCTCACGGCATTCCGAGTCCGGCGGAGGAAGTTGGCCAGCCCCACCCCCCAATGCTATAGCCCACCCGTTTTTGTGGCATTTTTCCGCTGGACGAACTTGGCGCCCCGGCCTTCGGGCGGTTATTTTTGGGTGAGGCTTTGCCCGTGGCCTATTTTTGGCACACGGAGGCCCCTCGCAAAGGCTCGCGGCAATCCGAGTCCTGCGGACGAAGTTGGCCAGCCCCACCCCCCAAGGCTATAGCCCACCCGTTTTTGTGGCCTTTTTCCGCTGGACGAACTTGGCGCCCCGGCCTTCGGGTGGTTATTTTTGGGTGCCGCTTTGCCCGCGGCCTATTTTTGCCACACGGAGTCCCCTCGCAAAGTCTCGCGGCATTCCGAGTCCGGCGGACGAAGTTGGCCAGCCCCACCCCCCAAGGCTATAGCCCACCCGTTTTTGTGGCCGTTTTCCGCTGGACGAACTTGGCGCCCTGGCCTTCGGCCGGATATTTTTGGGCGCGGCTTTGGCAGTGGCCTATTTTTGCCACACGGAGTCCCCTCGCAAAGTCTCGCGGCATTCTGAGTCCGGCGGACGAAGTTGGCCAGCCCCACCCCCCAAGGCTATAGCCCACCCGGTTTTGTGGCCTTTTTCCGCTGGACGAACTTGGCGCCCCGGCCTTCGGGTGGTTATTTTTGGGCGCGGCTTTACCCGCGGCCTATTTTTGGCACACGGAGGCCCCTCGCAAAGTCTCACGGCATTCCGAGTCCGGCGGAGGAAGTTGGCCAGCCCCACCCCCCAATGCTATAGCCCACCCGTTTTTGTGGCCTTTTTCCGCTGGACGAAATTGGCGCCCCGGCCTTCGGGCGGTTATTTTTGGGTGATGCTTTGCCCGTGGCCTATTTTTGGCACATGGAGACCCCTCGCAAAGGCTCGCGGCATTCCGAGTCCTGCGGACGAAGTTGGCCAGCCCCACCCCCCAAGGCTATAGCCCACCCGTTTTTGTGGCCTTTTTCCGCTGGACGAACTTGGCGCCCCGTCCTTCAGGTGGTTATTTTTGGGCGCGGCTTTGCCCGCGGCCTATTTTTACCACACGGAGTCCCCTCGCAAAGTCTCGCGGCATTCCGAGTCCGGCGGACGAAGTTGGCCAGCCCCACCCCCCAAGGCTATAGCCCACCCGTTTTTGTGGCCGTTTTCCGCTGGACGAACTTGGCGCCCTGGCCTTCGGCCGGATATTTTTGGGCGCGGATTTGGCAGTGGCCTATTTTTGGCACATGGAGGCCCTTCACAAAGTCTCGCGGCATTCCGAGTCCGGCGGACGAAATTGGCCAGCCCCAACCCCCAAGGCTATAGCCCACCCGTTTTTGTGGCCTTTTTCCGCTGGACGAACATGGCGCCCCGGCCTTCGGGCGGTTATTTTTGGGCGCGGCTTTGCCGATGGCCTATTTTTGGCACGCGGAGGCCCCTCGCAAAGTCTCACGGCATTCCGAGTCCGGCGGACGAAGTTGGCCAGCCCCACCCCCCAAGGCTATAGCCCCCCCATTTTTTTGTGGCCTTTTCCGCTGGACGAACTGTGCGCCCCAGCCTTCGGGCGGTTATTTTTGGGCGCGGCTTTGCCCGCGGCCTATTTTTGGCACACGGAGGCACCTCGCAATGTCTTGCGGCATTCCGAGTCCGATTCCGGCGGACGAAGTTGGCTAGCCCCACCCCCCAAGGCTATAGCCCACCCGTTTTTGTGGCCTTTTTCGGCTGGACGAACTTGGCGCCTCGGCCTTCGGTCGGTTATTTTTGGGCGCGGCTTTACCCGCGGCCTACTTTTGGCACACGGAGGACCCTCGCAAAGTCTCACGGCATTCCGAGTCCGGCGGAGGAAGTTGGCCAGCCCCACCCCCCAATGCTATAGCCCACCCGTTTTTGTGGCCTTTTTCCGCTGGACGAACTTGGCGCCCCGACCTTCGGGCGGTTATTTTTGGGCACGGCTTTGCCCGTGGCCTATTTTTGGAACACGGAGGCCCGTCGTAAAGTCTCACGGCATTCCGAGTCTGCGGACGAAGTTGGCCAGCCCCACGCCCCAAGGCTATAGCCCACCCGTTTTTGTGGCCTTTTTCCGCAGGACAAACTTGGCGCCCCGGCCTTCGGTCCGGTATTGTTGGGCGCGGGTTTGCCTGTGGCCTATTTTTGGCACACGGAGGCCCTTCGCAAAGTCTCACGGCATTCCGAGTCCGGCGGACGAAGTTGGCCAGCCCCACCCCCCAAGGCTATAGCCCACCCGTTTTTGTAGCCTTTTTCCGCTGGACGAACTTGGCGCCCCGGCCTTCAGACGGTAATTTGGGCGCGGCTTTGCCCGCGGCCTATTTTTTGCACACGGAGGCCCCTCGCAAAGTCTCGCGGCATTCCGAGTCCGGCGGACAAAGTTGGCCAGCCCCACCCGCCAAGGCTATAGCCCACCCGTTTTTGTAGCCTTTTTCCAGTTGACGAACTTGGCGCCCCGGCCTTTGGGCAGTTATTTCTGGGTGCGGCTTTACCTGCAGCCTACTTTTGCCACGCGGAGTCCCCTCGCAAAGTCTCGCGGCATTCCGAGTCCGGCGGACGAAGTTGGCCAGCCCCACCCCCCAAGGCTATAGCCCACCCGTTTTTGTGTCCTTTTTCTGCTGGACGAACTTGGCGCCTCGGCCTTCGGGCGGTTATTTTTGGGCGCGGCTTTACCCGCAGCCTATTTTTGGCACACGGAGGCCGCTCTTAAAGTCTCACGGCATTCCGAGTCCGGCGGAGGAAGTTAGCCAGCCCCACCCCCCAATGCTGTAGCCCACCCGTTTTTGTGCCCTTTTTCCGCTGGACGAACTTGGCGCCCCGCCCTTTGGGCGGTTATTTTTGGGTGAGGCTTTGCCCGTGGCCTATTTTTGGTACACGGAGGCCCCTCGCAAATTCTCGCGGCATTCCGAGTCCTGCGGACGAAGTTGGCCAGCCCACCCCCCAAGGCTATAGCCCACCCGTTTTTGTGGCCTTTTTCCACTGGACGAACTTGGCGCCCCGGCCTTCGGGCGGTAATTTTTGGGCACGGCTTTGCCCGCGGCCTATTTTTGGCACGCGGAGGCCCCTCGTAAAGTCTCGCGGCATTCAGAGTCCGGCGGACGAAGTTGGCCAGCCCCACCCCCCAAGGCTATTGCCCACCCGTTTTTTTGTGGCCTTTTTCCGCTGGACGAACTGTGCGCCCCAGCGTTCGGGCGGTTATTTTTGGGCGCGTATTTGCCCGCGGCCTATTTTTGGCACACGGAGGCGCCTCGCAAAGTCTCGCGGCATTCCGAGTCCGAGTCCTGTGGACGAAGTTGGCCAGCCCCACCCCCCAAGGCTATAGCCCACCCGTTTTTGTGGCCTTTTTCTGCTGGACGAACTTCTCGCCCCGGCCTTCGGGCGGTTATTTTTGGGCGCGGCTTTGCCCGCGGCCTATTTTTGGCACACGGAGGTGCCTCGCAAAGTCTCGCGGCATTCCGAGTCCGATTCCGGCGGACGAAGTTGGCCAGCCCCACCCCCCAAGGCTATAGCCCACCCGTTTTTGTAGCCTTTTTCCGCTGGACGAACTTGGCGCCCCGGCCTTCAGACGGTAATTTGGGCGCGGCTTTGCCCGCGGCCTATTTTTTGCACACGGAGGCCCCTCGCAAAGTCTCGCGGCATTCCGAGTCCGGCGGACAAAGTTGGCCAGCCCCACCCGCCAAGGCTATAGCCCACCCGTTTTTGTAGCCTTTTTCCAGTTGACGAACTTGGCGCCCCGGCCTTTGGGCAGTTATTTCTGGGCGCGGCTTTACCTGCAGCCTACTTTTGCCACGCGGAGTCCCCTCGCAAAGTCTCGCGGCATTCCGAGTCCGGCGGACGAAGTTGGCCAGCCCCACCCCCCAAGGCTATAGCCCACCCGTTTTTGTGTCCTTTTTCTGCTGGACGAACTTGGCGCCTCGGCCTTCGGGCGGTTATTTTTGGGCGCGGCTTTACCCGCAGCCTATTTTTGGCACACGGAGGCCGCTCTTAAAGTCTCACGGCATTCCGAGTCCGGCGGAGGAAGTTAGCCAGCCCCACCCCCCAATGCTGTAGCCCACCCGTTTTTGTGCCCTTTTTCCGCTGGACGAACTTGGCGCCCCGCCCTTTGGGCGGTTATTTTTGGGTGAGGCTTTGCCCGCGGCCTATTTTTGGTACACGGAGGCCCCTCGCAAATTCTCGCGGCATTCCGAGTCCTGCGGACGAAGTTGGCCAGCCCACCCCCCAAGGCTATAGCCCACCCGTTTTTGTGGCCTTTTTCCACTGGACGAACTTGGCGCCCCGGCCTTCGGGCGGTAATTTTTGGGCACGGCTTTGCCCGCGGCCTGTTTTTGGCACGCGGAGGCCCCTCGTAAAGTCTCGCGGCATTCAGAGTCCGGCGGACGAAGTTGGCCAGCCCCACCCCCCAAGGCTATTGCCCACCCGTTTTTTTGTGGCCTTTTTCCGCTGGACGAACTGTGCGCCCCAGCGTTCGGGCGGTTATTTTTGGGCGCGTATTTGCCCGCGGCCTATTTTTGGCACACGGAGGCGCCTCGCAAAGTCTCGCGGCATTCCGAGTCCGAGTCCTGTGGACGAAGTTGGCCAGCCCCACCCCCCAAGGCTATAGCCCACCCGTTTTTGTGGCCTTTTTCTGCTGGACGAACTTCTCGCCCCGGCCTTCGGGCGGTTATTTTTGGGCGCGGCTTTGCCCGCGGCCTATTTTTGGCACACGGAGGTGCCTCGCAAAGTCTCGCGGCATTCCGAGTCCGATTCCGGCGGACGAAGTTGGCCAGCCCCACCCCCCAAGGCTATAGCCCACCCGTTTTTGTGGCCTTTTTCCGCTGGACGAACTTGGCGCCCCGGCCTTCAGGTGGTTA
This sequence comes from Citrus x limon, assembly GCA_034663535.1. Lineage (NCBI taxonomy): Eukaryota > Viridiplantae > Streptophyta > Magnoliopsida > Sapindales > Rutaceae > Citrus > Citrus x limon. The sequence continues at coordinate 35,151,190 of CM067998.1, read as the reverse complement.
TTTTTGGGCGCGGCTTTGCCCGCGGCCTATTTTTGTCACACGGAGGCCCCTCGCAAAGTCTCGCGGCATTCCGAGTCCGGCGGACGATGTGGGCCAGCCCCACCCCCAAAGGCTATAGCCCACCCGTTTTTGTGGACTTTTTCTGCTGGACGAACATGGCGCCCCGGCCTTCGGGCGGTTATTTTTGGGCGCGGCTCTACCCGCGGCCTATTTTTTGTACACGGAGGCCCCTCGTAAAGTCTCGCGGCATTCCGAGTCCGGCGGACGAAGCTGGCCAGCCCCACCCCCCAAAGCTATAGCCCACCCGTTTTTGTGTCCTTTTTCCGCTGGACGAACTTGGCGCCCCGGCCTTCAAGCGGTTATTTTTGGCCGCGACTTTGCCCACGGCCTATGTTTGGTACACGGAGGCCCCTCGCAAAGCCCCGTGGCATTCCGAGTCCGGCGGACGAAATTGGCCAGCCCCACCCCCCAAAGGCTATAGCCCACCTGTTTTTGTGGCCTTTTTCCGCTGGACGAACTTGGCGCCCCGGCCATCGGGTGGTTATTTTTGGGCGCGGCTTTTCCCGTGGCCTATTTTTGGCACACGGAGGCCCCTCCAAAAGTCTCGCGGCATTCCGAGTCCGGCGGACGAAGTGGGCCGGCCCCACCCCCCAAGGCTATAGCCCACCCGTTTTTGTGGCCTTTTTGCGCTGGACGAACTTGGCGCCCCGGCCTTCGGGCGGTTATTTTTGGGCGCGGCATTGTCCGCGGCCTATTGTTGGCACACGGAGGCCCCTCGCAAAGTCTCGCGGCATTCCGAGTCCGGCGGACGAAGTCGGCCAGCCCCACCCCCCAAGGCTATAGCCCACCCGTTTTTGTGGCCTTTTTGCGCTGGACGAACTTGGCGCCCCGGCCTTCGGGCGGTTATTTTTGGGCGCGGCATTGTCCGCGGCCTATTGTTGGCACACGGAGGCCCCTCGCAAAGTCTCACGGCATTCCGAGTCCGGCGGACGAAGTTGGCCAGCCCCACCCCCCAAGGCTATAGCCCACCCGTTTTTGTGGCCTTTTTGCGCTGGACGAACTTGGCGCCCCGGCCTTCGGGCGGTTATTTTTGGGCGCGGCATTGTCCGCGGCCTATTGTTGGCGCACGGAGGCCCCTCGCAAAGTCTCGCGGCATTCCGAGTCCGGCGGACGAAGTCGGCCAGCCCCAACCCCGAAGGCTATAGCCCACCCGTTTTTGTGGCCTTTTTGCGCTGGACGAACTTGGCGCCCCGGCCTTCGGGCGGTTATTTTTGGGCGCGGCATTGTCCGCGGCCTATTGTTGGCACACGGAGGCCCCTCGCAAAGTCTCGCGGCATTCCGAGTCCGGCGGACGAAGTTGGCCAGCCCCACCCCCCAAGGCTATAGCCCACCCGTTTTTGTGGCCTTTTTCCGCTGGACGAACTTGGCGCCCCGGCCTTCGGGCGGTTATTTTTGGGCGCGGCTTTGCCCGCGGCCTATTTTTGGCAGACGGAGACCCCTCGCAAAATCTCGCGGCATTCCGAGTCCGGCGGACGATGTTGGCCAGCCCCACCCCCCAAGGCTATAGCCCACCCGTTTTTGTGGCCTCTTTCCGCAGGACGAACTTGGCGCCCCGGCCTTCGGGTGGGTATTTTTGGGCGTGGCTTTGCCCGCAGCCTATTTTTGGTGCATGGAGGCCCCTCCCAAAGTCTCGCGGCATTCCGAGTCCGGCGGACGAAGTTGGCCAGCCCCACCCCGCAAGGCTGTAGCCCACCCGTTTTTGTGACCTTTTTCCGCTGGACGAACTTGGCGCCCCTGCCTTCGGGCGGTTATTTTTACGCGCGGCATTTCCCGCGGCCTATGTTTGGCACACGGAGGCCCCTCGGAAAGTCTCACGGCATTCTGAGTCCGGCGGACGATGTTGGCCAGCCCCACCCCCCAAGGCTATAGCCCACCCGTTTTTGTGGCCTTTTTCCGCTGGACGAACTTCGCGCCCCGACCTTCGGGCGGTTATTTGTTGGCGCGGCTTTGCCCGCGGCCTATGTTTGGCACATGGAGGCCCCTCGCAAATTCTCGCGGCATTCCGAGCCCGGCGGACGAAGTTGGCCAGCCCCACCCCCCAAGGCTATAGCCCACCCGTATTCGTGGCCTTTTTACGCTGGACGAACTTGGCGCCCCGGCCCTCGGGCGGTTATTTTTGGGCGCGACATTGTCCGCGGCCTATTTTTGGCACATGGAGGCCCCTCGCAAAGTCTCGAGGCATTCCGAGTCCGGCGGACTATGTTGGCCAGCCCCACCCCCCAAGGGTATAGCCGACCCGTATTGGTGGCCTTTTTACGCTGGACGAACTTGGCGCCCCGGCCTTCGGGCGGTTATTTTTGGGCGCGGCTTTGACCGCGGCCTATTTTTGGCAGATGGAGGCCCCTCGCAAAGTCCCGCGGCATTCCGAGTCCGGCGGACGAAGTTGGCCAGCCCCACCCCTCAAGGCTATAGCCCACCCGTTTTTGTGGCCTTTTTCCGCTGGACAAACATGGGCGCCCCAGCCTTCGGGCGGTTATTTTTTGGCGCGGCATTACCCGTGGCCTATGTTTGGCACACGGAGGCCCCTCGCAAAGTCTCGCGGCATTCCGTGTCTGGCGGACAAAGTGGGCCAGCCCCACCCCCAAGGCTATAGCCCACCAGTTTTTGTGGCCTTTTTCCGCTGGACGAACTTGCTGCCCCGGCCTTCGGGCGGTTATTTTTGGGCGCAGCTTTGTCCACACCCTATTTTTGGAGCACGGAGGCCCCTCGCAATGTCTCGCGGCATTTCGAGTCTGGGGGACGAAGTTGGCCAGCCCCACCCCCCAAGGTTATAGCCCACCCGTTTTTGTGGCCTTTTTCCGGTGGACGAATTTGGCGCCCCGGCCTTCGGGCGGTTATTTTTGGGCGTGGCTTTACCCGCGGCCTATTTTTGGCACACGGAGGCCCCTCGCAAAGTCTCGCGGCATACCGAGTCCGGCGGACGAAGTTGCCCAGCCCCACCCGCCAAGGCTATAGCCCACCCGTTTTTGTGGCCTTTTTCCGCTGGACGAACTCGGCGCCCCGGCCTTCGGGCGGTTTTTTTTGGGTACGGCTTTGCCCGCGGCCTATTTTTGGCACACGGAGGCCCCTCGCAAAGTCTCGCGGCATTCCGAGCCCGGCGGACGAAGTTGGCCAGCCCCACCCCCGAAGGCTATAGCCCACCCGTTTTTGTTGCCTTTTTCCGCTGGACGAACTTGGCGCCCCGGCCTTCGGGCGGTTATTTTTGGGCGCGGCTTTGCCAGCGGCCTATTTTTGGCTCACGGAGGCCCTTCACAAAGTCTCGCGGCATTCTGAGTCCGAGTCCGGCGGACGAAGTTGGCCAGCCCCACCCCCCAAGGTTATAGCCCACCCGTTTTTGTGGCCTTTTTCCGGTGGACGAACTTGGCGCCCCGGCCTTCGGGCGGTTATTTTTGGGCGTGGCTTTACCCGCGGCCTATTTTTGGCACACGGAGGCCCCTCGCAAAGTCTCGCGGCGTACCGAGTCCGGCGGACGAAGTTGCCCAGCCCCACCCGCCAAGGCTATAGCCCACCCGTTTTTGTGGCCTTTTTCCGCTGGACGAACTTGGCGACCCGGCCTTCGGGCGGTTATTTTTGGGCGCGGCTTTGACCGCGGCCTATTTTTGGCAGACGGAGGCCCCTTACAAAGTCCCGCGGCGTTCCAAGTCCGGCGGACGAAGTTGGCCAGCCCCACCCCTCAAGGCTATAGCCCACCCGTTTTTGTGGCCTTTTTCCGCTGGACGAACTTGGGCGCCCCGGCCTTCGGGCGGTTATTTTTGGGCGCGGCATTGCCCGCGGCCTATGTTTGGCACACGGAGGCCCGTCGCAAAGTCTCGCGGCATTCCGAGCCCGGCGGACGAAGTTGGCCAGCCCCACCCCCCAAGGCTATAGCCCACCCGTTTTTGTGGCCTTTTTCCGCTGGACGAACTTGGCGCCCCGGCCTTCGGGCGGTTATTTTTGGGCGCGGCTTTGCCCGCGGCCTATTTTTGGCAGACGGAGGCCCCTCGCAAAGTCTCGCGGCATTCCGAGTCCGGCGGACGAAGTTGGCCAGCCCCACCCCCCAAGGCCATGGCCCACCCGTTTTTGTAGCCTTTTTCCGCTGGACGAACTTGGTTCCCCGGCCTTGGGGAGGTTATTTTTGGGCCCGGCTTTACCTGCGGCCTATTTTTGGCAAACGGAGGCCCCTCGCAATGTCTCACGGCATTCCGAGTCCGGCGGACGAAGTTGGCCAGCCCCACCCCCCAAGGCTATAGCCGACCCGTTTTTGTGGCCTTTTTCTGCTGGACGAACTTGGCGCCCCGGCCTTCGGTCGGTTATTTGTTGGCGCGGCTTTGCCCGCGGCCTATGTTTGGCACACGGAGGCCCTCGCAAAGTCTCGCGGCATACCGAGTCCGGCGGACGAAGTAGGCCAGCCCCACCCCCCAAGGCTATAGCCGACCCGTTTTTGTGGCCTTTTTCTGCTGGACCAACTTGGCGCCCCGGCCTTCGGACGGTTATTTTTGGGCGCGGCTTTGCCCGTGGCCTATTTTTGGCACACGGAGGCCCGTCGCAAAGTCTCGCGGCATTCCGAGTCTGGCGGACGAAGTAGGCCAGCCCCACCCCCCAAGGCTATAGCCCACCCGTTTTTGTGGCCTTTTTGCGCTGGACGAACTAGGTTCCCCGGCCTTCGGGCGGTTATTTTTGGGCGCGGCTTTGTCCACACCCTATTTTTGGAGCACGGAGGCCCCTCGCAATGTCTCGCGGCATTTCGAGTCTGGGGGACGAAGTTGGCCCGGCCCACCCGCCAAGGCTATAGCCCACCCGATTTTTTGGCCTTTTTCCGCTGGACGAACTCGGCGCCCCGGCCTTCGGGCGGTTATTTTTGGGAGTGGTTTGGTCCGCGGCCTATTTTTGGCACACGGAGGCCCCTCGCAAAGTCTCGCGGCATTCCGAGCCCGGCGGACGAAGTTGGCCAGCCCCACCCCCGAAGGCTATAGCCCACCCGTTTTTGTTGCCTTTTTCCGCTGGACGAACTTGGCGCCCCGGCCTTCGGGCGGTTATTTTTGGGCGCGGCTTTGCCAGCGGCCTATTTTTGGCTCACGGAGGCCCTTCACAAAGTCTCGCGGCATTCTGAGTCCGAGTCCGGCGGACGAAGTTGGCCAGCCCCACCCCCCAAGGTTATAGCCCACCCGTTTTTGTGGCCTTTTTCCGGTGGACGAACTTGGCGCCCCGGCCTTCGGGCGGTTATTTTTGGGTGTGACTTTACCCGCGGCCTATTTTTGGCACACGGAGGCCCCTCGCAAAGTCTCGCGGCATACCGAGTCCGGCGGACGAAGTTGCCCAGCCCCACCCGCCAAGGCTATAGCCCACCCATTTTTGTGGCCTTTTTCCGCTGGACGAACTTGGCCACCCTGCCTTCGGGCGGTTATTTTTGGGCGCGGCTTTGACCGCGGCCTATTTTTGGCAGACGGAGGCCCCTTACAAAGTCCCACGGCGTTCCAAGTCCGGCGGACGAAGTGGGCCAGCCCCACCCCCCAAGGCTATAGCCCACCCGTTTTTGTGGACTTTTTCCGCTGGACGAACTTGCTGCCCCGGCCTTCGGGTGGTTATTTTTGGGCGCGGCTTTGTCCACACCCTATTTTTGGAGCACGGAGGCCCCTCGCAATGTCTCGCGGCATTTCGCGTCTGGGGGACGAAGTTGGCCCGCCCCACCCGCCAAGGCTATAGCCCACCCGTTTTTGTGGCCTTTTTCCGGTGGACGAACTTGGCGCCCCGGCCTTCGGGCGGTAATTTTTGGGCACGGCTTTGCGAGCGGCCTATTTTTGGCACACGGAGGCCCCTCGCAAAGTCTCGCGGCATTCCGAGTCCGGCGGACGAAGTGGGCCAGCCCCACCCCCGAAGGCTATAGCCCACCCGTTTTTGTGGCCTTTTTCCGCTGGACGAACTTGGGCGCCCCGGCCTTCGGGCGGTTATTTTTGGGCGCGGCATTGCCCGCGGCCTATGTTTGGCACACGGAGGCCCCTCGCAAAGTCTCGCGGCATTCCGTTTCCGGCGGACGGAGTGGGCCAGCCCCACCCCCCAAGGCTATAGCCCACCCGTTTTTTTGGACTTTTTCCGTAGGACGAACTCGGCGCCCCGGCCTTCGGGCGGTTTTTTTTGGGCGTGGCTTTGCCCGCGGCCTATTTTTGGCACACGGAGGCCCCTCGCAAAGTCTCGCGGCATTCCGAGTCCGGCGGACGAAGTGGGCCAGCCCCACCCCCGAAGGCTATAGCCCACCCGTTTTTGTGGCCTTTTTCCGCTGGACGAACTTGGGCGCCCCGGCCTTCGGGCGGTTATTTTTGGGCGCGGCATTGCCCGCGGCCTATGTTTGGCACACGGAGGCCCCTCGCAAAGTCTCGCGGCATTCCGTGTCCGGCGGACGAAGTGGGCCAGCCCCACCCCCCAAGGCTATAGCCCACCCGTTTTTTTGGCCTTTTTCCGTAGGACGAACTCGGCGCCCCGGCCTTCGGGCGGTTTTTTTTGGGCGTGGCTTTGCCAGCGGCCTATTTTTGGCACACGGAGGCCCCTCGCAAAGTCTCGCGGCATTCCGAGTCCGGCGGAGGAAGTTGGCCAGCCCCACCCCCCAAGGCTATAGCCCACCCGTTTTTGTGGCCTTTTTCCGGTGGACGAACTTGGCGCCCCGGCCTTCGGGCGGTAATTTTTCGGCATGGCTTTGCGAGCGGCCTTTTTTTGGCACACGGAGGCCCCTCGCAAAGTCTCGCGGCATTCCGAGTCCGGCGGACGAAGTTGGCCAGCCCCACCCCCCAAGGCTATAGCCCACCCGTTTTTGTGGCCTTTTTCCGCTGGACGAACTTGGCACCCCGGCCTTCGGTCGGTTATTTGTTGGCGCGGTTTTGCCCGCGGCTTATGTTTGGCACACGGAGGCCCCTCGCAAAGTCTCGCGGCATTCCGAGTCCGGCGGACGAAGTTGGCCAGCCCCACCCCCGAAGGCTATAGCCCACCCGTTTTTGTGGCCTTTTTCCGCTGGACGAACTTGGCGCCCCGGCCTTCGGGCAGTTATTTTTGGGCGCGGCTTTGCCAGAGGCCTATTTTTGGCACACGGAGGCCCTTCACAAAGTCTCGCGGCATTCTGAGTCCGAGTCCGGCGGACGAAGTTGGCCAGCCCCACCCCCCAAGGCTATAGCCCACCCGTTTTTGTGGCCTTTTTCCGGTGGACGAACTTGGCGCCCCGGCCTTCGGGCGGTTATTTTTGGGCGCGGCTTTGCCCGCGGCCTATTTTTGGCACACGGAGGCCCCTCGCAAAGTCTCGCGGCATACCGAGTCCGGCGGACGAAGTTGGCCAGCCCCACCCGCCAAGGCTATAGCCCACCCGTTTTTGTGGCCTTTTTCCGCTGGACGAACTTGGCGACCCGGCCTTCGGGCGGTTATTTTTGGGCGCGACTTTGACCGCGGCCTATTTTTGGCACACGGAGGCCCCTTACAAAGTCCCGCGGCGTTCCAAGTCCGGCGGACAAAATTGGCCAGCCCCACCCCTCAAGGCTATAGCCCACCCGTTTTTGTGGCCTTTTTCCGCTGGACGAACTTGGGCGCCCCAGCCTTCGGGCGGTTATTTTTGGGCGCGGCATTGCCCGCGGCCTATGTTTGGCACACGGTGGCCCCTCGCAATGTCTCGCGGCATTTCGAGTCTCGGGGACGAAGTTGGCCCGCCCCACCCGCCAAGGCTATAGCCCACCCGTTTTTTTAGCCTTTTTCCGCCAGACGAACTCGGCGCCCCGGCCTTCGGGCGGTTTTTTTTGGGCGCGGCTTTGCCCGCGGCCTATGTTTGGCACACGGAGTCCCCTCGCAAAGCCTAGCGGCATTCCGAGTCTGGCGGATGAAGTTGGCCTGCCCCACCCCCCAAGGCTATAGCCCACCCGTTTTTGTGGCCTTTTTCCGCTGGATGAACTTGGCGCCCCGGCCTTCGGGCAGTTATTTTTGGGTGCGGCTTTGCCCGCGGCCTATTTTTGGCACACGGAGGCCCCTCGCAAAGTCTTGCGGCATTCCGAGTCCGGCGGACGAAGTTGGCCAGCCCCACCCCCCAAGGCTACAGCCCACCCGTTTTTGTGGCCTTTTTGCGATGGACGAACTTGGCGCCCCGGCCTTCGGGGGGTTATTTTTGGGCGCGGCTTTGTCCGCGGCCTATTTTTGGCACACGGAGGACCCTCGCAAAGTCTCGAGGCATTCCGAGTCCGGCGGACGAAGTTGGCCAGCCCCAACCCCCAAGGCTATAGCCCACCCGTTTTTGTGGCCTTTTTCCGCTGGACGAACTTGGCGCCCCGTCCTTCGGGCGGTTATTTTTGGGTCCGGCTTTGCCCGCGGCCTATTTTTGACACACGGAGGCCCCTCACAAATTCTCGAGGCATTCCGAGTCTGGCGGACGAAGTTGGCCAGCCCCAACCCGTTTTTGTGGCCATTTTTCGCTGGACGAACTTGGCGCCCCCGCCTTCGGGCGGTTATTTTTGGTCGCGGCTTTGCCCGCGGCCTATTTTTGGTACACGGAGGCCCCTCGCAAAGTCTCGCGGCATTCCGAGTCCGTCGGACGAAGTCGGCCAGCCCCACCCCCCAAGGCTATAGCCCACCCGTTTTTGTGGCCTTTTTCCGCTGGACGAACATGGCGCCCCGGCCTTCGGGTGGTTATTTTTGGGCGTGCCCGTTCCCGCGGCCTATTTTTGGCTCACGGAGGCCCCTCGCAAAGTCTCGCGGCATTCCGAGTCCGGCGGACGAAGTTGGCCAGCCCCACCCCCCAAGGCTATAGCCCACCCGTTTTTGTGGCCTTTTTGCGCTGAACGAACTTGGTGCCCCGGCCTTCGGGCGGTTATTTTTGGGCGCGGCTTTGCCCGCGGCCTATTTTTGGCACACGGAGGCCCCTCGCAAAGTCTCGCGGCATTCCGAGTCCGGCGGACGAAGTGGGCCAGCCCCACCCCCCAAGGCTATAGCCCACCCGTTTTTGTGGCATTTTTGCGCTGGACGAACTTGGCGCCCCGGCCTTCGGGCGGTTATTTTTGGGAGCGGCTTTGCCCGCGGCCTATTTTTGGCACACGGAAACCCCTCGCAATGTCTCGCTGCATTCCGAGTCCGGCGGACGAAGTGGGCCAGCCCCACCCCCCAAGGCTATATCCCACCCGTTTTTGTGGCATTTTTGCGCTGGACGAACTTGGTGCCCCGGCCTTCGGGCGGTTATTTTTGGGCGCGGCTTTTCCCGCGGCCTATTTTTGGCACACGGAGGCCCCTCGCAAAGTCTCGCGGCATTCCGAGTCCGGCGGACGAAGTTGGCCAGCCCCACCCCCCAAGGCTATAGCCCACCCGTTTTTGTGGCCTTTTTGCGCTGAACGAACTTGGTGCCCCGGCCTTCGGGCGGTTATTTTTGGGCGCGGCTTTTCCCGCGGCCTATTTTTGGCACACGGAGGCCCCTCGCAAAGTCTCGCGGCATTCCGAGTCCGGCGGACGAAGTGGGCCAGCCCCACCCCCCAAGGCTATAGCCCACCCGTTTTTGTGGCATTTTTGCGCTGGACGAACTTGGCGCCCCGGCCTTCGGGCGGTTATTTTTGGGAGCGGCTTTGCCCGCGGCCTATTTTTGGCACATGGAAACCCCTCGCAAAGTCTCGCTGCATTCCGAGCCCGGCGGACGAAGTTCGCCAGCCCCACCCCCCAAGGCTATAGCCCACCCGTTTTTGTGGCCTTTTTCCGCTGGACGAACTTGGCGCCCCAGCCTTCGGGCGATTATTTTTGGGCGCTCCTTTGCCTGCGTCCTATTTTTGGCTCACAGAGACCCCTCGCAAAGTCTCGTGGCATTCCGAGTCCGGCGGATAAAGTTGGCCAGCCCCACCCCCCAAGGCTATAGCCCACCCGTTTTTGTGCCCATTTTCTGCTGGACGTACTTGGCGCCCCGGCCTTCGGGCTGTTATTTTTGGGCGTAGCTTTGCCCGCGCCGTATGTTTGGCCCACGGAGGCCCCTCACAAAGTCTCGCGGCAGTCCGAGTCCGTCGGACGAAGTCGGCCAGCCCCACCCCCCAAGGCTATAGCCCACCCGTTTTCGTGGCCTCTTTGCGCTGGACGAACTTGGCGCCCCGGCCTTCGGCCAGTTATTTTTGGGCGCGGCATTGCCCGCGGCCTATATTTGGCACACGATGGCCCCTCGCAAAGTCTCCCGGCATTCCGAGTCCGGCGGACGAAGTTGGACAGCCCCACCCCCCAAGGCTATAGCCCACCCGTTTTTGTGGCCATTTTCCGCTGAACGAACTTGGTGCCCCGGCCTTCGGGCGGTTATTTTTGGGCGCGGCTTTGCCCGCAGCCTATGTTTGGCACACGGAGTCCCCTCGCAAAGCCTAGCGGCATTCCGAGTCCGGCGGATGAAGTTGGCCAGCCCCATCCCCCAAGGCTATAGCCCACCCGTTTTTTTGGCCTTTTTCCGCTGGACGAAATCGGCGCCCCGGCCTTCGGGCGGTTTTTTTTGGGCGCGGCTTTGCCCGCGGCCTATTTTTGGCACACGGAGGCCCCTCGCAAAGTCTCGCGGCATTCCGAGTCCGGCGGAGGAAATTGGCCAGCCCCACCCCCCAAGGCTATAGCCCACCCGTTTTTGTGGCCTTTTTCGGGTGGACGAACTTGGCGCCCCGGCCTTCGGGCAGTAATTTTTGGGCACGGCTTTGCGAGCAGCCTATTTTTGGCGCACGGAGGCCCCTCGCAAAGTCTCGCGGCATTCCGAGTCCGGCGGACGAAGTTGGCCAGCCCCACCCCCCAAGGCTATAGCCCACCCGTTTTTGTGGACTTTTTCCGCTGGACGAACTGGGCACCCCGTCCTTCGGTCGGTTATTTGTTGGCGCGGCTTTGCCCGCGGCCTATGTTTGGCACACGGAGGCCCTCGCAAAGTCTCGCGGCATTCCGAGTCCGGCGGACGAAGTTGGCCAGCCCCACCCCCGAAGGCTATAGCCCACCCGTTTTTGTGGCCCTTTTCCGCTGGACGAACTTGGCGCCCCGGCCTTCGGGCGGTTATTTTTGGACGCGGCTTTGCCAGAGGCCTATTTTTGGCACACGGAGGCCCTTCACAAAGTCTCGCGGCATTCTGAGTCCGAGTCCGGCGGACGAAGTTGGCCAGCCCCACCCCCCAAGGTTATAGCCCACCCGTTTTTGTGGCCTTTTTCCGCTGGACGAACTCGGCGCCCGGCCTTAGGGCGGTTATTTTTGGGTGCGGCTTTGCCCACGGCCTATTTTTGGCACACGGAGGACCCTCGCAAATTCTCGAGGCATTCCGAGTCCGGCGGACGAAGTTGGCCAGCCCCACCCGCCAAGGCTATAGCCCACCCGTTTTTGTGGCCTTTTTCCGCTGGACGAACTTGGCGCCCCGGCCTTCGGGCGGTAATTTTTGAGTGCGGCTTTGCGCGTAGGCTATTTTTGGCACACGGAGGCCCCTCGCAAAGTCTCGCGGCATTCCGAGTCCGGCGGACGAAGTGGGCCAGCCCCACCCCCCAAGGCTATAGCCCACCCGTTTTTGTGGCATTTTTGCGCTCGACGAACTTGGTGCCCCGGCCTTCGGTCGGTTATTCTTGGGTGCGGCTTTGCCCGCGGCCTATTTTTGGCACATGGAAACCCCTCGCAAAGTCTCGCTGCATTCCGAGCGCGGCGGACGAAGTTCGCCAGCCCCACCCCCCAAGGCTATAGCCCACCCGTTTTTGTGGCCTTTTTCCGCTGGACGAACTTGGCGCCCCAGCCTTCGGGCGATTATTTTTGGGCGCTCCTTTGCCTGCGTCCTATTTTTGGCACACAGAGGCCCCCCGCAAAGTCTCGCGGCATTCCGAGTCCGGCGGATGAAGTTGGCCAGCCCCACCCCCCAAGGCTATAGCCCACCCATTTTTGTGCCCATTTTCCGCTGAACGTACTTGGAGCCCCGGCCTTCGGGCTGTTATTTTTGGGCGTAGCTTTGCCCGTGCCGTATGTTTGGCCCACGGAGACCCCTCACAAAGTCTCACAGCATTCCGAGTCCGTCGGACGAAGTCGGCCAGCCCCACCCCCTAAGGCTATAGCCCACCCGTTTTCGTGGCCTTTTTGCGCTGGACGAACTTGGCGCCCCGGCCTTCGGGCGGTTATTTTTGGGAGCGGCTTTGCCCACGGCCTATTTTTGGCACACGGAGGCCCCTCGCAAATTCTCGAGGCATTCCGAGTCCGGCGGACGAAGTTGGCCAGCCCCAATCCGTTTTTGTGGCCATTTTCCGCTGGACGAACTTGGCGCCCCGGCCTTCGGGCGGTTATTTTTGGGCGCGGCTTTGTCCGCGGACTATTTTTGGCACACGGAGGACCCTCGCAAAGTCTTGAGGCATTCCGAGTCCGGCGGACGAAGTTGGCCAGCCCCAACCCCCAAGGCTATAGCCCACCCGTTTTTGTGGCCTTTTTGCGATGGACGAACTTGGCGCCCCGGCCTTCGGGCGGTTATTTCTGGACGCGGCTTTGTCCGCGGCCTATTTTTGGCACACGGAGGACCCTCGCAAAGTCTCGAGGCATTCCGAGTCCGGCGGACGAAGTTGGCCAGCCCCAACCCCCAAGGCTATAGCCCACCCGTTTTTGTGGCCTTTTTCCGCTGGACGAACTTGGCGACCCGTCCTTCGGGCGGTTATTTTTGGGTGCGGCTTTGCCCGCGGCCTATTTTTGGCACACGGAGGCCCCTCGCAAATTCTCGAGGCATTCCGAGTCCGGCGGACGAAGTTGGCCAGCCCCAACCCGTTTTTGTGGCCATTTTCCGCTGGACGAACTTCGCGCCCCCGCCTTCGGGCGGTTATTTTTGGGCGCGGCTTTGTCCGTGGCCTATTTTGGGCACACGGAGGACCCTCGCAAATTCTCTAGGCATTCCGAGTCCGGCGGACGAAGTTGGCCAGCCCCACCCGCCAAGGCTATAGCCCACCCGGTTTTGTGGCCTTTTTCCGCTGGACGAACTTGGCGCCCCGGCCTTCGGGCGGTTATTTTTGAGCGCGGCTTTGCGCGTAGGCTATTTTTGGCACACGGAGGCCCCTCGCAAAGTCTCACGGAATTCCGAGTCCGGCGGACGAAGTGGGCCAGCCCCACCCCCCAAGGCTATAGCCCACCCGTTTTTGTGGCATTTTTGCGCTGGACGAACTTGGCGCCCCGCCTTCGGGCGGTTATTTTTGGGAGCGGCTTTGCCCGCGGCCTATTTTTGGCACATGGAAAGCCCTCGCAAAGTCTCGCTGCATTCCGAGCCCGGCGGACGAAGTTCGCCAGCCCCACCCCCCAAGGCAATAGCCCACCCGTTTTTGTGGCCTTTTTCCGCTGGACGAACTTGGCGCCCCAGCCTTCGGGCGATTATTTTTGGGCGCTCCTTTGCCTGCGTCCTATTTTTGGCACACAGAGGCCCCTCGCAAAGTCTCGCGGCATTCCGAGTCCGGCGGATGAAGTTGGCCAGCCCCACCCCCCAAGGCTATAGCCCACCCGTTTTTGTGCCCATTTTCCGCTGGACGTACTTGGCGCCCCGGCCTTCGGGCTGTTATTTTTGGGCGTAGCTTTGCCCGCGCCGTATGTTTGGCCCACGGACGCCCCTCACAAAGTCTAGCGGCATTCCGAGTTCGTCGGACGAAGTCGGCCAGCCCCACCCCCCAAGGCTATAGCCCACCCGTTTTTGTGGCCTTTTTGCGCTGGACGAACTTGGCGCCCCGGCCTTCGGGCAGTTATTTTTGGGCGCGGCATTGCCCACGGCCTATATTTGGCACACGAAGGCCCCTCGCAAAGTCTCCCGGCATTCCCAGTCCGGCGGACGAAGTTGGCCAGCCCCACCCCCCAAGGCTATAGCCCACCCGTTTTTGTGGCCATTTTCCGCTGGACGAACTTGGCGCCCCGGCCTTAGGGCGGTTATTTTTGGGCGCGGCATTGCCCGCAGCCTATGGTTGGCACACGGAGTCCCCTCGCAAAGCCTAGCGGCATTCCGAGTCCGGCGGACGAAGTTGGCCAGCCCCACCCCCCAAGGCTATAGCCCACCCGTTTTTGTGGCCTTTTTCCGATGGATGAACTTGGCGCCCCGGCCTTCGGGCGGTTATTTTTGGGCGCGGCTTTGTCCACGGCCTATTTTTGGCACACGTAGGCCCCTCGCAAAGTCTCGAGGCATTCCGAGTCCGGCGGATGAAGTTGGCCAGCCCCACCCCCCAAGGCTATAGCCCACCCGTTTTTGTGGCCTTTTTGCGATGGACGAACTTGGCGCCCCGGCCTTCGGGCGGTTATTTTTGGGCACGGCTTTGTCCACGGCCTATTTTTGGCACACGGAGGACCCTCGCAAAGTCTTGCGGCGTTCCGAGTCCGGCGGATGAAGTTGGCCAGCCCCACCCCCCAAGGCTATAGCCCACCCGTTTTTGTGGCCTTTTTGCGATGGACGAACTTGGCGCCCCGGCCTTCGGGCGGTTATTTTTGGGCGCGGCTTTGTCCGCGGCCTATTTTTGGCACACGGAGTACCCTCCCAAAGTCTCGAGGCATTCCGAGTCTGGCGGACGAAGTTGGCCAGCCCCAACCCCCAAGGCTATAGCCTACCCGTTTTTGTGGCCTTTTTCCGCTGGACGAACTTGGCGCCCCGTCCTTCGGGCGGTTATTTTTGGGCGCGGCATTGCCCGCGGCCTATATTTGGCACACGAAGGCCCCTCGCAAAGTCTCCCGGCATTCCGAGTCCGGCGGACGAAGTTTGCCAGCCCCACCTCCCAAGGCTATAGCCCACCCGTTTTTGTGGCCATTTTCCGCTGAACGAACTTGGTGCCCCGGCCTTCGGGCGGTTATTTTTGGATGCGGCTTTGCCCGCAGCCTATGTTTGGCACACGGAGTCCCCTCGCAAATTCTCTAGGCATTCCGAGTCCGGCGGACGAAGTTGGCCAGCCCCACTCGCCAAGGCTATAGCCCACCCGTTTTTGTGGCCTTTTTCCGCTGGACGAACTTGGCGCCCCGGCCTTCGGGCGGTTATTTTTTAGCGCGGCTTTCCGTGTAGGCTATTTTTGGCACACGGAGGCCCCTCGAAAAGTCTCGCGGCATTCCGAGTCCGGCGGGCGAAGTGGGCCAGCCCCACCCCCCAAGGCTATAGCCCACCCGTTTTTGTGGCATTTTTGCGCTGGACGAACTTGGCGCCCCGGCCTTCGGGCGGTTATTTTTGGGAGCGGCTTTGCCCGCGGCCTATTTTTGGCACATGGAAACCCCTCGCAAAGTCTCGCTGCATTCCGAGCCCGGCGGACGAAGTTCGCCAGCCCCACCCCCCAAGGCTATAGCGCACCTGTTTTTGTGGCCTTTTTCCGCTGGACGAACTTGGCGCCCCAGCCTTCGGGCGATTATTTTTGGGCGCTCCTTTGCCTGCGTCCTATTTTTGGCACACAGAGGCCCCTCGCAAAGTCTCGCGGCATTCCGAGTCCGGCGGATGAAGTTGGCCAGCCCCACCCCCCAAGGCTATAGCCCACCCGTTTTTTTGGCCTTTTTCCGCTGGATGAACTTGGCGCCCCGGCCTTCGGGCAGTTATTTTTGGGTGCGGCTTTGCCGCGGCCTATTTTTGGCACACAGAGGCCCCTCGCAAAGCCTCGCGGCATTCCGAGTCCGGTGGATGAAGTTGGCCAGCCCCACCCCCCAAGGCTATAGCCCACCCGTTTTCGTGGCCTTTTTGCGCTGGACGAACTTGGCGCCCCGGCCTTCGGGCAGTTATTTTTGGGTGCGGCATTGCCCGCGGCCTATATTTGGCCCATGAAGGCCCCTCGCAAAGTCTCCCGGCATTCCGAGTCCGGCGGACGAAGTTGGCCAGCCCCACCCCCCAAGGCTATAGCCCACCCGTTTTTGTGGCCATTTTCCGCTGAACGAACTTGGTGCCCCGGCCTTCGGGCGGTTATTTTTGGGCGCGGCTTTGCCCGCGGCCTATTTTTGGCACACGGAGGCCCCTCGCAAAGTCTCGCGGCATTCTGAGTCCGGCGGACGAAGTAGGCCAGCCCCACCCCCCAAGGCTATAGCCCACCCGTTTTTGTGGCGTTTTTGCGCCGGACGAACTTGGCGCCCAAGCCTTCGGGCGGTTAGTTTTTGGAGCGGCTTTGCCCGCGGGCTATTTTAAGCACACAGAGGCCCCTCGCAAAGTCTCGCGGTATTCCGTGTCCGGCGGACGAAGTGGGCCAGCCCCACCCCCCAAGGCTATAGCCCACTCGTTTTTGTGGCCTTTTTCTGCTGGACGAACTTGCTGCCCCGGCCTTCGGGTGGTTATTTTTGGGCGTGCCCGTTCCCGCGGCCTATTTTTGGCACACGGAGGCCCCTCGCAAAGTCTCGCGGCATTCCGAGTCCGTCGGACGAAGTTGGCCAGCCCCACCCCCCAAGGCTATAGCCCACCCGTTTTTGTGGCCTTTTTGCGCTGGACGAACTTGGCGCCCCCGCCTTCGGGTGATTATTTTTGGGCGTGGCTTTTCCCGCGGCCTATTTTTGGCACGCGGAGGCCCCTCACAAAGTCTCGCTGCATTCCGAGTCCGGCGGACGAAGTTGGCCAGCCCCACCCCCCAAGGCTATAGCCCACCCGTTTTTGTGGCCTTTTTCTGCTGGACGAACTTGGCGCCCCGGCCTTCGGGCGGTTATTTTTGGGCGCACCGTTGCCTGCGTCCTCTTTTGGGCACACAGAGGCCCCTCGCAAAGTCTCGCGCCATTCCGAGTCCGCCGGACGAAGTTGGCCAGCCCCACCCCCCAAGGCTATAGCCCACCCGTTTTTGTGGCCTTTTTGCGCTGGACGAACTTGGCGCCCCGGCCTTCGGGCGGTTATTTTTGGGAGCGGCTTTGTCCGCGGCCTATTTTTGGCTCACGGAAGCCCCTCGCAAAGCCTCGCAGCATTCCGAGTCCGGCGGATGAAGTTGGCCAGCCCCACCCCCCAAGGCTATAGCCCACCCGTTTTTGTGGCCTTTTTGCGCTGGACGAACTTGGCGCCCCGGCCTTCGGGCAGTTATTTTTGGGCGCGGCATTGCCCGCGGCCTATATTTGGCACACGAAGGCCCCTCGCAAAGTCTCCCGGCATTCCGAGTCCGGCGGACGAAGTTGGCCAGCCCCACCCCCCAAGGCTATAGCCCACCCGTTTTTGTGGCCATTTTCCGCTGAACGAACTTGGTGCCCCGGCCTTCGGGCGGTTATTTTTGGGCGCGGCTTTGCCCGCGGCCTATTTTTGGCACACGGAGGCCCCTCGCAAAGTCTCGCGGCATTCCGAGTCCGGCGGACGAAGTTGGCCAGCCACACCCCCCAAGGCTATAGCCCACCCGTTTTTGTGGCGTTTTTGCGCTGGACGAACTTGGCGCCCCGGCCTTCGGGCGGTTAGTTTTCGGAGCGGCTTTGCCCACGGCCTATTTTTAGCACACAGAGGCCCCTCGCAAAGTCTCGCGGTATTCCGTGTCCGGCGGACGAAGTGGGCCAGCCCCACCCCCCAAGGCTATAGCCCACCCGTTTTTGTGGCCTTTTTCTGCTGGACGAACTTGCTGCCCCGGCCTTCGGGGGGTTATTTTTGGGCGCGGCTTTGCCCTTGGCTTATGTTTGGTGCACGGAGGCCCCTCGCAAAGTCTCGCGGCATTCCGAGTCCGGCGGACGAAGTTGGCCAACCCCACCCCCCAAGGCTATAGCCCACCCGTTTTTGTGCCCTTTTTCCGCTGGACGAACTTGGCGCCCCGGCCTTCGGACGGTTATTTTTGGGCGCGGCTTTGCCCTCGGCCTATTTTTAGCACACAGAGGCCCCTCGCAAAGTCTCGCGGTATTCCGTGTCCGGCGGACGAAGTGGGCCAGCCCCACCCCCAAGGCTATAGCCCACCCGTTTTTGTGGCCTTTTTCTGCTGGACGAACTTGCTGCCCCGGCCTTCGGGCGGTTATTTTTGGGCGCGGCTTTGCCCGCGGCCTATTTTTAGCACACAGAGGCCCCTCGTAAAGTCTCGCGGCATTCCGTGTCCGGCGGACGAAGTGGGCCAGCCCCACCCCCCAAGGCTATAGCCCACCCGTTTTTGTGGCCTTTTTGCGCTGGACGTACTTGGCGCCCCGGCCTTCGGGCGGTTATTTATGGGAGCGGCTTTGCCCGCGGCCTATTTTTGGCACACGGAGGCCCCTCGCAAATTCTCGAGGCATTCCGAGTCCGGCGGACGAAGTTGGCCAGCCCCACCCCCCAAGGCTATAGCCCACCCGTTTTTGTGGCCATTTTCCGCTGAACGAACTTGGTGCCCCGGCCTTCGGGCGGTTATTTTTGGGCGCGGCTTTGTCCGCGGCCTATTTTTGGCACACGGAGGCCCCTCGCAAAGTCTCGCGGCATTCCGTGTCCGGCGGACGAAGTGGGCCAGCCCCACCCCCCAAGGCTATAGCCCACCCGTTTTTGTGGCCTTTTTGTGATGGACGAACTTGGCGCTCCAGCCTTCAGGCGGTTATTTTTGGGCGCGGCTTTGCCCTTGGCTTATGTTTGGCGCACGGAGGCCCCTCGCAAAGTCTCGCGGCATTCCGAGTCCGGCGGACGAAGTTGGCCAACCCCACCCCCCAAGGCTATAGCCCACCCGTTTTTGTGGCCTTTTTCCGCTGGACGAACTTGGCGCCCCGGCCTTCGGACGGTTATTTTTATGCGCGGCTTTGCCCGCGGCCTATTTTTAGCACACGGAGGACCCTCGTAAAGTCTCGTGGCATTCCGAGTCCGGCGGACGAAGTGGGCCAGCCCTACCCCCCAAGGCTATAGCCCACCCGTTTTTGTGGCCTTTTTGCGCTGGACGAACTTGGCGCCCCGGCCTTCGGGCGGTTATTTTTGGGAGCGGCTTTGCCCGCGGCCTATTTTTTGCACATGGAAACCCCTCGCAAAGTCTCGCTGCATTCCGAGCCCGGCGGACGAAGTTCGCCAGCCCCACCCCCCAAGGCTATAGCCCACCCGTTTTTGTGGCCTTTTTCCGCTGGACGAACTTGGCGCCCCAGCCTTCGGGCGATTATTTTTGGGCGCTCCTTTGCCTGCGTCCTATTTTTGGCACACAGAGGCCTCTCGCAAAGTCTCGCGGCATTCCGAGTCCGGCGGATGAATTTGGCCAGCCCCACCCCCCAAGGCTATAGCCCACCTGTTTTTGTGCCCATTTTCCGCTGGACGTACTTGGCGCCCCGGCCTTCGGGCTGTTATTTTTGGGCGTAGCTTTGCCCGCACCGTATGTTTGGCCCACGGAGGCCCCTCACAAAGTCTCGCGGCATTCCGAGTCCGTCGGACGAAGTCGGCCAGCCCCACCCCCCAAGGCTATAGCCCACCCGTTTTTGTGGCCTTTTTCCGCTGGACGAACTTGGCGCCCCGGCCTTCGGGTCGTTATTTTTGGGTACGGCTTTGTCCGCGGCCTATTTTTGGCACACGGGGGCCCCTCCCAAAGTCTCGCGGCAATCCGAGTCCGGCGCACGAAGTTGGCCAGCCCCACCCCCCTAGGCTATAGCCCACCCGTTTTTGTGGCCTTTTTGTGCTGGACGAACTTGGCGCCCCGGCCTTCGGGTGGTTATTTTTGGGCGCGGCATTGCCCGCGGCCTATGTTTGGCACACGGAGGCCCCTCGGAAAGTCTCGCGGCATTCCGAGTCCGGCGGACGATGTTGGCCGGCCCCACCCCCCAAGGATATAGCCCACCCGTTTTTGTGGCCTTTTTCCGGTGGACGAACTTGGCGCCCCGGCCTGCGGGTGGTTATTTTTGAGCGCGGCTTTGCCCGCGGCCTATGTTTGGCACACGGAGTCCCCTCGCAAAGCCTAGCGGCATTCCGAGTCCGGCGGATGAAGTTGGCCAGCCCCACCCCCCAAGGCTATAGCCCACCCGTTTTTGTGGCCTTTTTCCGCTGGATGAACTTGGCGCCCCGGCCTTCGGGCAGTTATTTTTGGGTGCGGCTTTGCCCGCGGCCTATTTTTGGCACACGGAGGCCCCTCGCAAAGTCTTGCGGCATTCCGAGTCCGGCGGACGAAGTTGGCCAGCCCCACCCCCCAAGGCTATAGCCCACCCGTTTTTGTGGCCTTTTTGCGATGGACGAACTTGGCGCCCCGGCCTTCGGGTGGTTATTTTTGGGCACGGCTTTGTCCGCGGCCTATTTTTGGCACACGGACGACCCTCGCAAATTCTTGAGGCATTCCGAGTCCGGTGGACGAAGTTGGCCAGCCCCAACCCCCAAGGCTATAGCCCACCCGTTTTTGTGGCCTTTTTCCGCTGGACGAACTTGGCGCCCCGTCCTTCGGGCGGTTATTTTTGGGCGCGGCTTTGCCCGCGGCCTATTTTTGGCACACGGAGGCCCCTCGTAAATTCTCGAGGCATTCCGAGTCCGGCGGATGAAGTTGGCCAGCCCCAACCCGTTTTTGTGGCCATTTTCCGCTGGACGAACTTGGCGCCCCCGCCTTCGGGCGGTTATTTTTGGGCGCGGCTTTGCCCGCGGCCTATTTTTGGTACACGGAGGCCCCTCGCAAAGTCTCGCGGCATTCCGAGTCCGTCGGACGAAGTCGGCCAGCCCCACCCCCCAAGGCTATAGCCCACCCGTTTTTGTGGCCTTTTTCCGCTGGACGAACTTGGCGCCCCGGCCTTCGGGTGGTTATTTTTGGGCGTGCCCGTTCCCGCGGCCTAT
This sequence comes from Citrus x limon, assembly GCA_034663535.1. Taxonomy (NCBI): domain Eukaryota; kingdom Viridiplantae; phylum Streptophyta; class Magnoliopsida; order Sapindales; family Rutaceae; genus Citrus; species Citrus x limon. Next base: position 35,130,579 of record CM067998.1, on the reverse strand, counting down.
TTTTGGTACACGGAGGCCCCTCGCAAAGTCTCGCGGAATTCCGAGTCCGGCGGACGAAGTTGGCCAGCCCCACCCCCCAAGGCTATAGCCCACCCGTTTTTGTGGCCTTTTTGCGCTGGACGAACTTGGCGCCCCCGCCTTCGGGTGATTATTTTTGGGCGTGGCTTTTCCCGCGGCCTATTTTTGGCACACGGAGGCCCCTCGCAAATTCTCGCGGCATTCCGAGTCCGGCGGACGAAGTGGGCCAGCCCCACCCCCCAAGGTTATAGCCCACCCGTTTTTGTGGCCTTTTTGCGCTGGACGAACTTGGCGCCCCGGCCTTCGGGTGGTTATTTTTGGGCGCGGCATTGCCCGCGGCCTATGTTTGGCACACGGAGGCCCCTCGGAAAGTCTCGCGGCATTCCGAGTCCGGCGGACGATGTTGGCCGGCCCCACCCCCCAAGGATATAGCCCACCCGTTTTTGTGGCCTTTTTCCGGTGGACGAACTTGGCGCCCCGGCCTGCGGGTGGTTATTTTTGAGCGCGGCTTTGCCCGCGGCCTATGTTTGTCACACGGAGTCCCCTCGCAAAGCCTAGCGGCATTCCGAGTCCGGCGGATGAAGTTGGCCAGCCCCACCCCCCAAGGCTATAGCCCACCCGTTTTTGTGGCCTTTTTCCGCTGGATGAACTTGGCGCCCCGGCCTTCGGGCAGTTATTTTTGGGTGCGGCTTTGCCCGCGGCCTATTTTTGGCACACGGAGGCCCCTCGCAAAGTCTTACGGCATTCCGAGTCCGGCGGACGAAGTTGCCCAGCCCCACCCCCCAAGGCTATAGCCCACCCGTTTTTGTGGCCTTTTTGCGACGGACGAACTTGGCGCCCCGGCCTTCGGGTGGTTATTTTTGGGCACGGCTTTGTCCGCGGCCTATTTTTGGCACACGGACGACCCTCGCAAATTCTTGAGGCATTCCGAGTCCGGTGGACGAAGTTGGCCAGCCCCAACCCCCAAGGCTATAGCCCACCCGTTTTTGTGGCCTTTTTCCGCTGGACGAACTTGGCGCCCCGTCCTTCGGGCGGTTATTTTTGGGCGCGGCTTTGCCCGCGGCCTATTTTTGGCACACGGAGGCCCCTCGTAAATTCTCGAGGCATTCCGAGTCCGGCGGACGAAGTTGGCCAGCCCCAACCCGTTTTTGTGGCCATTTTCCGCTGGACGAACTTGGCGCCCCCGCCTTCGGGCGGTTATTTTTGGGCGCGGCTTTGCCCGCGGCCTATTTTTGGTACACGGAGGCCCCTCGCAAAGTCTCGCGGCATTCCGAGTCCGTCGGACGAAGTCGGCCAGCCCCACCCCCCAAGGCTATAGCCCACCCGTTTTTGTGGCCTTTTTCCGCTGGACGAACTTGGCGCCCCGGCCTTCGGGTGGTTATTTTTGGGCGTGCCCGTTCCCGCGGCCTATTTTTGGTACACGGAGGCCCCTCGCAAAGTCTCGCGGCATTCCGAGTCCGGCGGACGAAGTTGGCCAGCCGCACCCCCCAAGGCTATAGCCCACCCGTTTTTGTGGCCTTTTTGCGCTGGACGAACTTGGCGCCCCCGCCTTCGGGTGATTATTTTTGGGCGTGGCTTTTCCCGCGGCCTATTTTTGGCACACGGAGGCCCCTCGCAAATTCTCGCGGCATTCCGAGTCCGGCGGACGAAGTGGGCCAGCCCCACCCCCCAAGGTTATAGCCCACCCGTTTTTATGGCCTTTTTGCGCTGGACGAACTTGGCGCCCCGGCCTTCGGGCGGTTATTTTTGGGAGCGGCTTTGCCCGCGGGCTATTTTTGGCACCCGGAGACCCCTCACAAAGTCTCGCTGCATTCCGAGTCCGGCGGACGAAGTTGGCCAGCCCCACCCCCCAAGGCTATAGCCCACCCGTTTTTGTGGCCTTTTTCTGCTGGACGAACTTGGCGCCCCGGCCTTCGGGCGGTTATTTTTGGGCGCACCATTGCCTGCATCCTATTTTGGGCACACAGAGGCCCCTCGCAAAGTCTCGCGCCATTCCGAGTCCGCCGGACGAAGTTGGGCAGCCCCACCCCCCAAGGCTATAGCCCACCCGTTTTTGTGGCCTTTTTGCGATGGACGAACGTGGCGCCCCAGCCTTCGGGCGGTTATTTTTGGGCGCGGCTTTGCCCTCGGCTTATGTTTGGCTCACGGAGGCCCCTCGCAAAGTCTCGTGGTATTCCGAGTCCGGCAGACGAAGTTCGCCAACCCCACCCCCCAAGGCTATAGCCCACCCGTTTTTGTGGCCTTTTTCCGCTGGACGAACTTGGCGCCCCGGCCTTTGGACGGTTATTTTTGGGCGCTGCTTTGTCCGCGGCCTATTTTTAGCACACGGAGGTCCCTCGCAAAGTCTCGCGGCATTCCGAGTCCGGCGGACGAAGTGGGCCAGCCCCACCCCCCAAGGCTATAGCCCACCCGTTTTTGTGGTTTTTTTGCGCTGAACGAACTTGGCGGCCCGGCCTTCGGGCGGTTATTTATGGGAGCGGCTTTGCCCGCGGCCTATTTTTGGCACATGGAAACCCCTCGCAAAGTCTCGCTGCATTCCGAGCCCGGCGGACGAAGTTCGCCAGCCCCACCCCCCAAGGCTATAGCCCACCCGTTTTTGTGGCCTTTTTCCGCTGGACGAACTTGGCGCCCCAGCCTTCGGGCGATTATTTTTGGGCGCTCCTTTGCCTGTGTCCTATTTTTGGCACACAGAGGCCCCTCACAAAGTCTCGCGGCATTCCGAGTCCGGTGGATGAAGTTGGCCAGCCCCACCCCCCAAGGCTATAGCCCACCCGTTTTTGTGCCCATTTTCCGCTGGACGTACTTGGCGCCCCGGCCTTCGGGCTGTTATTTTTGGGCATAGCTTTGCCCGCGCCGTATGTTTGGCACACAGAGGCCCCTCACAAAGTCTCGCGGCATTCCGAGTCCGTCGGACGAAGTCGGCCAGCCCCAACCCCCAAGGCTATAGCCCACCCGTTTTTGTGGCCTTTTTCCGCTGGACGAACTTGGCGCCCCGGCCTTCGGGTGGTTATTTTTGGGCGTACCCGTTCCCACGGCCTATTTTTTGCACACGGAGGCCCCTCGCAAATTCTCGCGGCATTCCGAGTCCGGCGGACGAAGTTGGCCAGCCCCACCCCCCAAGGTTATAGCCCACCCGTTTTTGTGCCCTTTTTGCGCTGGACGAACTTGGCGCCCCGGCCTTTGGGTGGTTATTTTTGGGAGCGGCTTTGCCCGCGGGCTATTTTTGGCACACGGAGACCCCTCACAAAGTCTCACTGCATTCCGAGTACGGCGGACGAAGTTGGCCAGCCCCACCCCCCAAGGCTATAGCCCACCCGCTTTTGTGGCCTTTTTGCGCTGGACGAACTTGGCGCCCCGGCCTTCGGGCAGTTATTTTTGGGCGCGGCTTTGCCCGCGGCCTAGATTTGGCACACGAAGGCCCCTCGCAATGTTTTCGGGCGGTTAGTTTTCGGAGCGGCTTTGCCCGTGGCCTATTTTTAGCACACAGAGGCCCCTCGCAAAGTCTCGCGGTATTCCGTGTCCGGCGGACGAAGTGGGCCAGCCCCACCCCCCAAGGCTAAAGCCCACCCGTTTTTGTGGCCTTTTTCTGCTGGACGAACTTGCTGCCCCGGCCTTCGGGCGGTTATTTTTGGGCGCGGCTTTGCCCGTGGGCTATTTTTGGCACACGGAGACCCCTCACAAAGTCTCACTGCATTCCGAGTACGGCGGACGAAGTGGGCCAGCCCCACCCCCCAAGGCTATAGCCCACCCGTTTTTGTGGCCTTTTTGCGCTGGACGAACTTGGCGCCCCGGCCTTCGGGCAGTTATTTTTGGGAGCGGCTTTGTCCGCGGCCTATTTTTGGCTCACGGAGACCCCTCGCAAAGTCTCGCGGCATTCCGAGTCCGGAGGACGAAGTTGGCCAGCCCCACCCCCCAAGGCTATAGCCCACCCGTTTTTGTGGCCTTTTTCCGCTGGCCGAACTTGGCGCCCTGCCTTCGGGTGGTTATTTTTGGGCGCGGGTTTGCCCGCTGCCTATTTTTGGCACACGCAGGCCCCTCGCAAAGTCTTGCGGCATTCCGAGTCCGGCGGACGAAGTTGGCCAGCCCCACCCCCCAAGGCTATAGCCCACACGTTTTTGTGGCGTTTTTGCGCTGGACGAACTTGGCGCCCCGGCCTTCGGGCGGTTAGTTTTCGGAGCGGCTTTGCCCGTGGCCTATTTTTAGCACACAGAGGCCCCTCGCAAAGTCTCGCGGTATTCCGTGTCCGGCGGACGAAGTGGGCCAGCCCCACCCCCCAAGGCTATAGCCCACCCGGTTTTGTGGCCTTTTTCCGCTGGATGAACTTGGCGCCCCGTCCTTCGGGCAGTTATTTTTGGGTGCGGCTTTGCCCGCGGCCTATTTTTGGTACACGGAGGCCCCTCGCAAATTCTCGAGGCATTCCGAGTCCGGCGGACGAAGTTCGCCAGCCCCAACCCGTTTTTGTGGCCCTTTTCCGCTGGACGAACTTGTCGCCCCCCGCCTTCGGGCGGTTTTTTTTGGGCGCGGCTTTGCCCACGGCTTATTTTTGGTACACGGAGGCCCCTCGCAAAGTCTCGCGGCATTCCGAGTCCGTCGGACGAAGTCGGCCAGCCCCACCCCCCAAGGCTATAGCCCACCCGTTTTTGTGGCCTTTTTCCGCTGGACGAACTTGGCGCCCCGGTCTTCGGGTGGTTATTTTTGGGCGTGCCCATTCCCGCGGCCTATTTTTGGCACACGGAGGCCCCTCGCAAAGTCTCGCGGCATTCCGAGTCCGGCGGACGAAGTTGGCCAGCCCCACCCCCCAAGGCTATAGCCCACCCGTTTTTGTGGCCTTTTTGCGCTGGACGAACTTGGCGCCCCCGCCTTCGGGTGATTATTTTTGGGCATGGCTTTTCCCGCGGCCTATTTTTGGCACACGGAGGCCCCTCGCAAATTCTCGCAGCATTCCGAGTCCGGCGGACGAAGTGGGCCAGCTCCACCCCCCAAGGTTATAGCCCACCCGTTTTTGTGGCCTTTTTGCGCTGGACGAACTTGGCGCCCCGGCCTTCGGGCGGTTATTTTTGGGAGCGGCTTTGCCCGCGGGCTATTTTTGGCACACGGAGACCCCTCACAAAGTCTCGCTGCATTCCGAGTCCGGCGGACGAAGTTGGCCAGCCCCACCCCCCAAGGCTATAGCCCACCCGTTTTTGTGGCCTTTTTCTGCTGGACGAACTTGGCGCCCCGGCCTTCGGGCGGTTATTTTTGGGCTTTGCCCGCGGCCTATTTTTAGCACACAGAGGCCCCTCGCAAATTCTCGAGGCATGCCGAGTCCGGCGTTACGAAGTTGGCCAGCCCCAACCCGTTTTTGTGGCCATTTTCCGCTGGATGAACTTGGTGCCCCCGCCTTCGGGCGGTTATTTTTGGGCGCGGCTTTGCCCACGGCCTATTTTTGGTACACGGAGGCCCCTCGCAAAGTCTCGCGGCATTCCGAGTCCGTCGGACGAAGTCGGCCAGCCCCACCCCCAAGGCTATAGCCCACCCGTTTTTGTGGCCTTTTTCCGCTGGACGAACTTGGCGCCCCGGCCTTCGGGCAGTTATTTTTGGGCGTGCCCGTTCCCGTGGCCTATTTTTGGCACACGGAGGCCCCTCGCAAAGTCTCGCGGCATTCCGAGTCCGGCGGACGAAGTTGGCCAGCCCCACCCCCCAAGGCTATAGCCCACCCGTTTTTGTGGCCTTTTTTCGATGGACGAACGTGGCGCCCCCGCCTTCGGGCGGTTATTTTTGGGCGCGGCTTTGCCCTCGGCTTATGTTTGGCGCATGGAGGCCCCTCGCAAAGTCTCGCGGCATTCCGAGTCCGGCGGACGAAGTTGGCCAACCCCACCCCCCAAGGCTATAGCCCACCCGTTTTTGTGGCCTTTTTGCGCTGGACGAACTTGGCGCCCCTGCCTTCGGACGGTTATTTTTGGGCGCGGCTTTGTCCGCGGCCTATTTTTAGCACACGGAGGCCCCTCGCAAAGTCTCGCGGCATTCCGAGTCCGGCGGACGAAGTGGGCCAGCCCCACCCCCCAAGGCTATAGCCCACCCGTTTTTGTGGCCTTTTTGGCTGGACGAACTTGGCGCCCCGGCCTTCGGGCGGTTATTTTTGGGAGCGGCTTTGCCCGCGGCCTATTTTTGGCACATGGAAACCCCTCGCAAAGTCTCGCTGCATTCCGAGCCCGGCGGACGAAGTTCGCCAGCCCCACCCCCCAAGGCTATAGCCCACCCGTTTTTGTGGCCTTTTTCCGCTGGACGAACTTGGCGCCCCAGCCTTCGGGCGATTATTTTTGGGCGCTCCTTTGCCTGCGTCCTATTTTTGGCAGACAGAGGCCCCTCCCAAAGTCTCGCGGCATTCCGAGTCCGGTGGATGAAGTTGGCCAGCCCCACCCCCCAAGGCTATAGCCCACCCGTTTTTGTGCCCATTTTCCGCTGGACGTACTTGGCGCCCCGGCCTTCGGGCTGTTATTTTTGGGCATAGCTTTGCCCGCGCCGTATGTTTGGCACACAGAGGCCCCTCACAAAGTCTCGCGGCATTCCGAGTCCGTCGGACGAAGTCGGCCAGCCCCAACCCCCAAGGCTATAGCCCACCCGTTTTTGTGGCCTTTTTCCGCTGGACGAACTTGGCGCCCCAGCCTTCGGGTGGTTATTTTTGGGCGTACCCGTTCCCACGGCCTATTTTTTGCACACGGAGGCCCCTCGCAAATTCTCGCGGCATTCCGAGTCCGGCGGACGAAGTTGGCCAGCCCCACCCCCCAAGGTTATAGCCCACCCGTTTTTGTGCCCTTTTTGCGCTGGACGAACTTGGCGCCCCGGCCTTCGGGTGGTTATTTTTGGGAGCGGCTTTGCCCGCGGGCTATTTTTGGCACACGGAGACCCCTCACAAAGTCTCACTGCATTCTGAGTACGGCGGACGAAGTTGGCCAGCCCCACCCCCCAAGGCTATAGCCCACCCGCTTTTGTGGCCTTTTTGCGCTGGACGAACTTGGCGCCCCGGCCTTCGGGCAGTTATTTTTGGGCGCGGCTTTGCCCGCGGCCTAGATTTGGCACACGAAGGCCCCTCGCAATGTTTTCGGGCGGTTAGTTTTCGGAGCGGCTTTGCCCGTGGCCTATTTTTAGCACACAGAGGCCCCTCGCAAAGTCTCGCGGTATTCCGTGTCCGGCGGACGAAGTGGGCCAGCCCCACCCCCCAAGGCTAAAGCCCACCCGTTTTTGTGGCCTTTTTCTGCTGGACGAACTTGCTGCCCCGGCCTTCGGGCGGTTATTTTTGGGCGCGGCTTTGCCCGCGGGCTATTTTTGGCACACGGAGACCCCTCACAAAGTCTCACTGCATTCCGAGTACGGCGGACGAAGTGGGCCAGCCCCACCCCCCAAGGCTATAGCCCACCCGTTTTTGTGGCCTTTTTGCGCTGGACGAACTTGGCGCCCCGGCCTTCGGGCGGTTATTTTTGGGAGCGGCTTTGTCCGCGGCCTATTTTTGGCTCACGGAGACCCCTCGCAAAGTCTCGCGGCATTCCGAGTCCGGAGGACGAAGTTGGCCAGCCCCACCCCCCAAGGCTATAGCCCACCCGTTTTTGTGGCCTTTTTCCGCTGGACGAACTTGGCGCCCCAGCCTTCGGGGGATTATTTTTGGGCGCTCCTTTGCCTGCGTCCTATTTTGGGCACACAGAGGCCCCTCGCAAAGTCTTGCGGCATTCCGAGTCCGGCGGACGAAGTTGGCCAGCCCCACCCCCCAAGGCTATAGCCCACACGTTTTTGTGGCGTTTTTGCGCTGGACGAACTTGGCGCCCCGGCCTTCGGGCGGTTAGTTTTCGGAGCGGCTTTGCCCGTGGCCTATTTTTAGCACACAGAGGCCCCTCGCAAAGTCTCGCGGTATTCCGTGTCCGGCGGACGAAGTGGGCCAGCCCCACCCCCCAAGGCTATAGCCCACCCGGTTTTGTGGCCTTTTTCTGCTGGACGAACTTGGCGCCCCGGCCTTCGGGCGGTTATTTTTGGGCTTTGCCCGCGGCCTATTTTTAGCACACAGAGGCCCCTCGCAAATTCTTGAGGCATGCCGAGTCCGGCGTTACGAAGTTGGCCAGCCCCAACCCGTTTTTGTGGCCATTTTCCGCTGGATGAACTTGGTGCCCCCGCCTTCGGGCGGTTATTTTTCGGCGCGGCTTTGCCCACGGCCTATTTTTGGTACACGGAGGCCCCTCGCAAAGTCTCGCGGCGTTCCGAGTCCGTCGGACGAAGTCGGCCAGCCCCACCCCCCAAGGCTATAGCCCACCCGTTTTTGTGGCCTTTTTCCGCTGGACAAACTTGGCGCCCCGGCCTTCGGGCAGTTATTTTTGGGCGTGCCCGTTCCCGCGGCCTATTTTTGGCACACGGAGGCCCCTCGCAAAGTCTCGCGGCATTCCGAGTCCGGCGGACGAAGTTGGCCAGCCCCACCCCCCAAGGCTATAGCCCACCCGTTTTTGTGGCCTTTTTGCGCTGGACGAACTTGGCGCCCCGGCCTTCGGGCGGTTATTTTTGGGAGCGGCTTTGCCCGTGGCCTATTTTTGGCACATGGAAACCCCTCGCAAAGTCTCGCTGCATTCCGAGCCCGGCGGACGAAGTTCGCCAGCCCCACCCCCCGAGGCTATAGCCCACCCGTTTTTGTGGCCTTTTTCCGCTGGACGAACTTGGCGCTCCAGCCTTCGGGCGATTATTTTTGGGCGCTCCTTTGCCTGCGTCCTATTTTTGGCACACAGAGGCCCCTCGCAAAGTCTTGCGGCATTCCGAGTCCGGTGGATGAAGTTGGCGAGCCCCACCCCCCAAGGCTATAGCCCACCCGTTTTTGTGTCCATTTTCCGCTGGACGTACTTGGCGCCCCGGCCTTCGGGCTGTTAGTTTTGGGCGTAGCCTTGCCCGCGCCGTATGTTTGGCACACGGAGGCCCCTCACAAAGTCTCGCGGCATTCCGAGTCCGTCGGACGAAGTCGGCCAGCCCCACCCCCCAAGGCTATAGCCCACCCGTTTTTGTGGCCTTTTTCCGCTGGACGAACTTGGCGACCCGGCCTTCGGGTGGTTATTTTAGGGCGTGCCCGTTCCCGCGGCCTATTTTTTGTACACCGAGGCCCCTCGCAAATTCTCGCGGCATTCCGAGTCCGGCGGACGAAGTTGGCCAGCCCCACCCCCCAAGGTTAAGCCCACCCGTTTTTGTGGCCTTTTTGCGCTGGACGAACTTGGCGCCCCGGCCTTCGGGTGGTTATTTTTGGGAGCGGCTTTGCCCGCGGGCTATTTTTGGTACGCGGAGACCCCTCACAAAGTCTCGCTGCATTCCGAGTCCGGCGGACGAAGTTGGCCAGCCCCACCCCCCAAGGCTATAGCCCACCCGTTTTTGTGGCGTTTTTGCGCTGGACGAACTTGGCGCCCCGGCCTTCGGGCGGTTAGTTTTCGGAGCGGCTTTGCCCGCGGCCTATTTTTAGCACACAGAGGCCCCTCGCAAAGTCTCGCGGTATTCCGTGTCCGGCGGACGAAGTGCGCCAGCCCCACCCCCCAAGGCTATAGCCCACCCGTTTTTGTGGCCTTTTTCCGCTGGACGAACTTGGCGCCCCGGCCTTCGGGTGGTTATTTTTGGGCGTGCCCATTCCCGCGGCCTATTTTTTGCACACGGAGGCCCCTCGCAAATTCTCGCGGCATTCCGAGTCCGGCGGACGAAGTTGGCCAGCCCCACCCCCCAAGGTTATAGCCCACCCGTTTTTGTGGCCTTTTTGCGCTGGACGAACTTGGCGCCCCGGCCTTCGGGCGGTTATTTTTGGGCGCACCGTTGCCTGTGTCCTATTTTGGGCACACAGAGGCCTCTCGCAAAGTCTCGCGCCATTCCGAGTCCGCCGGACGAAGTTGGCCAGCCCCACCCCCCAAGGCTATAGCCCACACGTTTTTGTGGCGTTTTTGCGCTGGACGAACTTGGCGCCACGGCCTTCGGGCGGTTAGTTTTCGGAGCGGCTTTGCCCGCGGCCTATTTTTAGCACACAGAGGCCCCTCGCAAAGTCTCGCGGTATTCCGTGTCCGGCGGACGAAGTGGGCCAGCCCCACCCCCCAAGGCTATAGCCCACCCGTTTTTGTGGCCTTTTTCCGCTGGACGAACTTGGCGCCCCGGCCTTCGGGCGGTTATTTTTGGGAGTGGATTGGTCCGCGGCCTATTTTTGGCTCACGGAGGCCCCTCGCAAAGCCTCGCGGCATTCCGAGTCCGGCGGATGAAGTTGGCCAGCCCCACCCCCCAAGGCTATAGCCCACCCGTTTTTGTGGCCTTTTTGCGCTGGACGAACTTGGCGCCCCGGCCTTCGGGCAGTTATTTTTGGGCGCGGCTTTGCCCGCGGCCTATATTTGGCACACGAAGGCCCCTCGCAAAGTCTTCCGGCATTCCGTGTCCGGCGGACGAAGTCGGCCAGCCCCACCCCCCAAGGCTATAGCCCACCCGTTTTTGTGGCCTTTTTGCGATGGACGAACTTGGCGCCCCAGCCTTCGGGCGGTTATTTTTGGGTGCGGCTTTGCCCTCGGCTTATGTTTGGCGCACGGAGACCCCTCGCAAAGTCAAGCGGCATTCCGAGTCCGGCGGACGAAGTTGGCCAACCCCACCCCCCTAGGCTATAGCCCACCCATTTTTGTGGCCTTTTTCCGCTGGACGAACTTGGCGCCCCGGCCTTCGGACGGTTATTTTTGGGCGCAGCTTTGCCCGCGGCCTATTTTTAGCTCACGGAGGCCCCTCGCAAAGTCTCGCGGCATTCCGAGTCCGGCGGATGAAGTTGGCCAGCCCCACCCCCCAAGGCTATATAGCCCACCCGTTTTTGTGGCCTTTTTGCGCTGGACGAACTTGGCGCTCCGGCCTTCGGGCGGTTATTTTTGGGAGCGGCTTTGCCCGAGGGCTATTTTTGGCACACGGAGACCCCTCACAAACTCTTGCTGCATTCCGAGTCCGGCGGACGAAGTTGGCCAGCCCCACCCCCCAAGGCTATAGCCCACCCGTTTTTGTGCACATTTTCCGCTGGACGTACTTGGCGCCCCGGCCTTCGGGCTGTTATTTTTGGGCGTAGCTTTGCCCGCGCCGTATGTTTGGCACACTGAGGCCCCTCACAAAGTCTCGCGGCATTCCGAGTCCGTCGGACGAAGTCGGCCAGCCCCACCCCCCAACGCTATAGCCCACCCGTTTTTGTGGCCTTTTTCCGCTGGACGAACTTGGCGCCCCGGCCTTCGGGCGGTTATTTTTGTGCGTGGCTCTGGCCGCGGCCTATTTTTTGCATACGGAGGCCCCTCGCAAATTCTCGCGGCATTCCGAGTCCGGCGGACGAAGTTGGCCAGCCCCACTCCCCAAGGTTATAGCCCACCCGTTTTTGTGGCCTTTTTGCGCTGGACGAACTTGGCGCCCCGGCCTTCGGGTGGTTATTTTTGGGAGCGGCTTTGCCCGCGGGCTATTTTTGGCACACGGAGACCCCTCACAAAGTCTGGCTGCATTCCGAGTCCGGCGGACGAAGTTGGCCAGCCCCACCCCCCAAGGCTATAGCCCACCCGTTTTTGTAGCCTTTTTGCGCTGGACGAACTTGGCGCCCCGGCCTTCGGGCGGTTATTTTTGGGAGTGGCTTTGTCCGCGGCCTATTTTTGGCTCACGGAGGCCCCTCGCAAAGCCTCGCGGCATTCCGAGTCCGGCGGATGAAGTTGGGCAGCCCCACCCCCCAAGGCTATAGCCCACCCGTTTTTGTGGCCTTTTTGCGCTGGACGAACTTGGCGCCCCGGCCTTCGGGCAGTTATTTTTGGGCGCGGCTTTGCCCGCGGCCTATATTTGGCACACGAAGGCCCCTCGCAAAGTCTTCCGGCATTCCGAGTCCGGCAGACGAAGTCGGCCAGCCCCACCCCCCAAGGCTATAGTCCACCCGTTTTTGTGGCCTTTTTGCGATGGACGAACTTGGCGCCCCAGCCTTCGGGCGGTTATTTTTGGGCTCGGCTTTGCCCTCGGCTTATGTTTGGCACACGGAAGCCCCTCGCAAAGTCTCGCAGCATTCCGAGTCCGGCGGACGAAGTTGGCCAACCCCACCCCCCAAGGCTATAGCCCACCCATTTTTGTGGCCTTTTTCCGCTGGACGAACTTGGCGCCCCGGCCTTCGGACGGTTATTTTTGGGCGCGGCTTTGCCCGCGGTCTATTTTTAGCTCACGGAGGCCCCTCGCAAAGTCTCGTGCCATTCCGAGTCCGCCGGACGAAGTTGGCCAGCCCCACCCCCCAAGGCTATAGCCCACCCGTTTTTGTGGCCTTTTTGCGCTGGACGAACGTGGCGCCCCAGCCTTCGGGCGGTTATTTTTGGCCGCGGCTTTGCCTGCGTCCTATTTTTGGCACACAGAGGCCGCTCGCAAAGTCTCGCGGTATTCCGAGTCCGGTGGATGAAGTTGGCCAGCCCCACACCCCAAGGCTATAGCCCACCCGTTTTTGTGCCCATTTTCCGCTGGACGTACTTGGCGTTCCGGCCTTCGGGCTGTTATTTTTGGGTGTAGCTTTGCCCGCGCCGTATGTTTGGCACACGGAGGCCCCTCACAAAGTCTCGCGGCATTCCGAGTCCGTCGGACGAAGTCGGCCAGCCCCACCCCCCAAGGCTATAGCCCACCCGTTTTTGTGGCCTTTTTCCGCTGGACGAACTTGGCGCCCCGGCCTTCGGGTGGTTATTTTTGGGCGTGCCCGTTCCCGCGGCCTATTTTTTGCACACGGAGGCCCCTCGCAAATTCTCGCGGCATTCCGAGTCCGGCGGACGAAGTTGGCCAACCCCACCCCCAAGGCTATAGCCCACCCGTTTTTGTGGCCTTTTTGCGCTGGACGAACTTGGCGCCCCCGCCTTCGGGTGATTATTTTTGGGCGTGGCATTGCCCTCGGCTTATGTTTGGCGCACGGAGGCCCCTCGCAAAGTCTCGCGGCATTCCGAGTCAGGCGGACGAAGTTGGCCAACCCCACCCCCCAAGGCTATAGCCCACCCGTTTTTGTGGCCTTTTTGCGCTGGACGAACTTGGCGCCCCCGCCTTCGGGTGATTATTTTTGGGCGTGGCATTGCCCTCGGCTTATGTTTGGCGCACGGAGGCCCCTCGCAAAGTCTCGCGGCATTCCGAGTCAGGCGGACGAAGTTGGCCAACCCCACCCCCCAAGGCTATAGCCCACCCGTTTTTGTGGCCTTTTTGCGCCGGACGAACTTGGCGCCCCGGCCTTCGGGCGGTTATTTTTGGGAGCGGCTTTGCCCGCGGGCTATTTTTGGCACACGGAGACCCCTCACAAAGTCTCGCTGCATTCCGAGTCCGGCGGACGAAGTTGGCCAGCCCCACCCCCCAAGGCTATAGCCCACCCGTTTTTGTGGCCTTTTTCTGCTGGACGAACTTGGCGCCCCGGCCTTCGGGTGGATATTTTTGGGCGCACCATTGCCTGCGTCCTATTTTGGGCACACAGAGGCCCCTCGCAAAGTCTCGCGCCATTCCGAGTCCGCCGGACGAAGTTGGCCAGCCCCACCCCCCAAGGCTATAGCCCACCCGTTTTTGTGGCCTTTTTGCGCTGGACGAACTTGGCGCCCCGGCCTTCGGGCGGTTATTTTTGGGAGCGGCTTCGTCCGCGGCCTATTTTTGGCTCACGGAGACCCCTCGCAAAGTCTCGCGGCATTCCGAGTCCGGAGGACGAAGTTGGCCAGCCCCACCCCCCAAGGCTATAGCCCACCCGTTTTTGTGGCCTTTTTCCGCTGGCCGAACTTGGCGCCCTGCCTTCGGGTGGTTATTTTTGGGCGCGGGTTTGCCCGCTGCCTATTTTTGGCACACGCAGGCCCCTCGCAAAGTCTTGCGGCATTCCGAGTCCGGCGGACGAAGTTGGCCAGCCCCACCCCCCAAGGCTATAGCCCACCCGTTTTTGTGGACTTTTTCCGCTGGACGAACTTGGCACCCCGGCCTTTGGGCGGTTATTTTTGGGCCCAGCTTTGCCCGCGGCCTATTTTTGGCACCCGAAGGCCCCTCGCAAAGTCTCGCGGCATTCCGAGTCCGGCGGATGAAGTTGGCCTGCCCCACCCCCCAAGGCTATAGCCCACCCGTTTTTGTGGCCTTTTTGCGATGGACGAACGTGGCGCCCCAGCCTTCGGGCGGTTATTTTGGGCGCGGCTTTGCCCTCGGCTTATGTTTGGCACATGGAGGCCCCTCGCAAAGTCTCGCGGCATTCCGAGTCAGGCGGACGAAGTTGGCCAACCCCACCCCCCAAGGCTATAGCCCACCCGTTTTTGTGGCCTTTTTCCGCTGGACGAACTTGGCGCCCCGGCGTTCGGACGGTTATTTTAGGGCGCAGCTTTGCCCGCGGCCTATTTTTAGCTCACGGAGGCCCCTCGCAAAGTCTCGCGGCATTCCGAGTCCGGCGGATGAAGTTGGCCAGCCCCACCCCCCAAGGCTATAGCCCACCCGTTTTTGTGGCCTTTTTGCGCTGGACGAACTTGGTGCCCCCGCCTTCGGGTGATTATTTTTGGGCGTGGCTTTTCCCGCGGCCTATTTTTATCACACGGAGGCACCTCGCAAATTCTCGCGGCATTCCGAGTCCGGCGGACGAAGGTGGCCAGCCCCACCCCCCAAGGTTATAGCCCACCCGTTTTTGTGGCCTTTTTGCGCTGGACGAACTTGGCGCCCCGGCCTTCGGGAGGTTATTTTTGGGAGCGGCTTTGCCCGTGGGCTATTTTTGGCACACGGACACCCCTCACAAAGTCTCGCGGCATTCCGAGTCCGGCGGACGAAGTTGGCCAGCCCCACCCCCCAAGGCTATGGCCCACCCGTTTTTGTGGCCTTTTTCTGCTGGACGAACTTGGCGCCCCGGCATTCGGGCGGTTATTTTTGGGCGCACCGTTGCCTACGTCCTATTTTGGGCACACAGAGGCCCCTCGCAAAGTCTCGTGCCATTCCGAGTCCGCCGGACGAAGTTGGCCAGCCCCACCCCCCAAGGCTATAGCCCACCCGTTTTTGTGGCCTTTTTGCGATGGACGAACTTGGCGCCCCAGCCTTCGGGCGGTTATTTTTGGGCGCGGCTTTGCCCTCAGCTTATGTTTGGCGCACGGAGGCCCCTCGCAAAGTCTCGCGGCATTCCGAGTCCGGCGGACGAAGTTGGCCAACCCCACCCCCCAAGGCTATAGCCCACCCGTTTTTGTGGCCTTTTTCCGCTGGACGAACTTGGCGCCCCGGCCTTCGGACGGTAATTTTTGGGCGCGGCTTTGCCCGCGGCCTATTTTTAGCTCACGGAGGCCCCTCGCAAAGTCTCGCGGCATTCCGAGTCCGGCGGATGAAGTTGGCCAGCCCCACCCCCCAAGGCTATAGCCCACCCGTTTTTGTGGCCTTTTTGCGCTGGACGAACTTGGCGCCCCCGCCTTCGGGTGATTATTTTTGGGCGTGGCTTTTCCCGCGGCCTATTTTTGGCACACGGAGGCACCTCGCAAATTCTCGCGGCATTCCGAGTCCGGCGGACGAAGGTGGCCAGCCCCACCCCCCAAGGTTATAGCCCACCCGTTTTTGTGGCCTTTTTGCGCTGGACGAACTTGGCGCCCCGGCCTTCGGGTGGTTATTTTTGGGAGCGGCTTTGCCCGCGGTCTATTTTTGGCACACGGAGACCCCTCACAAAGTCTCGCTGCATTCCGAGTCCGGCGGACGAAGTGGGCCAGCCCCACCCCCCAAGGCTATAGCCCACCCGTTTTTGTGGCCTTTTTCCGCTGGCCGAACTTGGCGCCCTGCCTTCGGGTGGTTATTTTTGGGCGCGGGTTTGCCCGCGGCCTATTTTTGGTACACGCAGGCCCCTCGCAAAGTCTTGCGGCATTCCGAGTCCGGCGGACGAAGTTGGCCAGCCCCACCCCCCAAGGCTATAGCCCACCCGTTTTTGTGGCCTTTTTCCGCTGGACGAACTTGGCGCCCCAGCCTTCGGGCGGTTATTTTTGGGCGCGGCTTTGCCCTCGGCTTATGTTTGGCGCACGGAGGCCCCTCGTAAAGTCTCGCGGCATTCCGAGTCCGGCGGACGAAGTTGGCCAACCCCACCCCCCAAGGCTATAGCCCATCCGTTTTTGTGGCCTTTTTGCGCTGGACGAAATTGGCGCCCCCGCCTTCGGGTGATTATTTTTGGGCGTGGCTTTTCCCCCGGCCTATTTTTGGCACACGGAGGCACCTCGCAAATTCTCGCGGCATTCCGAGTCCGGCGGACGAAGGTGGCCAGCCCCACCCCCCAAGGTTATAGCCCACCCGTTTTTGTGGCCTTTTTGCGATGGACGAACTTGGCGCCCCAGCCTTCGGGCGGTTATTTTTGGGCGCGGCTTTGCCCTCGGCTTATGTTTGGCGCACGTAGGCCCCTCGCAAAGTCTCGCGGCATTCCGAGTCCGGCGGACGAAGTTGGCCAGCCCCACCCCCCAAGGCTATAGCCCACCCGTTTTTGTGGCCTTTTTGCGATGGACGAACTTGGCGCCCCAGCCTTCGGGCGGTTATTTTTGGGCGCGGCTTTGCCCTTGGCTTATGTTTGGCGCACGTAGGCCCCTCGCAAAGTCTCGCGGCATTCCGAGTCCGGCGGACGAAGTTGGCCAGCCCCACCCCCCAAGGCTATAGCGCACCTGTTTTTGTCGCCTTTTTCCGCTGGACGAACTTGGCGCCCCGGCCTTCGGGTGGTTATTTTTGGGCGCGGCTTTGCCCGTGGCCTATGTTTGGCACACGGAGGCCCCTCGCAAAGTCTCACGGCATTCCGAGTCCGGCGGGCGAAGTTGGCCAGCCCCTCCCCCCAAGGCTATAGCCCACCCGTTTTTGTGGCCTTTTTCCGCTGGACGATCTTGGCGCCCCATCTTCTGGTGGTTATGTTTGGGCGCGGGTTTGCCCGCGGCCTATTTTTGGCACACGGAGGCACCTCGCAAATTCTCGCGGCATTCCGAGTCCGGCGGACGAAGGTGGCCAGCCCCACCCCCCAAGGTTATAGCCCACCCGTTTTTGTGGCCTTTTTGCGATGGACGAACTTGGCGCCCCAGCCTTCGGGCGGTTATTTTTGGGCGCGGCTTTGCCCTCGGCTTATGTTTGGCGCACGTAGGCCCCTCGCAAAGTCTCGCGGCATTCCGAGTCCGGCGGACGAAGTTGGCCAGCCCCACCCCCCAAGGCTATAGCCCACCCGTTTTTGTGGCCTTTTTCCGCTGGCCGAACTTGGCGCCCTGCCTTCGGGTGGTTATTTTTGGGCGCGTGTTTGCCCGCGGCCTATTTTTGGCACACGCAGGCCCCTCGCAAAGTCTGGCGGCATTCCGAGTCCGGCGGACGAAGTTGGCCAGCCCCACACCCCAAGGCTATAGCCCACCCGTTTTTGTGGCCTTTTTCCGCTGGACGAACTTGGCTCCCCGGCCTTCGGGCGGTTATTTTTGGGAGCGGCTTTGTCCGCGGCCTATTTTTGGCTCACGGAGACCCCTCGCAAAGTCTCACGGCATTCCGAGTCCGGCGGACGAAGTTGGCCAGCCCCACCCCCCAAGGCTATAGCCCACCCGTTTTTGTGGCCTTTTTCCGCTGGCCGAACTTGGCGCCCTGCCTTCGGGTGGTTATTTTTGGGCGCGGGTTTGCCCGCGGCCTATTTTTGGCACACGCAGGCCCCTCGCAAAGTCTTGCGGCATTCCGAGTCCAGCGGACGAAGTTGGCCAGCCCCACCCCCCAAGGCTATAGCCCACCCGTTTTTGTGGCCTTTTTCCGCTGGACGAACTTGGCTCCCCGGCCTTCGGGCGGTTATTTTTGGGCCCAGCTTTGCCCGCGGCCTATTTTTGGCACACGGAGGCCCCTCGCAAAGTCACGCGGCATTCCGAGTCCGGCGGACGAAGTTGGCCAGCCCCACCCCCCAAGGCTATAGCGCACCTGTTTTTGTCGCCTTTTTCCGCTGGACGAACTTGGCGCCCCGGCCTTTGGGTGGTTATTTTTGGGCGCGGCTTTGCCCGTGGCCTATGTTTGGCACACGGAGGCCCCTCGCAAAGTCTCACGGCATTCCGAGTCCGGCGGGCGAAGTTGGCCAGCCCCTCCCCCCAAGGCTATAGCCCACCCGTTTTTGTTGCCTTTTTCCGCTGGACGATCTTGGCGCCCCATCTCCGGGTGGTTATGTTTTGGCGCGGGTTTGCCCGCGGCCTATTTTTGGCACACGCAGGCCCCTCGCAAAGTCTCACGGCATTCCGAGTCCGGCGGACGAAGTTGGCCTGCCCCACCCCCCAAGGCTATAGCCCACCCGTTTTTGTGGCCTTTTTGCGATGGACGAACTTGGCGCCCCAGCCTTCGGGCGGTTATTTTGGGCGCGGCTTTGCCCTCGGCTTATGTTTGGTGCATGGAGGCCCCTCGCAAAGTCTCGCGGCATTCCGAGTCAGGCGGACGAAGTTGGCCAACCCCACCCCCCAAGGCTATAGCCCACCCGTTTTTGTGGCCTTTTTGCGCTGGATGAACTTGGTGCCCCAGCCTTCGGGCGGTTATTTTAGGGCGCAGCTTTGCCCGCGGCCTATTTTTAGCTCACGGAGGCCCCTCGCAAAGTCTCGCGGCATTCCGAGTCCGGCGGATGAAGTTGGCCAGCCCCACCCCCCAAGGCTATAGCCCACCCGTTTTTGTGGCCTTTTTGCGCTGGACGAACTTGGTGCCCCCGCCTTCGGGTGATTATTTTTGGGCGTGGCTTTTCCCGTGGCCTATTTTTATCACACGGAGGCACCTCGCAAAGTCTCGTGCCATTCCGAGTCCGCCGGACGAAGTTGGCCAGCCCCACCCCCCAAGGCTATAGCCCACCCGTTTTTGTGGCCTTTTTGCGATGGACGAACTTGGCGCCCCAGCCTTCGGGCGGTTATTTTTGGGCGCGGCTTTGCCCTCAGCTTATGTTTGGCGCACGGAGGCCCCTCGCAAAGTCTCGCGGCATTCCGAGTCCGGCGGACGAAGTTGGCCAACCCCACCCTCCAAGGCTATAGCCCACCCGTTTTTGTGGCCTTTTTCCGCTGGACGAAATTGGCTCCCCGGCCTTCGGCCTGTTATTTTTGGGCCCAGCTTTGCCCGCGGCCTATTTTTGGCACACGGAGGCCCCTCGCAAAGTCTCGCGGCATTCTGAGTCCGGCGGATGAAGTTGGCCAGCCCCCCCCCCCCCAAGGCTATAGCCCACCCGTTTTTTTGGCCTTTTTGCGATGAACGAACTTGGCGCCCCAGCCTTCGGGCGCGGCTTTGCCCTCGGCTTATGTTTGGCGCACGGAGGCCCCTCGCAAAGTCTCACGGCATTCCGAGTCCGGCGGACGAAGTGGGCCAACCCCACCCCCCAAGGCTATAGCCCACCCGTTTTTGTGGCCTTTTTCCGCTGGACGAACTTGGCGCCCCGGCCTTCGGACGGTTATTTTTGGGCGCGGCTTTGCCCGCGGCCTATTTTTAGCTCACGGAGACCCCTCGCAAAGTCTCGTGGCAGTCCGAGTCCGGCGGATGAAGTTGGCCAGCCCCACCCCCCAAGGCTATAGCCCACCCGTTTTTGTGGCCTTTTTGCGCTGGACGAACTTTGCGCCCCCGCCTTCGGGTGATTATTTTTGGGCGTGGCTTTTCCCGCGGCCTTTTTTTGGCACACGGAGGCACCTCGCAAATTCTCGCGGCATTCCGAGTCCGGCGGACGAAGGTGGCCAGCCCCACCCCCCAAGGTTATAGCCCACCCGTTTTTGTGGCCTTTTTGCGCTGGACGAACTTGGCGCCCTGGCCTTCGGGCGGTTATTTTTGGGAGCGGCTTTGCCCGCGGGCTATTTTTGGCACACGGAGACCCCTCACAAAGTCTCGCTGCATTCCGAGTCCGGCGGACGAAGTCGGCCAGCCCCACCCCCCAAGGCTATAGCCCACCTGTTTTTGTGACCTTTTTCTGCTGGACGAACTTGGCGCCCCGGCCTTCGGGCCGTTATTTTTGGGCGCACCGTTGCCTGGGTCCTATTTTGGGCACACAGAGGCCCCTCGCAAAGTCTCGCGCCATTCCGAGTCCGCCGGACGAAGTTGGCCAGCCCCACCCCCCAAGGCTATAGCCCACCCGTTTTTGTGGCCTTTTTGCGCTGGACGAACTTGGCGCCCCGGCCTTCGGGCGGTTGTTTTTGGGAGTGGCTTTGTCCGCGGCCTATTTTTGGCTCATGGAGACCCCTCGCAAAGTCTCGCGGCATTCCGAGTCCGGCGGACGAAATTGGCCAGCCCCACCCCCCAAGGCTATAGCCCACCCGTTTTTGTGGCCTTTTTCCGCTGGCCGAACTTGGCGCCCTGCCTTCGGGTCGTTATTTTTGGGCGCGGGTTTGCCCGCGGCCTATTTTTGGCACACGCAGGCCCCTCGCAAAGTCTTGCGGCATTCCGAGTCCGGCGGACGAAGTTGGCCAGCCCCACCCCTCAAGGCTATAGCCCACCCGTTTTTGTGGCCTTTTTCCGCTGGACGAACTTGGCTCCCCGGCCTTCGTGCGGTTATTTTTGGGCCCAGCTTTGCCCGCGGCCTATTTTTGGCACACGGAGGCCCCTCACAAAGTCACGCGGCATTCCGAGTCCGGCGGACGAAGTTGGCCAGCCCCACCCCCCAAGGCTATAGCGCACCTGTTTTTGTGTCCTTTTTCCGCTGGACGAACTTGGCGCCCCGGCCTTTGGGTGGTTATTTTTGGGCGCTTCTTTTCCCGTGGCCTATGTTTGGCACACGGAGGCCCCTCGCAAAGTCTCACGGCATTCCGAGTCCGGCGGGCGAAGTTGGCCAGCCCCTCCCCCCAAGGCTATAGCCCACCCGTTTTTGTGGCCTTTTTCCGCTGGACGATCTTGGCTCCCCAGCCTTCGGGTGGTTATTTTTGGGTGCAGCTTTGTCCGCGGCCTATTTTTCATACACGGAGGCCCCTCGCAAAGTCTCACGGCATTCTGAGTCCGGCGGACGAAGTTGGCCAGCCCCACCCCCCAAGGCTATAGCCCACCCGTTTTTGTGGCCTTTTTGTGCTGGACGAACTTGGCGCCCCATCCTTTGGGCAGTTATTTTTGGGCGCGGCTTTGCCCGCAGCCTATGTTTGGCACATGGAGGCCCCTCGCAAAGTCTCGCGGCATTCCGAGTCCGGCGGACGAAGTTGGCCAGCCCCACCACCCAAGGCTATAGCCCACCCGTTTTTGTGGCCTTTTTCCGTTGGACGAACTTGGCGCCCCGGCCTTTGGGCGGTTATTTTTGGGTGTGGGTTTGCCCGCGGCCCATTTTTGGCACACGGAGGCCACTCGGAGAGTCTCGCGGCATTCCGGGGCCGGCGGACGAAGTGGGCCAGCCCCAGCCCCCAAGGCTATAGCCCACCCGTTTTTGTAGCCTTTTGGCGCAGGACGAACTTGGCGCCCCCGCCTTTGGACGGTTATTTTTGGGCGTGGCTTTGCCCGTCACCTATGTTTGGCACACGGAAGACCCTCACAAAGTCTCACGGCATTCCGAGTCCGGCGGACGAAGTTGGCCAGCCCGACCCCCCAAGGCTAAAGCCCACCCGTTTTTGTGGCCTATTTCCGCTGGCCGAACTTGGCGCCCCGGCCTTCGGGTGGTTATTTTTGGGCCCGGGTTTGCCCGCGGCCTATTTTTGACACACGGAGGCTCCTCGCAAAGGCTTGCGGCATTCCGAGTCCGCCGGACGAAGTCGGCCAGCCCCACCCCCCAAAGGCTATAGCCCACCCGTTTCTGTGGCCTTTTCGCGATGGACGAACTTGGCGCCCCGGCCTTTGGGTGGTTATTTTTGGGCGCGGCTTTGCCCGTGCCCTATGTTTGGCACACGGAAGCCCCTCGCAAAGTCTCATGGCATTCCGAGTCCGGCGGACGAAGTTGGCCAGCCCGACCCCCCAAGGCTATAGCCCACCCGTTTTTGTGGCCTATTTCCGCTGGCCGAACTTGGCGCCCCGGCCTTCGGGTGGTTATTTTTGGGCGCGGGTTTGCCCGCGGGCTATTTTTAGTACACGGAGGCCCCTCGCAAAGTCTTGCGGCATTCCGAGCCCGGCGGACGAAGTTGGCCAGCCCCACCCCCCAAAGCTATAGCCCACCCGTTTCTGTGGCCTTTTCGCGATGGACGAACTTGGCGCCCCGGCCTTTGGGTGGTTATTTTTGGGCGCGGCTTTGCCCGTGCCCTTTGTTTGGCACAAGGAAGCCCCTCGCAAAGTCTCACGGCATTCCGAGTCCGGCGGACGAAGTTGGCCAGCCCGACCCCCCAAGGCTATAGCCCACCCGTTTTTGTGGCCTATTTCCGCTGGCCGAACTTGGCGCCCCGGCCTTCGGGTGTTTATTTTTGGGCGCGGGTTTGCCCGCGGGCTATTTTTGGTACACGGAGGCCCCTCGCAAAGTCTTGCGGCATTCCGAGTCCGGCGGACGAAGTCGGCCAGCCCCACCCCCCAAGGCTATAGCCCACCCGTTTTTGTGGCCTTTTTCCGCTGGACGAACTTGGCGCCCCGGCCTTTGGGTGGTTATTTTTGGGTGCGATTTTACCCGTGGCCTATTTTTGGCACACGGAGGCCCCTCGCAGAGTCTCGCGGCATTCCGAGTCCGGCGGACGAAGTTGGCCAGCCCCACCCCCCAAGGCTATAGCCCACCCGTTTTTGTGCCCTTTTGGCGCTGGACGAACTTGGCGCCCCGGCCTTTGGGTGGTTATTTTTGGGTGCGGCTTTGCCCGTGGCCTATGTTTGGCACACGGAAGCCCCTCGCTAAGTCTCACGGCATTCCGAGTCCGGCGGACGAAGTTGGCAAGCCCCACCCCCCAAGGCTATAGCCTACCCGTTTTTGTGGCCTATTTCCACTGGCCGAACTTGGCGCCCCGGCCTTTGGGTGGTTATTTTTGGGCGCGGGTTTGCCCGCGGCCTATTTTTGGCACACGGAGGCCACTCGCAAAGTCTTGCGGCATTCCGAGTCCGGCGGACGAAGTTGGCCAGCCCCACCCCCCAAGGCTATAGCCCACCCGTTTTTGTGGCCTTTTTCCGCTGGACGGACCTGGCTCCCCGGCCTTCGGGGGGTTATTTTTAGGCACAGTTTTGTCCACAGCCTATGTTTGGCACACGGAGGCCCCTCGCAAAGTCTCGCGGCATTCCAAGTCCGGCGGATGAAGTTGGCCAGCCCCACCCCCCAAGGCTATAGCCCAACCGTTTTTGTTGTCTTTTTGCGCTGGACGAACTTGGCGCCCCGGCTTTCGGGCGGTTATTTTTGGGCGCGACTTTGCCCGCGGCCTATTTTTGGCACACAGAGGCCCATCGCTAAGTCTCGCGGCATTCCGAGTCCGGCGGACGAAGTTGGCCAGCCCCACCCCCCAAGGCTATAGCCCACCCGTTTTTGTGGCCTTTTTGAGCTGGACGAACTTGGCGCCCCGGCCTTCGTGCGGTTATTTTTGGGTACGGCTTTGCCCGCGGCCTATGTTTGGCACAGGGAGGCCCCTCGCAAAGTCTCGCGGCATTCCGAGTCCGGCGGATGAAGTTGGCCAGCCCCACCCCCCAAGGCTATAGCCCACCCGTTTTTGTGGCCTTTTTCCGCTGGACGAACTTGGCGCCCCGGCCATCGGGCTGTTATTTTTGGGTGCGGCTTTACCTACGGTCCATGTTTGGTACATGGAGGCTCCTCGTAAAATCTTGCGGCATTCCGAGTCCGGCGGACGAAGTTGGCCAGCCCCACGCCCCAAGGCTATAGCCCAACCGTTTTTGTGGCCTTTTTCCGCTGGACGAACTTGGCGCCCCGGCCTTCGGGCAGTTATTTTTGGGCACGGCTTTGCCCGCGGCCTATGTTTGGCACACGGAGGCCCCTCGTAAAGTCTCGTGGCATTCCGAGTCCGGCAGATGAAGTTGGCCAGCCCCACCCCCCAAGGCTATAGCCCACCCGTTTTTGTGGCCTTTTTCCGCTGGACGAACTTGGCGCCCCGGCCTTTGGGCGGTTATTTTTAGGTGCGGGTTCACCTGCGGCCTATTTTTGGCACACGGAGGCCCCTCGCAGAGTCTTGCGGCATTCCGAGTCCGGCGGACGAAGTAGGCCAGCCCCACCCCCCAAGGCTATAGCCCACACGTTTTTGTGGCCTTTTGGCGCTGGACGAACTTGGCGCCCCAGCCTTTGGGCGGTTATTTTTGGGCGTGGCTTTGCCCGTGGCCTACGTTTGGCACACGGAAGCCCCTCGCAAAGTCTCACGACATTCCAAGTCCGGCGGACGAAGTTGGCCAGCCCCACCCCCCCAGGCTATAGCCTACCCGTTTTCGTGGCCTATTTCCACTGGCCGAACTTGGTGCCCCGGCCTTCGGGTGGTTATTTTTAGGTGCGGCTTTGTCTGTAGCCTATGTTTGGCACATGGAGGCCCCTCGCAAAGTCTCACGGCATTCCGAGTCCGGCGGATGAAGTTGGCCAGCCCCACCCCCCAAGGCTATAGCCCAACCGTTTTTGTTGTCTTTTTGCGCTGGACGAACTGGGCGCCCCGGCCTTCGGGCGGTTATTTATGGGCGCGACTTTGCCCGCGGCCTATTTTTGGCACACGGAGGCCCATCGCAAAGTCTCGCGGCATTCCGAGTCCGGCGGACGAAGTTAGCTAGCCCCACCCCCCAAGGCTATAGCCCACCCGTTTTTGTGGCCTTTTTCCGCTGGACGAACTTGGCACCCCGGCCTTCGGGCCGTTATTTTTGGGCGCGGCTTTTTCCGCGGCCAATTTTTGGCACATGGAGGCCCCTCGCAAAGTCTCGCGGCATTCCGAGTCCGGCGGACGAAGTTGGCCAGCCCCACCCCCCAAGGCTATAGCCCACCCGTTTTTGTGGCCTTTTTCCGCTGGACGAACTTGGCGCCCCGGCCTTCGGGCTGTTATTTTTGGGTGCGGCTTTGCCTGCAGTCCATGTTTGGTACACGGAGGCTCCTCGTAAAGTCTCGCGGCATTCCGAGTCCGGCGGACGAAGTTGGCCAGCCCCACGCCCCAAGGCTATAGCCCAACTGTTTTTGTGGCCTTTTTCCGCTGGACGAACTTGGCGCCCCGGCCTTCGGGCGGTTATTTTTAGGCGCGGCTTTGCCCGCAGCCTATGTTTGGCACACGGAGGCCCCTCGCAAAATCTCGCGGCATTCCGAGTCCGGCGGATGAAGTTGGCCAGCCCCACCCCCTAAGGCTATAGCCCACCCGTTTTTGTGGCCTTTTTCCGCTCGACGAACGTGGCACCCCGGCCTTTGGGTGGTTATTTTTGGGTGCGGGTTTAACCGCGGCCTATTTTTGGCACACGAAGGCCCCTCGCTGAGTCTCGCGGCATTCCGAGTCCGGCGGACGAAGTTGGCCAGCCTCACCACCCAAGGCTCTAGCCAACCCGTTTTTTGTGGCCTTTTGGCGCTGGACGAACTTGGCGCCCCGGCCTTTGGGCGGTTATTTTTGGGCACGGCTTTCCCCGTGGCCTATGTTTGGCACACGGAAGCCCCTCGGAAAGTCTCACGGCATTCCGAGTCCGGCGGACGATGTTGGCCAGCCCCACCCCCCAAGGCTATAGCCTACCCGTTTTCGTGGCCTATTTCCACTGGCCGAACTTGGTGCCCCGGCCTTCGGGTGGTTATTTTTAGGCGCGGCTTTGTCTGCAGCCTATGTTTGGCACATGGAGGCCCCTCGCAAAGTCTCGCGGCATTCCGAGTCCGGCAGATGAAGTTGGCCAGCCCCACGCCCCAAGGCTATAGCCCAACTGTTTTTGTGGCCTTTTTCCGCTGGACGAAATTGGCGCCCCGGCCCTCGGGCGGTTATTTTTAGGTGCGGCTTTGTCCGCAGCCTATGTTTGGCACACGGAGGCCCCTCGCAAAATCTCACGGCATTCCGAGTCCGGCGGATGAAGTTGGCCAGCCCCACCCCCCAAGGCTATAGCCCACCCGTTTTTGTGGCCTTTTTCCGCTGGACGAACTTGGCGCCCCGGCCTTTGGGCGGTTATTTTTGGGTGCGGGTTTACCCACGGCCTATTTTTGGCACACGGAGGCCCCTCGCAGACTCTCGCGGCATTCCGAGTCCGGCAGATGAAGTTGGCCAGCCCCACCCCCCAAGGCTATAGCCCACCCGTTTTTGTGGCCTTTTTCCGCTGGACGAACTTGGCGCCCCGGCCTTTGGGCGGTTATTTTTAGGTGCGGGTTTACCCGCAGCCTATTTTTGGCACACGGAGGCCCCTCGCAGAGTCTCGCGGCATTCCGAGTCCGGCGGACGAAGTAGGCCAGCCCCACCCCCCAAGGCTATAGCCCACACGTTTCTGTGGCCTTTTGGCGCTGGACGAACTTGGCGCCCCGGCCTTTGGGCGGTTATTTTTGGGCGTGGCTTTGTCCGTGGCCTATGTTTGGCACACGGAAGCCCCTCGCAAAGTCTCACGGCATTCCGAGTCCGGCGGACGAAGTTGGCCAGCCCCACCCCCCAAGGCTATAGCCTACCCGTTTTCGTGGCCTATTTCCACTGGCCGAACTTGGTGCCCCGGCCTTCGGGTGGTTATTTTTAGGCGCGGCTTTGTCTGCAGCCTATGTTTGGCACATGGAGGCCCCTCGCAAAGTCTCGCGGCATTCCGAGTCCGGCGGATGAAGTTGGCCAGCCCCACGCCCCAAGGCTATAGCCCAACTGTTTTTGTGGCCTTTTTCCGCTGGACGAACTTGGCGCCCCGGCCTTCGGGCGGTTATTTTTGGGTGCGGGTTTACCCACGGCCTATTTTTGGCACACGGACGCCCCTCGCAGAGTCTCGCGGGATTCCGAGTCCGGCGGACGAAGTTGGCCAGCCCCACCACCCAAGGCTATAGCCCACCCGTTTTTGTGGCCTTTTGGCGCTGGACGAACTTGGCGCCCCGGCCTTTGGGCGGTTATTTTTATGCACGGCTTTGCCCGTGGCCTATGTTTGGCACACGGAAGCACCTCGTAAAGTCTCACGGCATTCCGAGTCCGGCGGACGAAGTTGGCCAGCCCCACCCCCCAAGGCTATAGCCTACCCGTTTTTATGGCCTATTTCCACTGCCCGAACTTGGCGCCCCGGCCTTCGGGTGGTTATTTTTAGGCGCGGCTTTGTCCGCAGCCTATGTTTGGCACACGGAGGCCCCTCGCAAAGTCTCGCGGCATTCCGAGTCCGGCGGATGAAGTTGGCCAGCCCCACCCCCCAAGGCTATAGCCCAACTGTTTTTGTTGTCTTTTTGCGCTGGACGAACTTGGCGCCCCGGTCTTCAGGCGGTTATTTTTGGGCGCGACTTTGCCCGCGGCCTATTTTTGGCACACGGAGACCCATCGCAAACTCGCGGCATTCCGAGTCCGGCGGACGAAGTTGGCTAGCCCCCCCCCCCAAGGCTATAGCCCACCCGTTTTTGTGGCCTTTTTGAGCTGGACGAACTTGGCGCCCCGGCCTTCGGGCGGTTATTTTTGGGCGCGGCTTTGCCCGCGTCCTATGTTTGGCACACGGAGGCCCCTCGCAAAGTCTCGCGGCATTCCTAGTCCGGCGGACGAAGTTGGCCAACCCCACCCCCCAAGGCTATGGCCCACCCTTTTTTGTGGCCTTTTTCCCCTGGACGAACTTGGCGCCCCGGCCTTCGGGCGGTTATTTTTAGGCGCGGCTTTGTCCGCAGCCTATTTTTGGCACACAGAGGCCCCTCGCAAAGTCTCGCTGCATTCCGAGTCTGGCGGACGTAGTTGGCCAGCCCCACCCCCCAAGGCTATAGCCCAACTGTTTTTGTGGCCTTTTTCCGCTGGACGAACTTGGCACCCCGGCCTTCGGGCCGTTATTTTTGGGCGCGGCTTTGGCCGCGGCCTATTTTTGGCACACGGAGGCCCATCGTAATGTCTCGCGGCATTCCGAGTCCGGCGGACGAAGTTGGCTAGCCCCACCCCCCAAGGCTATAGCCCACCCGTTTTTGTGGCCTTTTTGCGCTGGACGAACTTGGCGCCCCGGCCTTCGGGTGGTTATTTTTGGGCGCGGCTTTGCCTGCGGCCTATTTTTGGCACACGGAGGCCCATCGTAAAGTCTCGCGGCATTCCGAGTCCGGCCGACGAAGTTGGCTAGCCCCACCCCCCAAGGCTATAGCCCACCCGTTTTTGTGGCCTTTTTGAGCTGGACGAACTTGGCGCCCCGGCCTTCGGGCGGTTATTTTTGGGCGCGGCTTTGCCCGCGTCCTATGTTTGGCACACGGAGGCCCCTCGCAATGTCTCGCGGCATTCCTAGTCCGGCGGACGAAGTTGGCCAGCCCCACCCCCCAAGGCTATAGCCCACCCTTTTTTGTGGCCTTTTTCCCCTGGACGAACTTGGCGCCCCGGCCTTTGGGTGGTTATTTTTGGGTGCGGCTTTGCCCGCGGCCTAGTTTTGGAACACAGAGGCCCCTCGGAAAGTCTCGCGGCATTCCGAGTCCGGCGGACGAAGTTGGCCAGCCCCACCCCCCAAGGCTATAGCCCACCCGTTTTTGTGGCCTTTTTGCGCTGGACGAACTTGGCGCCCTGGCCTTCGGGTGGTTATTTTTGGCCGCGGCTTTGCCCGCGGCCTATGTTTGGCACATGGAGGCCCCTCGCAAAGTCTCGCGGCATTCCGAGTCCGGCGGACGAAGTTGGCCCGCCCCACCCCCCAACGCTATAGCCCACCCGTTTTTGTGGCCTTTTTGCGCTGGGCGAACTTGGTGCCCCGACCTTCGGTCGGTTATTTTGGGGCGCGGCTTCGCCCACGGCCTATTTTTGGCACACGGAGGCCCCTCCTAAAATCTCGCGTCATTCCGAGTCCGGCAGACGAAGTTGGCCAGCCGCACCCCCCAAGGCTATAGGCCAACCGTTTTTGTGGCCTTGTTGCGCTGGACGAACTCGGCGCCCAGGCCTTCGGGCGGTTATTTTTGGGCGCGGCTTTGCCCGCGGCCTATTTTTGGCACACAGAGGCCCCTCGCAAAGTCCCGCGGCATTCCGAGTCCGGCGGACGTAGTTGGCCAGCCCCACCCCCCAAGGCTATAGCCCAACCGTTTTTGTGGCCTTTTTCTGCTGGACGAACTTGGCACCCCGGCCTTCGGGCCGTTATTTTTGGGCTCGGCTATGCCCACGGCCTATTATTGGAACATGGAGGCCCCTCGCAAAGTCTCGCGGCATTCCGAGTCCGGCGGACGAAGTTGGCCAGCACCACCCCCCAAGGCTATAGCCCACCCGTTTTTTTGGCCTTATTCCACTGGACGAACTTGTCACCCCGGCCTTCGGGTGGTTATTTATTTGTGCGCGGCTTTGCCCGCGGCCTATTTTTGGAACACGGAGGCCCCTCGTAAAGTCTCGCGGCATTCCGAGTCCGGCGGACGAAGTTGGCCAGCCCCACCCCCCAAGGCTATAGCCCACCCGTTTTTGTGCCCTTTTTGCGCTGGACGAACTTGGCGCCCCGGCCTTCGGTCGGTTATTTTTGGGCGCGGCTTTGCCCGCCGCCTATTTTTGGAACACGGAGGCCCCTCGGAAAGTCTCGCGGCATTCCGAGTCCGGCGGACGAAGTTGGCCAGCCCCACCCCCCAACGCTATAGCCCACCCGTTTTTGTGGCCTTTTTGCGCTGGACGAACTTGGCGCCCCGGCCTTCGGGCGGTTATTTTTGGGTTCGGCTTTGTACGCAGCCTATGTTTCACACACGGAGGCTCCTCACAAAGTCTCGCGGCATTCCGAGTCCGGCGGACGAAGTTGGCCAGCCCCACCCCCCAAGGCTATAGCCCACCCGTTTTTGTGGCCTTTTTCCGCTGGACGAACTTGGCGCCCCGGCCTTCGGGCGGTTATTTTTGGGCGCGGCTTTGCCCACGGCCTATTTTTTGAACATGGAGGACCCTCGCAATGTCTCGCGGCATCCGAGTCCGGCGGACGAAGTTCGCCAGCCCCACCCCCCAAGGCTATAGCCCACCCGTTTTTGTGGCCTTTTTGCGCTGGACGAACTTGGAGCCCCGGCCTTCGGTCGGTTATTTTTGGGCTCGGCTTTGCCCGCCGCCTATTTTTGGAGCACAGATGCCCCTCGGAAAGTCTCGCGGCATTCCGAGTCCGGCGGACGAAGTTGGCCAGCCCCACCCCCCAAGGCTATAGCCCACCCGTTTTTGTGGCCTTTTTGCGCTGGACGAACTTGGCGCCCCGGCCTTCGGGCGGTTATTTTTGGGTTCGGCTTTGCCCGCAGCCTATGTTTCACACACGGAGGCTCCTCACAAAGTCTCGCGGCATTTCGTGTCCGGCGGACGAAGTTGGCCAGCCCCACCCCCCAAGGCTATAGCCCACCCGTTTTTGTGGCCTTTTTCCGCTGGACGAACTTGGCGCCCCGGCCTTCGGGCGGTTATTTTTGGGCGCGGCTTTGCCCACGGCCTATTTTTTGAACACGGAGGACCCTCGCAAAGTCTCGCGGCATCCGAGTCCGGCGGACGAAGTTCGCCCGCCCCACCCCCCAAGGCTATAGCCCACCCGTTTTTGTGGCCTTTTTGCGCTGGACGAACTTGGTGCCCCGGCCTTTGGTCGGTTATTTTTGGGCTCGGCTTTGCCCGCCGCCTAGTTTTGGAGCACAGAGGCCCCTCGGAAAGTCTCGCGGCATTCCGAGTCCGGCGGACGAAGTTGGCCAGCCCCACCCCCCAAGGCTATAGCCCACCCGTTTTTGTGGCCTTTTTGCGCTGGACGAACTTGGCGCCCCGGCCTTCGGGCGGTTATTTTTGGGTTCGGCTTTGCCCGCAGCCTATGTTTCACACACGGAGGCTCCTCACAAAGTCTCGCGGCATTTCTTGTCCGGCGGACGAAGTTGGCCAGCCCCACCCCCCAAGGCTATAGCCCACCCGTTTTTGTGGCCTTTTTCCGCTGGACGAACTTGGCGCCCCGGCCTTCGGGCGGTTATTTTTGGGCGCGGCATTGCCCACAGCCTATTTTTTGAACACGGAGGACCCTCGCAAAGTCTCGCGGCATCCGAGTCCGGCGGACAAAATTTTCCTGCCCCACCCCCCAAGGCTATAGCCCACCCGTTTTTGTGGCCTTTTTGCGCTGGACGAACTTGGAGCCCCGGCCTTCGGTCAGTTATTTTTGGGCGCGGCTTTGCCCGCCGCCTAGATTTGGAACACAGAGGCCCCTCGGAAAGTCTCGCGGCATTCCGAGTCCGGCGGACGAAGTTGGCCAGCCCCACCCCCCAAGGCTATAGCCCACCCGTTTTTGTGCCCTTTTTGCGCTGGACGAACTTGGCGCCCCGGTCTTCGGTCGGTTATTTTTGGGCGCGGCTTTGCCCGCCGCCTATTTTTGGAACACGGAGGCCCCTCGGAAAGTCTCGCGGCATTCCGAGTCCGGCGGACGAAGTTGGCCAGCCCCACCCCCCAACGCTATAGCCCACCCGTTTTTGTGGCCTTTTTGCGCTGGATGAACTTGGCGCCCCGGCCTTCGGGCGGTTATTTTTGGGTTCGGCTTTGTCCGCAGCCTATGTTTCACACACGGAGGCTCCTCACAAAGTCTCGCGGCATTCCGAGTCCGGCGGACGAAGTTGGCCAGCCCCACCCCCCAAGGCTATAGCCCACCCGTTTTTGTGGCCTTTTTCCGCTGGACGAACTTGGCGCCCCGGCCTTCGGGCGGTTATTTTTGGGCGCGGCTTTGCCCACGGCCTATTTTTTGGACACGGAGGACCCTCGCAAAGTCTCGCGGCATCCGAGTCCGGCGGACGAAGTTCGCCAGCCCCACCCCCCAAGGCTATAGCCCACCCGTTTTTGTGGCCTTTTTGCGCTGGACGAACTTGGAGCCCCGGCCTTCGGTCGGTTATTATTGGGCTCGGCTTTGCCCGCCGCCTAGTTTTGGAGCACAGAGGCCCCTCGGAAAGTCTCGCGGCATTCCGAGTCCGGCGGACGAAGTTGGCCAGCCCCACCCCCCAAGGCTATAGCCCACCCGTATTTGTGGCCTTTTTCCGCTGGACGAACTTGGCGCCCCGGCCTTCGGGCGGTTATTTTTGGGCGCGGCTTTGCCCACGGCCTATTTTTTGAACACGGAGGACCCTCGCAAAGTCTCGCGGCATCCGAGTCCGGCGGACGAAGTTCGCCAGCCCCACCCCCCAAGGCTATAGCCCACCCGTTTTTGTGGCCTTTTTGCGCTGGACGAACTTGGAGCCCCGGCCTTCGGTCGGTTATTTTTGGGCTCGGCTTTGCCCGCCGCCTAGTTTTGGAGCACAGAGGCCCCTCGGAAAGTCTCGCGGCATTCCGAGTCCGGCGGACGAAGTTGGCCAGCCCCACCCCCCAAGGCTATAGCCCACCCGTTTTTGTGGCCTTTTTGCGCTGGACGAACTTGGCGCCCCGGCCTTCGGGCGGTTATTTTTGGGTTCGGCTTTGCCCGCAGCCTATGTTTCACACACGGAGGCTCCTCACAAAGTCTCGCGGCATTTCGTGTCCGGCGGACGAAGTTGGCCAGCCCCACCCCCCAAGGCTATAGCCCACCCGTTTTTGTGGCCTTTTTCCGCTGGACGAACTTGGCGCCCCGGCCTTCGGGCGGTTATTTTTGCGCGCGGCATTGCCCACAGCCTATTTTTTTAACACGGAGGACCCTCGCAAAGTCTCGCGGCATCTGAGTCCGGCGGACGAAATTCGCCAGCCCCACCCCCCAAGGCTATAGCCCACCCGTTTTTGTGGCCTTTTTGCGCTGGACGAACTTGGAGCCCCGGCCTTCGGTCGGTTATTTTTGGGCGCGGCTTTGCCCGCCGCCTAGTTTTGGAACACAGAGGCCCCTCGGAAAGTCTCGCGGCATTCCGGGTCCGGCGGACGAAGTTGGCCAGCCCCACCCCCCAAGGCTATAGCCCACCCGTTTTTGTGGCCTTTTTGCGCTGGACGAACTTGGCGCCCCGGCCTTCGGGCGGTTTTTTTTGGGCGTGGCTTTGCCCACAGCCTATCTTTGGCACACGGAGGCCCCTCGCAAAGTCTCGCGGCATTCCGAGTCCGGCGGACGAAGTTGGCCAGCCCCACCCCCTGAGGCTATAGCCCACCCGTTTTTGTGGCCTTTTTGCGCAGGACGAACTTGGCGCCCTGGCCTTCGGGCGGTTATTTTTGGGTGCGGGTTTGGCCGCAGCCTATGTTTCGCACACGGAGGCTCCTCGCAAAGTCTCGCGGAATTCCAAGTCCGGCGGACGAAGTTGGCCAGCCCCACCCCCCAAGGCTATAGCCCACCCGTTTTTGTGGCCTTTTGCGCTGGACGAACTTGGTGCCCCGGCCTTCGGGCGGTTATTTTTGGGTGCGGCTTTTCCCACGGCCTATTTTTTGAACACGGAGGACCCTCGCAAAGTCTCGCGGCATTCCGAGTCCGGCGGACGTAGTTGGCCAGCCCCACCCCCCAAGGCTATAGCCCAACCGTTTTTGTGGCCTTTTTGCGCTGGACGAAATTGGCGCCCCGGCCTTCGGGCGTTTATTTTTGCGCGTGACTTTGCCCGCGCCCTATTTTTGGCACATGGAGGGACCTCGCAAAGTCTCGCGGCATTCCGAGTCCGGCGGACGAAGTTGGCCAGCCCCACCCCCCAAGGCTATAGCCCACCCATTTTTGTGGCCTTTTTGCGCTGGATGAACTTGGCGCCCCGGCCTTCGGGCGTTTATTTTTACGCGCGGCTTTGTCCGCGGCCTATTTTTGGCACACCGAGGCCCCTCGCAAAGTCTCGCGGCATCCCGAGTCCGGCGGACGAAGTTGGCCAGCCCCACCCCCCAAGGCTATAGCCCACCCGTTTTTGTGGCCTTTTTGCGCTGGACGAACTTGGCGCCCCGGCCTTCGGGGTTTTATTTTTGCGCACGGCTTTGCCCGCGGCCTATTCTTGGAACACGGAGACCCCTCGCAAAGTCTCGCGGCATTCCGATTCCGGCGGACGAAGTTTGCCAGCACACCCCCCAAGGCTATAGCCCCCCCGTTTTTGTGGCCTTTTTGCGCTGGACGAACATGGCGCCCCAGCCTTCGGTCGGTTATTTTTGGGCGCGGCTTTGTCTGCGGCCTATGGTTGGCCAACGGAGGCCCCTCGCAAAGTCTCGCGGCATTCCGAGTCCGGCGGACAAAGTTGGCCAGCCCCACCCCCCAAGGCTATAGCCCACCCATTTTTGTGGCCTTTTTGCGCTGGACTAACTTGGCGCCCCGGCCTTCGGGCTTCTATTTTTGCGCACGGCTTTGCCCGCGGCCTATTCTTGGCACACGGAGGCCCCTCGCAAAGTCTCACGGCATTCCGAGTCCGGCGGACGAAGTTGGCCAGCCCCAACCCCCAAGGCTATAGCCCACCCGTTTTTGTGGCCTTTTTGCGCTGGACGAACATGGCGCCCCGGCCTTCGGGCGTTTATTTTTGCACGCGGCTTTGCCCGTGGCCTATTTTTGGCACACGGAGGGACCTCGCAAAGTCTCGCGGCATTCCGAGTCAGGCGGACGAAGTTGGCCAGTCCCACCCCCCAAAGCTATAGCCCACCCGTTTTTGTGGCCTTTTTCCGCTGGACGAAATTGGCGCCCCGGCGTTCGGGCGGTTATTTTTGGGGGAGGCTTTGTCCGCGGCCTATTTTTGGCACACGGAGGCCCCTCGCAAAGTCTCGCGGCATTCCGAGACCGGCGGACGAAGTTGGCCAGCCCCACCCCCCAAAGCTATAGCCCACCCGTTTTTGTGGCCTTTTTCCGCTGGACGAAATTGGCGCCCCGGCCTTCGGGCGGTTATTTTGGGGGCGGCTTAGTCCGCGGCCTATTTTTGGCACACGGAGGCCCCTCGCAACGTCTCGCGGCATTCCGAGTCCGGCGGACGATGTTGGCCAGCCCCACCCCCCAAGGCTATAGCCCACCCGTTTTTGTGGCCTTTTTGCGCTGGACGAACTTGGCGCCCCGGCCTTCGGGCGTTTATTTTTACGCGTGGCTTTGCCCGCGGCCTATTTTTGGCACACCGAGGCCCCTCGCAAAGTCTCGCGGCATTCTGAGTCCGGCGGACGAAGTTGGCCAGCCCCACCCCCCAAGGCTATAGCCCACCCGTTTTTGTGGCCTTTTTGCGCTGGACGAACTTGGCGCCCCGGCCTTCGGGCTTTTATTTTTGCGCACGGCTTTGCCCGCGGCCTATTCTTGGCACACGGAGGCCCCTCGCAAAGTCTCGCGGCATTCCGAGTCCGGCGGACGAAGTTTTCCTGCCCCACCCCCCAAGGCTATAGCCCCCCCGTTTTTGTGGCCTTTTTGCGCTGGACGAACATGGCGCCCCGGCCTTCGGTCGGTTATTTTTGGGCGCGGCTTTGTCTGCGGCCTATGTTTGGCCAACGGAGGCCCCTCGCAAAGTCTCGCGGCATTCCGACCCCGGCGGACGAAGTTGGCCAGCCCCACACCCCAAGGCTATAGCCCACCCGTTTTTGTGGCCTTTTTGCGCTGGACGAACTTGGCGCCCCGGCCTTCGGGCTTTTATTTTTGCGCACGGCTTTGCGCGTGGCCTATTCTTGGCACACGGAGGCCCCTCGCAAAGTCTCGCGGCATTCCGATTCCGGCGGACGAAGTTTGCCAGCCCTACCCCCCAAGGCTATAGCTCACCCGTTTTTGTCGCCTTTTTGCGCTAGACGAACATGGCGCCTCGGCCTTCGGGCATTTAATTTTGCACGCGGCTTTGCCTGCGGCCTATTTTTGGCACACCGAGGCCCCTCGCAAAGTCTCACGGCATTCTGAGTCCGGCGGACGAAGTTGGCCAGCCCCACCCCCCAAGGCTATGGCCCACCCGTTTTTGTGGCCTTTTTCCGCTGGACGAACTTGGCACCCCGGCCTTCGGGCTTTTATTTTTGCGCACGGCTTTGCGCGCGGCCTATTCTTGGCACACGAAGGCCCCTCGCAAAGTCTCGCGGCATTCCGATTCCGGCGGACGAAGTTTGCCAGCCCTACCCCCCAAGGCTATAGCTCACCCGTTTTTGTCGCCTTTTTGCGCTAGACGAACATGGCGCCTCGGCCTTCGGGCGTTTAATTTTGCACGTGGCTTTGCCTGCGGCCTATTTTTGGCACACCGAGGCCCCTCGCAAAGTCTCACGGCATTCTGAGTCCGGCGGACGAAGTTGGCCAGCCCCACCCCCCAAGGCTATGGCCCACCCGTTTTTGTGGCTTTTTTGCGCTGGACGAACTTGGCTCCCCGGCCTTCGGGCTTTTATTTTTGCGCACGGCTTTGCGCGCGGCCTATTCTTGGCACACGGAGGCCCCTCGCAAAGTCTCGCGGCATTCCGAGTCCGGCGGACGAAGATGGCCAGCCCCAACCCCCAAGCCTATAGCCCACCCGTTTTTGTGGCCTTTTTCCGCTGGACGAAATTGGCGCCCCGGCCTTCGGGCTGTTATTTTTGGGCGCGGCTTTGCCCGCGGCCTATTTTTGGCACACGGAGGGACCTCGCAAAGTCTCGCGGCATTCCGAGACAGGCGGACGAAGTTGGCCAGCCCCACCCCCCAAAGCTATAGCCCACCCGTTTTTGTGGCCTTTTTCCGCTGGACGAAATTGGCGCCCCGGCCTTTGGGCGGTTATTTTGGGGGGCGGCTTTGTCCGCGGCCTATTTTTGGCACACGGAGGCCCCTCGCAAAGTCTCGCGGCATTCCGAGTCCGGCGGACGAAGTTGGCCAGCCCCACCCCCCAAGGCTATAGCCCACCCGTTTTTGTGGCCTTTTTGCGCTGGACGAACTCGGCGCTCCGGCCTTCGGGCTTTTATTTTTGTGCACGGCTTTGCCCGCGGCCTATTCTTGGCACACGGAGGCCCCTCGCAAAGTCTCACGAGATTCCGAGTCCGGCGGACGAAGTTGGCCAGCCCCAACCCCCAAGGCTATAGCCCACCCGTTTTTGTGGCCTTTTTGCGGTGGACGAACATGGCGCCCCGGCCTTCGGGCATTTATTTTTGCACGCGGCTTTGCCCGCGGCCTATTTTTGGCACACGGAGCGACCTCACAAAGTCTCGCGGCATTCCGAGTCAGGCGAACGAAGTGGGCCAGCCCCACCCCCCAAAGCTATAGCCCACCCGTTTTTGTGGCCTTTTTCCGCTGGACGAAATTGGCGCCCCGGCCTTCGGGCGGTTATTTTTGGGCGCGGCTCTGTCCGCGGCCTATTTTTGGCACACGGAGGCCCCTCGCAAAGTCTCGCGGCATTCCGAGACCGGCGGACGAAGTTGGCCAGCCCCACCCCCCAAAGCTATAGCCCACCCGTTTTTGTGGCCTTTTTGCGCTGGACGAACTTGGCGCCCCGGCCTTCGGGCGTTTATTTTTACGCGCGGCTTTGCCCGCGACCTATTTTTGGCTCACCGAGGCCCCTCGCAAAGTCTCGCGGCATTCTGAGTCCGGCGGACGAAGTTGGCCAGCCCCACCCCCCAAGGCTATAGCCCACCCGTTTTTGTGGCCTTTTTGCGCTGGACGAACATGGCGCCCCGGCCTTCGGGCTTTTATTTTTGCGCACGGCTTCGCCCGCGGCCTATTCTTGGCACACGGAGGCCCCTCGCAAAGTCTCGTGGCATTCCGAGTCCGGCGGACGAAGTTTTCCAGCCCCACCCCCCAAGGCTATAGCCGCCCCGTTTTTGTGGCCTTTTTGCGCTGGACGAACATGGCGCCCCGGCCTTCGGTCGGTTATTTTTGGGCGCGGCTTTGTCTGCGGCCTATGTTTGGCCAACGGAGGCCCCTCGCAAAGTCTCGCGGCATTCCGAGTCCGGCGGACGAAGTTGGCCAGCCCCACCCCCCAAGGCTATAGCCCACC
Organism: Citrus x limon; assembly: GCA_034663535.1. Taxonomy (NCBI): domain Eukaryota; kingdom Viridiplantae; phylum Streptophyta; class Magnoliopsida; order Sapindales; family Rutaceae; genus Citrus; species Citrus x limon. Next base: position 35,092,988 of record CM067998.1, on the reverse strand, counting down.
CGTTTTTGTGGCCTTTTTGCGCTGGACGAACTTGGCGCCCCGGCCTTCGGGCTTTTATTTTTGCGCACGGCTTTGCGCGCGGCCTAGTCTTGGCACACGGAGCGACCTCGCAAAGTCTCGCGGCATTCCGAGTCAGGCGGACGAAGTTGGCCAGCCCCACCCCCCAAAGCTATAGCCCACCCGTTTTTGTGGCCTTTTTCCGCTGGACGAAATTGGCGCCCCGTCCTTCGGGCGGTTATTTTTGGGCGCGGCTTTTCCCGCGGCCTATTTTTGGCACACGGAGGCCCCTCACAAAGTCTCGCGGCATTCCGAGACCGGCGGACGAAGTTGGCCAGCCCCACCCCCCAAGGCTATAGCCCACCCGTTTTTGTGGCCTTTTTGCGCTGGACGAACTTGGCGCCCCAGCCTTCGGGCGTTTATTTTTACGCGCGGCTTTGCCCACGGCCTATTTTTCACACACGGAGGCCCCTCGCAAAGTCTCGCGGCATTCCGAGTCCGGCGGACGAAGTGGGCCAGCCCCACCCCCCAAGGCTATAGCCCACCCGTTTTTGTGGCCTTTTTGCGCTGGACGAACTTGGCGCCCCGGCCTTCGGGCGTTTATTTTTACACGCGGCTTTGCCCGCGGCCTATTTTTGGCACACAGGGGCCCCTCACAAAGTCTCGCTGAATTCCGAGTCCGGCGGACGAAGTTGGCCAGCCCCACCCGCCAAGGCTATAGCCCACTCGTTTTTGTGGCCTTTTTGCGCTGGACGAACTTGGCGCCCCGGCCTTCGGGCGTTTATTTTTGCACGCGGCTTTGCCCGCAGCCTATTTTTGGCACACGGAACGACCTCACAAAGTCTCGCGGCATTCCGAGTCAGGCGGACGAAGTTGGCCAGCCCCACCCCCCAAAGCTATAGCCCACCCGTTTTTTTGGCCTTTTTCCGCTGGACGAAATTGGCGCCCCGGCCTTCGGGCTGTTATTTTTGGGCGCGGCTCTGTCCGCGGCCTATTTTTGGCACACGGAGGCCCCTCGCAAAGTCTCGCAGCATTCCGAGTCCGGCGGACGAAGTGGGCCAGCCCCACCCCCCAAGGCTATAGCCCACCCGTTTTTGTGCCCTTTTTGCGTGGACGAACTTGGCGCCCCGGCCTTCGGTCGGTTATTTTTGGGCGCGGCTTTGCCCGCAGCCTATGTTTGGCACACGGAGGCCCCTCGCAAAGTCTCGCGGCATTCCGAGTCCGGCGGACGAAGTTGGCCAGCCCCACACCCCAAGGCTATAGCTCACCCGTTTTTGTCGCCTTTTTGCGCTGGACGAAAATGGCGCCTCGGCCTTCGGGTGTTTAATTTTGCACGCGGCTTTGCCTGCGGCCTATTTTTGGCACACGGAGGGACCTCGCAAAGTCTCGCGGCATTCCGAGTCAGGCGGACGAAGTTGGCCAGCCCCACCCCCCAAAGCTATAGCCCACCCGTTTTTGTGGCCTTTTTGCGCTGGACGAACTTGGCGCCCCGGCCTTCGGGCGTTTATTTTTACGCGCGGCTTTTCCCTTGGCCTATTTTTGGCTCACAGAGGCCCCTCGTAAAGTCTCGCGGCATTCCGAGTCCGGCGGACGAAGTTGGCCAGCCCCACCCCCCAAGGCTATAGCCCACCCGTTTTTGTGGCCTTTTTGCGCTGGACGAACTTGGCGCCCCGGCCTTCGGGCTTTTATTTTTGCGCACGGATTTGTCCGCGGCCTATTCTTGGCACACAGAGGGACCTCGCAAAGTCTCGCGGCATTCCGAGTCCGGCGGACGAAGTGGGCCGGCCCCACCCCCCAAGGCTATAGCCCACCCGTTTTTGTGGCCTTTTTGCGCTGGACGAACGTGGCGCCCCGGCCTTCGGGCGTTTATTTTTACACGCGGCTTTGCCCGCGGCCTATTTTTTGCACACAAAGGCCCCTCGCAAAGTCTCGCTGAATTCCGAGTCCGGCAGACGAAGTTGGCCAGCCCCACCCCCCAAAGCTATAGCCCACCCGTTTTTTTGGCCTTTTTCCGCTGGACGAAATTGGCGCCCCGGCCTTCGGGCTGTTATTTTTGGGCGCGGCTCTGTCCGCGGCCTATTTTTGGCACACGGAGGCCCCTCGCAAAGTCTCGCAGCATTCCGAGTCCGGCGGACGAAGTTGGCCAGCCCCACCCCCCAAGGCTATAGCCCACCCGTTTTTGTGGCCTTTTTGCGCTGGACGAACTTGGCGCCCCGGCCTTCGGGCTTTTATTTTTGCGCACGGCTTTGTCCGCGGCCTATTCTTGGCACACAGAGGGACCTCGCAAAGTCTCGCGGCATTCCGAGTCCGGCGGACGAAGTTGGCCGGCCCCACCCCCCAAGGCTATAGCCCACCCGTTTTTGTGGCCTTTTTGCGCTGGACGAACTTGGCGCCTCGGCCTTCGGTCGTTTAATTTTGCACGCGGCTTTGCCCGTGGCCTATTTTTGGCACACGGAGGGACCTCGCAAAGTCTCGCGGCATTCCGAGTCAGGCGGACGAAGTTGGCCAGCCCCACCCCCCAAAGCTATAGCCCACCCGTTTTTTTGGCCTTTTTCCGCTGGACGAAATTGGCGCCCCGGCCTTCAGGCTGTTATTTTTGGGCGCGGCTCTGTCCGCGGCCTATTTTTGGCACACGGAGGGACGTCGCAAAGTCTCGCGGCATTCCGAGTCAGGCGGACGAAGTTGGCCAGCCCCACCCCCCAAAGCTATAGCCCACCCGTTTTTGTGGCCTTTTTGCGCTGGACGAACTTGGCGCCCCGGCCTTCGGTCTGTTATTTTTGGGCGCGGCTTTGCCCGCAGCCTATGTTTGGCACACGGAGGCCCCTCGCAAAGTCTCGCGGCATTCCGAGTCCGGCGGACGAAGTTGGCCAGCCCCACACCCCAAGGCTATAGCTCACCCGTTTTTGTCGCCTTTTTGCGCTGGACGAACATGGCGTCTCGGCCTTCGGGCGTTTAATTTTGCACGCGGCTTTGCCCGCGGCCTATTTTTGGCACACGGAGGGACCTCGCAAAGTCTCGCGGCATTCCGAGTCAGGCGGACGAAGTGGGCCAGCCCCACCCCCCAAAGCTATAGCCCACCCGTTTTTGTGGCCTTTTTGCGCTGGACGAACTTGGCGCCCCGGCCTTCGGGCGTTTATTTTTACGCGCGGCTTTGCCCGCGGCCTATTTTTGGCTCACAGAGGCCCCTCGCAAAGTCTCGCGGCATTCCGAGTCCGGCGGACGAAGTTGGCCAGCCCCACCCCCCAAGGCTATAGCCCACCCGTTTTTGTGGCCTTTTTGCGCTGGACGAACTTGGCGCCCCGGCCTTCGGGCATTTATTTTTGCGCACGGCTTTGTCCGCGGCCTATTCTTGGCACACGGAGGGACCTCGCAAAGTCTCGCGGCATTCCGAGTCCGGCGGACGAATTCGGCCGGCCCCACCCCCCAAGGCTATAGCCCACCCGTTTTTGTGGCCTTTTTGCGCTGGACGAACTTGGCGCCCCGGCCTTCGGGCGTTTATTTTTACACGCGGCTTTACCCGCGGCCTATTTTTGGCACACAGAGGCCCCTCGCAAAGTCACGCTGAATTCCGAGTCCGGCGGACGAAGTTGGCAAGCCCCAGCCGCCAAGGCTATAGCCCACCCGTTTTTGTGGCCTTTTTGCGCTGGACGAACTTGGCGCACCGGCCTTCGGTCGGTTATTTTTGGGCGCGGCTTTGCCCGCAGCCTATGTTTGGCACACGGAGGCCCCTCGCAAAGTCTCGCGGCATTCCGAGTCCGGTGGACGAAGTTGGCCAGCCCCACCCCCCAAGGCTATAGCCCACCCGTTTTTGTGCCCTTTTTGCGCTGGACGAACTTGGCGCCCCGGCCTTCGGTCGGTTATTTTTGGGTGCGGCTTTGCCCGCAGCCTATGTTTGGCACGCGGAGGCCCCTCGCAAAGTCTCGCGGCATACCGAGTCCGACGGACGAAGTTGGCCAGCCCCACACCCCAAGGCTATAGCACACCCGTTTTTGTCGCCTTTTTGCGCTGGACGAACATGGCGCCTCGGCCTTCGGTCGTTTAATTTTGCACGCGGCTTTGCCCGTGGCCTATTTTTGGCACACGGAGGGACCTCGCAAAGTCTCGCGGCATTCCGAGTCCGGCGGACGAAGTTGGCCAGCCCCATCCCCCAAGGCTATAGCCCACCCGTTTTTGTGGCCTTTTTGCGCTGGACGAACATGGCGCCTCGGCCTTCGGGCGTTTAATTTTGCACGCGGCTTTGCCCGTGGCCTATTTTTGGCACACAGAGGGACCTCGTAAAGTCTCGCGGCATTCCGAGTCCGGCGGACGAAGTTGGCCAGCCCCACCCCCCAAGGCTATAGCCCACCCGTTTTTGTGGCCTTTTTGCGCTGGACGAACTTGGCGCCCCGGCCTTCGGGCATTTATTTTTACGCGCGGCTTTGCCCGCGGCCTATTTTTGGCTCCCAGAGGCCCCTCGCCAAGTCTCGCGGCATTCCGAGTCCGGCGGACGAAGTTGGCCAGCCCCACCCCCCATGGCTATAGCCCACCCGTTTTTGTGGCCTTTTTGCGCTGGACGAACTTGGCGCACCGGCCTTCGGTCGGTTATTTTTGGGCGCGGCTTTGCCCGTAGCCTATGTTTGGCACACGGAGGACCCTCGCAAAGTCTCGCGGCATTCCGAGTCCGGCGGACGAAGTTGGCCAGCCCCACACCCCAAGGCTATAGCTCACCCGTTTTTGTCGCCTTTTTGCGCTGGACGAACATGGCGCCTCGGCCTTCGGGCGTTTAATTTTGCACGCGGCTTTGCCCGCTGCCTATTTTTGGCACACAGAGGGACCTCGCAAAGTCTTGCGGCATTCCGAGTCGGGCGGACGAAGTTGGCCAGCCCCACCCTCCAACGCTATAGCCCACCCGTTTTTGTGGCCTTTTTGCGCTGGACGAACTTGGCGCCCCGGCCTTCGGGCTTTTATTTTTGCGCACGGCTTTGTCCGCGGCCTATTCTTGGCACACGGAGGGACCTCGCAAAGTCTCGCGGCATTCCGAGTCCGGCGGACGAAGTGGGCCGGCCCCACCCCCCAAGGCTATAGCCCACCTGTTTTTGTGGCATTTTTACGCTGGACGAACTTGGCGCCCCGGCCTTCGGGCGTTTATTTTTACACGCGGCTTTGTCCGCGGCCTATTTTTGGCACACAGAGGCCCCTCGCAAAGTCTCACTGAATTCCGAGTCCGGCGGACGAAGTTGGCCAGCCCCAGCCGCCAAGGCTATAGCCCACCCGTTTTTGTGGCCTTTTTGCGCTGGACGAACTTGGCGCACCGGCCTTCGGTCGGTTATTTTTGGGCGCGGCTTTGCGCGCAGCCTATGTTTGGCACACGGAGGCCCCTCGCAAAGTCTCGCGGCATTCCGAGTCCGGCGGACGAAGTTGGCCAGCCCCACCCCCCAAGGCTATAGCCCACCCGTTTTTGTGCCCTTTTTGCGCTGGACGAACTTGGCGCCCCGGCCTTTGGTCTGTTATTTTTGGGCGCGGCTTTGCCCGCGGCCTATGTTTGGCACACGGAGGCCCCTCGCAAAGTCTTGCGGCATTCCGAGTCCGGCGGACGAAGTTGGCCAGCCCCACACCCCAAGGCTATAGCCCACCCGTTTTTGTCGACTTTTTGCGCTGGACGAACATGGCGCCCCGGCCTTCGGGCGTTTATTTTTGCACGCGGCTTTGCCCGCGGCCTATTTTTGGCACACGGAGGGACCTCGCAAAGTCTCGCGGCATTCCGAGTCAGGCGGACGAAGTTGGCCAGCCCCACCCCCCAAGGCTATAGCCCACCCGTTTTTGTGCCCTTTTTGCGCTGGACGAACTTGGCGCCCCGGCCTTCGGTCGGTTATTTTTGGGCGCGGCTTTGCCCGCAGCCTATGTTTGGCACACGGAAGCCCCTCGCAAAGTCTCGCGGCATTCCGAGTGCGGCGGACGAAATTGGCCAGCCCCAGCCGCCAAGGCTATAGCTCACCCGTTTTTGTGGCCTTTTTGCGCTGGACGAACTTGGCGCACCGGCCGTCGGTCGGTTATTTTTGGGCGCGGCTTTGCGCGCAGCCTATGTTTGGCACACGGAGGCCCCTCGCAAAGTCTCGCGGCATTCCGAGTCCGGCGGACGAAGTTGGCCAGCCCCACCCCCCAAGGCTATAGCCCACCCGTTTTTGTGCCCTTTTTGCGCTGGACGAACTTGGCGCCCCGGCCTTTGGTCTGTTATTTTTGGGCGCGGCTTTGCCCGCGGCCTATGTTTGGCACACGGAGGCCCCTCGCAAAGTCTTGCGGCATTCCGAGTCCGGCGGACGAAGTTGGCCAGCCCCACACCCCAAGGCTATAGCCCACCCGTTTTTGTCGCCTTTTTTCGCTGGACGAACATGGCGCCCCGGCCTTCGGGCGTTTATTTTTGCACGCGGCTTTGCCCGCGGCCTATTTTTGGCACACGGAGGGACCTCGCAAAGTCTCGCGGCATTCCGAGTCAGGCGGACGAAGTTGGCCAGCCCCACCCCCCAAGGATATAGCCCACCCGTTTTTGTGCCCTTTTTGCGCTGGACGAACTTGGCGCCCCGGCCTTCGGTCGGTTATTTTTGGGCGCGGCTTTGCCCGCAGCCTATGTTTGGCACACGGAGGCCCCTCGCAAAGTCTCGCGGCATTCCGAGTGCGGCGGACGAAATTGGCCAGCCCCACACCCCAAGGCTATAGCCCACCCGTTTTTGTCGCCTTTTTGCGCTGGACGAACATGGCGCCGCGACCTTCGGGCGTTTAATTTTTCACGCGGCTTTGCCCGTGGCCTATTTTTGGCACACAGAGGCCCCTCGCAAAGTCTCGCGGCATTCCGAGTCCGGCGGACGAAGTTGGCCAGCCCCACCCCCCAAGGCTATAGCCCACCCGTTTTTGTGGCCTTTTTGCGCTGGACGAACTTGGCGCCCCGGCCTTCGGGCGTTTATTTTTACGCGCGGCTTTTCCCGCGGCCTATTTTTGGCTCACAGAGGCCCCTCGCAAAGTCTCGCGGCATTCCGAGTCCGGCGGACGAAGTTGGCCAGCCCCACCCCCCAAGGCTATAGCCCACCCGTTTTTGTGGCCTTTTTGCGCTGGACGAACTTGGCGCCCCGGCCTTCGGGCGTTTATTTTTGCACGCGGCTTTGTCCGCGGCCTATTTTTGGCACACAGAGGACCCTCGCAAAGTCTCGCTGAATTCCGAGTCCGGCGGACGAAGTTGGCCAGCCCCAGCCGCCAAGGCTATAGCCCACCCGTTTTTGTGGCCTTTTTGCGCTGGACGAACTTGGCGCACCGGCCTTCGGTCGGTTATTTTTGGGCGTGGCTTTGCGCGCAGCCTATGTTTGGCACACGGAGGCCCCTCGCAAAGTCTCGCGGCATTCCGAGTCCGGCGGACGAAGTTGGCCAGCCCCACCCCCCAAGGCTATAGCCCACCCATTTTTGTGCCCTTTTTGCGCTGGACGAACTTGGCGCCCCGGCCTTTGGTCTGTTATTTTTGGGCGCGGCTTTGCCCGTAGCCTATGGTTGGCACACGGAGGCCCCTCGCAAAGTCTCGCGGCATTCCGAGTCCGGCGGACGAAGTTGGCCAGCCCCACACCCCAAGGCTATAGCCCACCCGTTTTTGTCGCCTTTTTGCGCTGGACGAACATGGCGCCCCGGCCTTCGGGCGTTTATTTTTGCATGCGGCTTTGCCCGTGGCCTATTTTTGGCACACGGAGGGACCTCGCAAAGTCTCGCGGCATTCCGAGTCAGGCGGACGAAGTGGGCCAGCCCCACCCCCCAAAGCTATAGCCCACCCGTTTTTGTGGTCTTTTTGCGCTGGACGAACTTGGAGCCCCGGCCTTCGGTCGGTTATTTTTGGGCGCGGCTTTGCCCGCAGCCTATGTTTGGCACACGGAGGCCCCGCGCAAAGTCTCGCGGCATTCCGAGTCCGGCGGACGAAGTTGGCCAGCCCCACCCCCCAAGGCTATAGCCCACCCGTTTTTGTGCCCTTTTTGCACTGGACGAACTTGGCGCCCCGGCCTTCGGTCGGTTATTTTTGGGCGCGGCTTTGCCCGCAGCCTATGTTTGGCTCACAGAGGCCCCTCGCAAAGTCTCGCGGCATTCCGAGTCCGGCGGACGAAGTTGGCCAGCCCCACCCCCCAAGGCTATAGCCCACCCGTTTTTGTGGCCTTTTTGCGCTGGACGAACTTGGCGCCCCGGCCTTCGGGCTTTTATTTTTGCGCACGGCTTTGTCCGCGGCCTATTCTTGGCACACGGAGGGACCTCGCAAAGTCTCGCCGCATTCCGAGTCCGGCGGACGAAGTGGGCCGGCCCCACCCCCCAAGGCTATAGCCCACCCGTTTTTGTGACCATTTTGCGCTGGACGAACTTGGCGCCCCGGCCTTCGGGCGTTTATTTTTACGCGCGGCTTTGCCCGCGGCCTATTTTTGGCTCACAGAGGCCCCTCGCAAAGTCTCGCGGCATTCCGAGTCCGGCGGACGAAGTGGGCCAGCCCCACCCCCCAAGGCTATAGCCCACCCGTTTTTGTGGCCTTTTTGCGCTGGACGAACTTTGCGCCCCGGCCTTCGGGCTTTTATTTTTGTGCACGGCTTTGTCCGCGGCCTATTCTTGGAACACGGAGGGACCTCGCAAAGTCTCGCGGCATTCCGAGTCCGGCGGACGAAGTGGGCCGGCCCCACCCCCGAAGGCTATAGCCCACCCGTTTTTGTGGCCTTTTTCCGCTGGACGAACTTGGCGCCCCGGCCTTCGGGCGGTTCTTTTTGGGCGCGGCTTTGTCCGCGGCCTATTTTTGGCACACGGAGGCCACTCACAAAGTCTCGCGGCATTCCGAGTCCGGCGGACGAAGTTGGCCAGCCCCACCCCCCAAGGCTATAGCCCACCCGTTTTTGTGGCCTTTTTGCGCTGGACGAACTTGTCGCCCCGGCCTTCGGGCGGTTATTTTTGGGCGTGGCTTTCCCCGAGGCCTATGTTTGGCACACAAAGGCCCCTCGTAAAGTCTCGCGGAATTCCGAGTCCGGCGGACGAAGTGGGCCAGCCCCAGCCGCCAAGGCTATAGCCCACCCGTTTTTGTGGCCTTTTTGCGCTGGACGAACTTGGCGCCCCGGCCTTCGGGCGTTTATTTTTACGCGCGGCTTTGCCCGCGGCCTATTTTTTGCCCACGGAGGCCCCTCGCAAAGTCTCGCGGCATTCCGAGTCCGGCGGACGAAGTTGGCCATCCCCACCCCCCAAGGTTATAGCCCACCCGTTTTTGTGGCCTTTTTGCGATGGACGAACTTGGCGCCCCGGCCTTCGGGCTTTTATTTTTGCACACGGCTCTGCCCGCGGCCTATTCTTGGCACACCGAGGCCCCTCGCAAAGTCTCTCGGCATTCCGAGTCCGGCGGACGAAGTTTGCCAGCCCCACCCCCCAAGGCTTTAGCCCACCCGTTTTTGTGGCCTTTTTGCGCTGGACGAACTTGGCGCCCCGGCCTTCGGTCGGTTATTTTTGGGCGCGGCTTTGCCCGCAGCCTATGTTTGGCACACGGAGGCCCCTCGCAAAGTCTCGCGGCATTCCGAGTCCGGCGGACGAAGTGGGCCAGCCCCACCCCCCAAGGCTATAGCCCACCCGTTTTTGTGGCCTTTTTGCGCTGGACGAACTTTGCGCCCCGGCCTTCGGGCTTTTATTTTTGCGCACGGCTTTGTCCGCGGCCTATTCTTGGAACACGGAGGGACCTCGCAAAGTCTCGCGGCATTCCGAGTCCGGCGGACGAAGTTGGCCGGCCCCACCCCCGAAGGCTATAGCCCACCCGTTTTTGTGGCCTTTTTCCGCTGGACGAACTTGGCGCCCCGGCCTTCGGGCGGTTCTTTTTGGGCGCGGCTTTGCGCGCGGCCTATTTTTTGCACACGGAGGCCACTCACAAAGTCTCGCGGCATTCCGAGTCCGGCGGACGAAGTTGGCCAGCCCCACCCCCCAAGGCTTTAGCCCACCCGTTTTTGTGGCCTTTTTGCGCTGGACGAACTTGGCGCCCCGGCCTTCGGTCGGTTATTTTTGGGCGCGGCTTTGCCCGCAGCCTATGTTTGGCACACGGAGGCCCCTCGCAAAGTCTCGCGGCATTCCGAGTCCGGCGGACGAAGTTGGCCAGCCCCACCCCCCAAGGCTATAGCCCACCCGTTTTTGTGGCCTTTTTGCGCTGGACGAACTTGGCGCCCCGGCCTTCGGGCGGTTATTTTTGGGCGTGGCTTTCCCCGCGGCCTATGTTTGGCACACGGAGGCCCCTCGCAAAGTCTCGCGGCATTCTGAGTCCGGCGAACGAAGTTGGCCAGCCCCACCCCCCAAGGTTATAGCCCACCCGTTTTTGTGGTCTTTTTCCGGTGGACAAACCCTGCACCCCGGCCTTCGGGGGGTTATTTTTGGGCGCGACTTTGCCCGCGGCCTATTTTTGGCACACGGAGGCCCCTCGTAAAGTCTCGCGGCATTCCGAGTCCGGCGGACGAAGTGGGCCAGCCCCACCCGCCAAGGCTATAGCCCACCCGTTTCTGTGGCCTTTTTGCGCTGGACGAACTTGGCGCCCCGGCCTTCGGGCGGTTATTTTTGGGCGCGGCTTTGCCCGCAGCCTATGTTTGGCACACGGAGGACCCTCGCAAAGTCTCGCGGCATTCCGAGTCCGGCGGACGAAGTTGGCCAGCCCCACCCCCCAAGGCTAGAGCCAACCCGTTTTTGTGGCCTTTTTCCGTTGGACGAACTTGGTGCCCCGGCCTTCGGGCGGGTATTTTTGGGCGCGGCTTTGCCCACGGCCTATTTTTTGAACACGGAGGCCCCTCGCAAAGTCTCGCGGCATTCCGAGTCCGGCGGACGAAGTTCGCCAGCCCCACCCCCCAAGGCTATAGCCCACCCGTTTTTGTGGCCTTTTGGCGCTGGACGAACTTGGCGCCCTGGCCTTCGGGCGGTTATTTTTGGGCGCGGCTTTCCCAGCGGCCTATGTTTGGCACCTGGAGGCCCCTCGCAAAGTCTCGCGGCATTCCGAGTCCGGCGGACGAAGTTGGCCATCCCCACCCCCCAAGGCTATAGCCCACCCGTTTTTGTGGCCTTTTTGCGATGGACGAAATTGGTGCCCCGGCCTTCGGGCGGTTATTTTTGGGTGCGGCTTTGCCCGCGGCCTATTTTTTGCCCACGGAGGCCCCTCGCAAAGTCTCGCGGCATTCCAAGTCCGGCGGACGAAGTTGGCCAGCCCCACCCCCCAAGTTATAGCCCACCCGTTTTTGTGGCCTTTTTGAGATGGACGAACTTGGCGCCCCGGCCTTCGGGCGTTTATTTTTACGCGCGGCTTCGCCCGCGGCCTATTTTTTGCCCACGGAGGCCCCTCGCAAAGTCTCGCGGCATTCCGAGTCCGGCGGACGAAGTTGGCCATCCCCACCCCCCAAGGTTATAGCCCACCCGTTTTTGTGGCCTTTTTACGATGGACGAACTTGGCGCCCCGGCCTTCGGGCTTTTATTTTTGCGCACGGCTCTGCCCGCGGCCTATTCTTGGCACACCGAGGCCCCTCGCAAAGTCTCTCGGCATTCCGAGTCCGGCGGACGAAGTTTGCCAGCCCCACCCCCCAAGGCTTTAGCCCACCCGTTTTTGTGCCCTTTTTGCGCTGGACGAACTTGGCGCCCCGGCCTTCGGTCGGTTATTTTTGGGCGCGGCTTTGCCCGCAGCCTATGTTTGGCACACGGAGGCCCCTCGCAAAGTCTCGCGGCATTCCGAGTCCGGCGGACGAAGTTGGCCAGCCCCAACCCCCAAGGCTAGAGCCAACCCGTTTTTGTGGCCTTTTTCCGTTGGACGAACTTGGTGCCCCGGCCTTCGGGCGGGTATTTTTGGACGCGGCTTTGTCCGTGGCCTATTTTTTTCACACGGAGGCCCCTCGCAAAGTCTCGCGGCATTCCGAGTCCGGCGGACGAAGTTCGCCAGCCCCACCCCCCAAGGCTATAGCCCACCCGTTTTTGTGGCCTTTTTGCACTGGACGAACTTGGCGCCCTGGCCTTCGGGCGGTTATTTTTGGGCGCGGCTTTCCCAGCGGCCTATGTTTGGCACCTGGAGGCCCCACGCAAAGTCTCGCGGCATTCCGAGTCCGGCGGACGAAGTTCGCCAGCCCCACCCCCCAAGGCTATAGCCCACCCGTTTTTGTGGCCTTTTTGCGCTGGACGAACATGGCGCCCTGGCCTTCGGGCGGTTATTTTTGGGCGCGGCTTTCCCAGCGGCCTATGCTTGGCACCTGGAGGCCCCTCGCAATGTCTCGCGGCATTCCGAGTCCGGCGGACGAAGTTGGCCATCCCCACCCCCCAAGGCTATAGCCCACCCTTTTTTGTTGCCTTTTTGCGCTGGACGAACATGGCACCCCGGCCTTCGGGCTTTTATTTTTGCGCGCGGCTTTGCCCGCGGCCTATTTTTGGCACACAGAGGGACCTCGCAAAGTCTCACGGCATTCCGAGTCCGGCGGACGAAGTTGGCCAGCCCCACCCCCCAAAGCTATAGCCCACCCGTTTTTGTGGCCTTTTTCCGCTGGACGAAATTGGCGCCCCGGCCTTCGGGCCGTTATTTTTGCGGACGGCTTTGCCCGCGGCCTATTTTTGGCACACGGAGGCCACTCACAAAGTCTCGCGGCATTCCGAGTCCGGCGGACGAAGTTGGCCAGCCCCGCCCCCCAAGGCTATAGCCCACCCGTTTTTGTGGCCTTTTTGCGCTGGACGAACTTGGCGCCCCGGCCTTCGGGCTTTTATTTTTGCGCACGGCTCTGCCCGCGGCCTATTCTTGGCACACCGAGGCCCCTCGCAAAGTCTCTCGGCATTCCGAGTCCGGCGGACGAAGTTTGCCAGCCCCACCCCCCAAGGCTTTAGCCCACCCGTTTTTGTGCCCTTTTTGCGCTGGACGAACTTGGCGCCCCGGCCTTCGATCGGTTATTTTTGGGCGCGGCTTTGCCCGCAGCCTATGTTTGGCACACGGAGGCCCCTCACAAAGTCTCGCGGCATTCCGAGTCCGGCGGACGAAGTTGGCCAGCCCCAACCCCCAAGGCTAGAGCCAACCCGTTTTTGTGGCCTTTTTCCGTTGGACGAACTTGGTGCCCCGGCCTTCGGGCTGGTATTTTTGGACGCGGCTTTGTCCGTGGCCTATTTTTTTCACACGGAGGCCCCTCACAAAGTCTCGCGGCATTCCGAGTCCGGCGGACGAAGTTCGCCAGCCCCACCCCCCAAGGCTATAGCCCACCCGTTTTTGTGGCCTTTTTGCACTGGACGAACTTGGCGCCCTGGCCTTCGGGCGGTTATTTTTGGGCGCGGCTTTCCCAGCGGCCTATGTTTGGCACCTGGAGGCCCCTCGCAAAGTCTCGCGGCATTCCGAGTCCGGCGGACGAAGTTCGTCAGCCCCACCCCCCAAGGCTATAGCCCACCCGTTTTTGTGGCCTTTTTGCGCTGGACGAACTTGGCGCCCTGGCCTTCGGGCGGTTATTTTTGGGCGCGGCTTTCCCAGCGGCCTATGCTTGGCACCTGGAGGCCCCTCGCAATGTCTCGCGGCATTCCGAGTCCGGCGGACGAAGTTGGCCATCCCCACCCCCCAAGGCTATAGCCCACCAGTTTTTGTTGCCTTTTTGCGCTGGACGAACATGGCACCCCGGCCTTCGGGCATTTATTTTTGCGCGCGGCTTTGCCCGCGGCCTATTTTTGGCACACAGAGGGACCTCGCAAAGTCTCGCGGCATTCCAAGTCCGGCGGACGAAGTTGGCCAGCCCCACCCCCCAAGGCTATAGCCCACCCGTTTTTGTGGCCTTTTTGCGATGGACGAACTTGGCGCCCCGGCCTTCGGGCGTTTATTTTTACGCGCAGCTTTGCCCGCGGCCTATTTTTTGCCCACGGAGGCCCCTCGTAAAGTCTCGCGGCATTCCGAGTCTGGCGGACGAAGTGGGCCATCCCCACCCCCCAAGGCTATAGCCCACCCGTTTTTGTGGCCTTTTTGCGATGGACGAACTTGGCGCCCCGGCCTTCGGGCCTTTATTTTTGCGGACGGCTTTGCCCGCGGCCTATTTTTGGCACACGGAGGCCACTCACAAAGTCTCGCGGCATTCCGAGTCCGGCGGACGAAGTTGGCCAGCCCCACCCCCCAAGGCTATAGCCCACCCGTTTTTGTGGCCTTTTTGCGCTGGACGAACTTGGCGCCCCGGCCTTCGGGCGGTTATTTTTGGGCGTGGCTTTCCCCGCGGCCTATGTTTGGCACACGGAGGCCCCTCGCAAAGTCTCGCGGCATTCTGAGTCCGGCGAACGAAGTTGGCCAGCCCCACCCCCCAAGGCTATAGCCCACCCGTTTTTGTGGTCTTTTTCCGGTGGACAAACATGGCACCCCGGCCTTCGGGGGGTTATTTTTGGGCGCGACTTTGCCCGCGGCCTATTTTTGGCACACGGAGGCCCCTCGTAAAGTCTCGCGGCATTCCGAGTCCGGCGGACGAAGTGTGCCAGCCCCACCCGCCAAGGCTATAGCCCACCCGTTTTTGTGGCCTTTTTGCGCTGGACGAACTTGGCGCCCCGGCCTTCGGGCGGTTATTTTTGGGTGCGGCTTTGCCCGCAGCCTATGTTTGGCACACGGAGGCCCCTCGCAAAGTCTCGCGGCATTCCGAGTCCGGCGGACGAAGTTGGCCAGCCCCACCCCCCAAGGCTAGAGCCAACCCGTTTTTGTGGCCTTTTTCCGTTGGACGAACTTGGTGCCCCGGCCTTCGGGCGGGTATTTTTGGGCGCGGCTTTCCCGCGGCCTATTTTTTGAACACGGAGGCCCCTCGCAAAGTCTCGCGGCATTCCGAGTCCGGCGGACGAAGTTCGCCAGCCCCACCCCCCAAGGCTATAGCCCACCCGTTTTTGTGGCCTTTTGGCGCTGGACGAACTTGGCGCCCTGGCCTTGGGGCGGTTATTTTTGGGCGCGGCTTTCCCAGCGGCCTATGTTTGGCACCTGGAGGCCCCTCGCAAAGTCTCGCGGCATTCCGAGTCCGGCGGACGAAGTTGGCCATCCCCACCCCCCAAGGCTATAGCCCACCCGTTTTTGTGGCCTTTTTGCGATGGACGAAATTGGTGCCCCGGCCTTCGGGCGGTTATTTTTGGGCGTGGCTTTGCCCGCGGCCTATTTTTTGCCCACGGAGGCCCCTCGCAAAGTCTCGCGGCATTCCGAGTCCGGCGGACGAAGTTGGCCATCCCCACCCCCCAAGGCTATAGCCCACCCGTTTTTGTGGCCTTTTTGCGATGGACGAACTTGGCGCCCCGGCCTTCGGGCTTTTATTTTTGCGCACGGCTCTGCCCGCGGCCTATTCTTGGCACACCGAGGCCCCTCGCAAAGTCTCTCGGCATTCCGAGTCCGGCGGACGAAGTTTGCCAGCCCCACCCCCCAAGGCTTTAGCCCACCCGTTTTTGTGGCCTTTTTGCGCTGGACGAACTTGGCGCCCCGGCCTTCGGTCGGTTATTTTTGTGCACGGCTTTGTCCGCGGCCTATGTTTGGCACCTGTAGGTCCCTCGCAATGTCTCGCGGCATTCCGAGTCCGGCGGACGAAGTTGGCCAGCCCCACCCCCCAAGGCTATAGCCCACCCGTTTTTGTGGCCTTTTTGCGCTGAACGAACTTGGCGCCCCGGCCTTCGGGCGGTTATTTTTGGGCGTGGCTTTCCCCACAGCCTATGTTTGGCACACGGAGGCCCCTCGCAAAGTCTCGCGGCATTCTGAGTCCGGCGAACGAAGTTGGCCAGCCCCACCCGCCAAGGCTATAGCCCACCCGTTTTTGTGGTCTTTTTCCGGTGGACAAACTTGGCACCCCGGCCTTCGGGCGGTTATTTTTGGGCGCGACTTTGCCCGCGCCCTATTTTTGGCACACGGAGGCTCCTCGTAAAGTCTCGCGGCACTCCGAGTCCGGCGGACGAAGTGGGCCAGCCCCACCCGCCAAGGCTATAGCCCACCCGTTTTTGTGGCCTTTTTGCGCTGGACGAACTTGGCGCCCTGGCCTTCGAGCGGTTATTTTTGGGCGCGGCTTTCCCAGCAGCCTATGTTTGGCACCTGGAGGCCCCTCGCAAAGTCTGGCGGCATTCCGAGTCCGGCGGACGAAGTTGGCTAGCCCCACCCCCCAAAGCTATAGCCCACCCGTTTTTGTGGCCTTTTTCCGCTGGACGAAATTGGCGCCCCGGCCTTCGGGCGGTTATTTTTGGGCGCGGCTTTCCCAGCGGCCTATGTTTGGCACCTAGAGGCCCCTCGCAAAGTCTCGCGGCATTCCGAGTCCGGCGGACGAAGTTGGCCAGCCCCACCCCCCAAAGCTATAGCCCACCCGTTTTTGTGGCCTTTTTCCGCTGGATGAACATGGCACCCCGGCCTTCAGGCATTTATTTTTGCGCGCGGCTTTGCCCGCGGCCTATTTTTGGCACACAGAGGGACCTCGCAAAGTCTCACGGCATTCCGAGTCCGGCGGACGAAGTCGGCCAGCCCCACCCCCCAAAGCTATAGCCCACCCGTTTTTGTGGCCTTTTTCCGCTGGACGAAATTGGCGCCCCGGCCTTCGGGCGGTTATTTTTGGGCACGGCTTTGCCCGCGGCCTATTTTTGGCGCACGGAGGCCCCTCGCAAAGTCTCGCGGCATTCCAAGTCCGGCGGACGAAGTTGGCCAGCCCCACCCCCCAAGGCTATAGCCCACCCGTTTTTGTGGCCTTTTTGCGCTGGACGAACATGGCACCCCGGCCTTCGGGCATTTATTTTTGTGCGCGGCTTTGCCCGCGGCCTATTTTTTGCACACGGAGGCCCCTCGCAAAGTCTCGCGGCATTCCGAGTCCGGCGAACGAAGTTGGCCAGCCCCACCCCCCAAGGCTATAGCCCACCCGATTTTGTGGTCTTTTTCCGGTGGATAAACTTGGCACCTCGGCCTTCGGTCGGTTATTTTTGGGCGCGGCTTTGTCCGCGGCCTATGTTTGGCACATGAAGGCCCCTCGCAAAGTCTCGCGGCATTCCGAGTCCGGCGGACGAAGTTGGCCAGCCCCACCCCCAAGGCTATAGCCCACCCGTTTTTGTGGCCTTTTTGCGCTGGACGAACTTGTCGCCCCGGCCTTCGGGCGGTTATTTTTTGGCGTGGCTTTCCCCGCGGCCTATGTTTGGCACACGGAGGCCCCTCGCAAAGTCTCGCGGCATTCCGAGTCCGGCGAACAAAGTTGGCCAGCCCCACCCCCCAAGGCTATAACCCACCCGTTTTTGTGGTCTTTTTCCGGTGGACAAACTTGGCACCCCGGCCTTCGGGCAGTTATATTTGGGCGCGGCTTTGTCCGCGGCCTATTTTTGGCACACGGAGGCCCCTCGCAAAGTCCTGCGGCATTCCGAGTCCGGCGGACGAAGTTGGCCAGCCCCAACCCCCAAGGCTATAGCCCACCCGTTTTTGTGGCCTTTTTGCGCTGGTCGAATTTGGCGCCCCGGCCTTCGGGCGTTTATTTTTGCATGCGGCTTTGCTCGCGGCTTATTTTTGGCACACGGAGGCCCCTCACAAAGTCTCGCGGCATTCCGAGTCCGGCGGACGAAGTTGGCCAGCCCCACCCCCCAAGGCTATAGCCCACCCGTTTTTGTGGCCTTTTTTGTGCTGGACGAACTTGGCGCCCCGGCCTTCGGGAGGTTATTTTTGGGCGCGGCTTTGTCCGCGGCCAATGTTTCGCACCTGTAGGTCCCTCGCAATGTCTCGCGGCATTCCGAGTACGGCGGACGAAGTTGGCCAGCCGCACCCCGCAAGGCTATAGCCCACCCGTTTTTGTGGCGTTTTTGCGCTGGACGAACTTGGCGCCCCGGCCTTCGGGGGTTTATTTTTGTGCGCGGCTTTGCCCGCAGCCTATTTTTGGCACACGGAGGCCCCTCGTAAAGTCTCGCGGCATTCCGAGTCCGGCGGACGAAGTTGGCCAGCCCCACCCCCCAAGGCTATAGCCCACCCGTTTTTGTGGCCTTTTTGCGCTGGTCGAATTTGGCGCCCCGGCCTTCGGGCGTTTATTTTTGCATGCGGCTTTGCTCGCGGCCTATTTTTGGCACACGGAGGCCCCTCACAAAGTCTCGCGGCATTCCGAGTCCGGCGGACGAAGTTGGCCAGCCCCACCCCCCAAGGCTATAGCCTACCCCTTTTTGTGGCCTTTTTCCGCTGGACGAACTTGGCGAACCGGACTTCGGACGGTTATTTTTGGGCGCGGCTTTGCCCGCAGTCTATTTTTGGCACACGGAGGCCCCTCACAAAGTCTCGCGGCATTCCGAGTCTGGCGGACGAAGTGGGCCTACCCCACCCCCCAAGGCTATAGCCCACCCTTTTTTGTGGCCTTTTTGTGCTGGACGAACTTGGCGCCCCGGCCTTCAGGCGGTTATTTTTGGGTGCGGCTTTGCCCGCGGCCTATGTTTGGCACAATGAGGCCCCTCGCAAAGTCTCACGGCATTCCGATTCCGGCGGACGAAGTTGGCCAGCACCACCCCCCAAGGCTATAGCTCACCCGTTGTTGTGGCCATTTTGCGCTGGACGAACTTGGCGCCCCGGCCTTCAGGCGGTTATTTTTGGGCGCGGCTTTGTCCACGGCCTATGTTTGGCACAATGAGGCCCCTCGCAAAGTCTCACGGCATTCCGATTCCGGCGGACGAAGTTGGCCAGCACCACCCCCCAAGGCTATAGCTCACCCGTTGTTGTGGCCATTTTGTGCTGGACGAACTTGGCGCCCCGGACTTCGGGCGGTTATTTTTGGGCGCGGCTTTGCCCGCGGCCTATTTTTGGCACACGGAGGCCCCTCACAAAGTCTCGCGGCATTCCGATTCCGGCGGACGAAGTTGGCCAGCCCCACCCCCCAAGGCTATAGCTCACCCGTTGTTGTGCCCATTTTGCGCTGCACGAACTTGGCGCCCCGGCGTTCGGGCGGTTATTTTTGGGCGCGGCTTTGCCCGTGGCATATGTTTGGCACAATGAGGCCCCTCTCAAAGTCTCGCGGCATTCCGATTCCGGCGGACGAAGTTGGCCAGCCCCACCCCCCAAGGCTATAGCCCACCCGTTTTTGTGGCCTTTTTCCGCTGGACGAACTTGGCGCCCCGGCCTTCGGGCTGTTATTTTTGGGTGCGGCTTTTTCTGCGGCCTTTTTTTTGCACACGGAGGCCCCTCGCAAAGTCTCACGGCATTCCGACTCCGGCGGACGAAGTGGGCCAGGCCTACCCCCCAAGGCGATTGCCCACCCGTTTTTGTGGCCTTTTTGCGCTGGACGAACTTGGCGCCCCGGCATTCGGGCGGTTATTTTTTGGCGCGGCTATGCCCGCGGGCTATTTTTAGCACACGGAGGCCCCTCGCAAAGTCTTGGCACTTCGAGTCCGGCGGACGAAGTGGGCCAGCCCCCCCCCCCCCCCCCCAAGGCTATAGCCCACCCGTTTTTGTAGCCTTTTTGCGCTGGACGAACTTGGCGCCCTGGCCCTCGGGTTGTTATTTTTGGGTGCGGCTTTGTCTGCGGCCTATGTTTGGCACACGGAGGCCCCTCGCAAAGTCTCGCTGCATTCCGAGTCCGGCGGACGAAGTTGGCCAGCCCCACCCCCCAAGGCTATAGCCTACCCGTTTTTGTGGCCTTTTTCTGCTGGACGAACTTGGCGCCCCGGACTTCGGGCGGTTATTTTTGGGCGCGGCTTTGCCCGCGGTCTATTTTTGGCACACGGAGGCCCCTCACAATGTCTCGCGGCATTCCGAGTCCGGCGGACGAAGTTGGCCAGCCCAACCCCCCAAGGCTATAGCCCACCCATTTTTGTGGCCTTTTTGCGCTGGACGAACTTGGCGCCCCGGCCTTCGGGCGGTTATTTTTGGGCGCGGCTTTACCTGCGGCCTATGTTTGGCACAATGAGGCCCCTCGCAAAGTCTCGCGGCATTCCGATTCCGGCGGTCAAAGTTGGCTAGCCCCACCCCCCAAGGCTATAGCCCACCCGTTTTTGTGGACTTTTTGCGCTGGACGAACTTGGCGCCCCGGCCTTCGGGTGGTTATTTTTGGGTGCGGCTTTGCCCGCGGCCTATTTTTGGCACACGCAGGCCGCTCGCAAGGTCTTGCGGCATTCCTAGACCAGCGGATGAATTTGGCCAGCCCCACCCCCCAAGGCTATAGCCCACCCGACGAACTTTGCGCCCCAGCCTTCGGGCCGTTGTTTTTGGGCGCGGCTTTCCCCGCGGCCTATGTTTGGCAAACGGAGGCCCCTCGCAAAGTCTAGCGGCATTCCGAGTCCGGCGGACGAAGTTGGCCAGCCCCACCCCCCAAGGCTATAGCCCACCCGTTTTTGTCGCCTTTTTCCGCTGGACGAACTTGGCGCCCCGGCCTTCGGGCGGTTATTTTTGGGCGCGGCTTTGCCCGCGGCCTATTTTTGGCACACGGAGGCCCCTCACAATGTCTCGCGGCATTCCGATTCCGGCGGACGAGGTTGGCCATCCCCACCCCCCAAGGCTATAGCCCACCCGTTGTTGTGGCCATTTTGCGCTGGACGAACTTGGCGCCCCGGCCTTCGGGGGGTTCTTTTTGGGCGCGTCTTTGCCCGCGGCCTATGTTTACCACCCGGAGGCCCCTCGCAAAGTCTCGCGGCATTCCGAGTCCGGTGGACGAAGTTGGCCAGCCCCACCCCCCAAGGCTATAGCCCACCCGTTTTTGTGGCCTTTTTCCGCTGGACGAACTTGGCGCCCCAGCCTTCGGGGGGTTATTTTTGGGCGCGGCTTTGCCCGCAGCCTATTTTTGGCACACGGAGGCCCCTCTGAAAGTCTCGCGGCATTCCGAGTCCGGCGGACGAAGTTGGCCAGCCCCACCCCCCAAGGCTATAGCCCACCAGTTTTTGTGGCCTTTTTGCGCTGGACGAACTTGGCGCCCCGCCTTCGGGGGGTTATTTTTGGGCGCGGCTTTGCCCGCGGCCTATTTTTGGCACACGGAGGCCCCTCGCTAAGTCTCGCGGCATTCCGAGTCCGGCGGACGAAGTTGGCCAGCCCCACCCCCCAAGGCTATAGCCCACCCGTTTTTGTGGCCTTTTTCCGCAGGATGAACTTGGCGCCCCAGCCTTCGGGGGGTTATTTTTGGGCGCGGCTTTACCCACGGCCTAGTTTTGGAACATAGAGGCCCCTCGCAAAGTCTCGCGGTATTCCGAGTCCGGCGGACGAAGTTGGCCAGCCCCACCCCCCAAGGCTATAGCCCACCAGTTTTTGTGGCCTTTTTGCGCTGGACGAACTTTCCGCCCCGGCCTTCGGGGGGTTATTTTTGGGCGCGGCTTTGCCCGCGGCCTATGTTTCGCACCCGGAGACCCCTCGTAAAGTCTCACGGCATTCCGAGTCCGGCGGACAAAGTTGGCCAGCCCCACCCCCCAAGCCTATAGCACACCCGTTTTTGTGGCCTTTTTCCGCTGGACGAACTTGGCTCCCCAGCCTTCGGGGGGTTATTTTTGTGCGCGGCTTTGCCCGCGGCCTAGTTTTGGCACACGGAGGCCCCTCGCAAAGTCTCGCGGCATTCCTAGTCCGGCGAACAAAGTTGGCCAGCCCCACCCCCCAAGGCTATAGCCCACCCGTTTTTGTGGCCTTTTTGCGCTGGACAAACTTAGCGCCCGGGCCTTCGGGCTGTTATTTTTGGGCGCGGCTTTGCCCGCAGCCTATTTCTGGCACACGGAGGCCCCTCACAAAGTCTCGCGGCATTCCGAGTCCGGCGGACAAAGTTCGCCCGCCCCACCCCCCAAGGCTATAGCCAACCCGTTTTTGTGGCCTTTTTGCGCTGGACGAACTTGGCGCCCCGGCCTTCGGGCGGATACTTTTGGGCGCGGCTTTGTCCACGGCCTATGTTTGGTACATGGAGCCCCCTCGCAAAGTCTCACGGTATTCCGAGTCCGGCGGACGAAGTTGGCCAGCCCCACCCCCCAAGGCTATAGCCCACCCGTTTTTGTGGCCTTTTTCCGCTGGACGAACTTGGCGCCCTGGCCTTCGGGTTGTTATTTTTGGGTGCGGCTATGTCCGTGGCCTATGTTTGGCACACGGAGGCCCCTCGTAAAGGCTCGCGGCATTCCGAGTGCGGCGGACGAAGTTGGCCAGCCCCACCCCACAAGGCTATGGCCCACCCGTTTTTGTGGCCTTTTTGCGCTGGACGAACTTGGCGCCCCGGCCTTCGGGCGGTTATTTTTGGGCACGGCTTTTTGGCGGCCTATTTTTTCCACACGGAGGCCCCTCGCAAAGTCTCGCAGCATTCCGAGTCCGGCGGACGAAGTGGGCCAGCCCCACCCCCCAAGGCTATGGCCCACCCGTTTTTGTGGCCTTTTTGCGCTGGACGAACGTGGCGTCCCGGCCTTCGGGCGGTTATTTTTGGGCGCGGCTTTTTTGGCGGCCTATTTTTTGCACACGGAGGCCCCTCGCAAAGTCTCGCGGCATTCCGAGTCCGGCGGACGAAGTTGGCCAGCCCCACCCCCCAAGGCTATAGCCCACCCGTTTTTGTGGCCTTTTTCCGCTGGACGAACTTGGCGCCCTGGCCTTCGGGTTGTTATTTTTGGGCGCGGCTATGTCTGTGGCCTATGTTTGGCACACGGAGGGCCCTCGTAAAGTCTCGCGGCATTCCGAGTCCGGCGGACGAAGTTGGCCAGCCCCACCCCCCAAGGCTATAGCCTACCCGTTTTTGTGGGCTTTTTCCGCTGGACGAACTTGGCGAACCGGACTTCGGACGGCTATTTTTGGGCGCGGCTTTGCCCGCAGACTATTTTTGGCACACGGACGCCCCTCGCAAAGTCTCGCGGCATTCCGAGTCCTGCGGACGAAGTTGGCCCGCCCAACCCCCCAAGGCTATTGCCCACCCGTTTTTGTGGCCTTTTTCCGCTGGACGAACTTGGCGCCCCGGCCTTCGGGTAGTTATATTTGGGCGCGGCTTTGCCCGCGGCCTATTTTTGGCACACGGAGGCCCCTTGCAAAAGTCTCGCAGCATTCCGAGTCCGGCGGACGAAGTTGGCCAGCCCCACCCACCAAGGCTATTGCCCACCCGTTTTTGTGGCCTTTTTCCGCTGAACGAACTTGGCGCCCCGGCCTTCGGGCGGTTATTTTTGGGCGCAACTTTGCCCGTGACCTATGTTTGGCACACGGAGGCCCCTCGCAAAGTCTCACGGCATTCCGAGCCCGGCGGACGAAGTTGGCCAGCCCCACCCCCCAAGGCTATAGCCCACCCGTTTTTGTGGCCTTTTTCCGCTGGACGAACTTGGCGCCACGGCCTTCGGGTGGTTATTTTTGGGCGCGGCTTTGCCCACGGCCTATTTCTGGCACACGGAGGCCCCTCGCAAAGTCTCGCGGCATTCCGAGTCCGGCGGGCGAAGTTGGCCAGCCCCACCCCCCAAGGCTATAGCCCACCCGTTTTTGTAGCCTTTTTGAGCTGGACGAACTTGGCGCCCCGGCCTTCGGGCGGTTATTTTTGGGCGCGGCTTTGCCCGTGGCCTATATTTGGCATACGGAGGCCCCTTGCAAAGTCTCGCGGCATTCCGAGTCCGGCGGACGAAGTAGGCCAGCCCCACCCCCCAAGGCTATAGCCCACCCGCTTTTGTGGCCTTTTTCCGCTGGACGAACTTGGCGCCCCGGCCTGCGGGCGGTTATTTTTGGGAGCGGCTTTGCCTGCGGCATATGTTTGGCACACGGAGGCCCCTCACAAAGTCTCGCGGCATTCCGAGTCCGGCGGGCGAAGTTGGCCAGCCCCACCCCCCAAGGCTATAGCCCACCCGTTTTTGTAGCCTTTTTGAGCTGGACGAACTTGGCGCCCCGGCCTTCGGGCGGTTATTTTTGGGCGCGGCTTTGCCCGCGGCCTATGTTTGGCATACGGAGGCCCCTCGCAAAGTCTCGCGGCATTCCGTGTCCGTCGGACGAAGTTGGCCAGCCCCACCCCCCAACGCTATAGCCCACCCGTTTTTGTGGCCTTTTTCCGCTGGACGAACTTGGCGCCCCGGCCGTCGGGCGGTTATTTTTGGACGCGTCTTTGTCCACGGCCTATCATTGGCACTCAGAGGCCCCTCGCAAAGTCTCGCGGCATTCCGAGTCCGGCGGACGAAGTTGGCCAGCCCCACCCCCCAAGGCTATAGCCCACCCGTTTTTATGGCCTTTTTCCGCTGGACGAACTTGGCGGCCCGGCCTTCGGGCAGTTATTTTTGGGCACGGCTTTGGCTGCGGCCTTTGTTTGGCACACGGTGGCCCCTCGCAAAGTCTCGCGGCATTCCGAGTCTGGCGGACGCATTTGGCCAGCCCCACCCCCCAAGGCTATAGCCCACCCGGTTTTGTGGCCTTTTTCCGCTGGACGAACATGGCGCCCCGGCCTTCGGGTAGTTATTTTTGGACGCGGCTTTGCCCGCGGCCTATTTTTGGCACACGGAGGCCCCTTGCAACAGTCTCGCGGCATTCCGAGTCCGGCGGACGAAGTTGGCCAGCCCCACCCACCAAGGCTATGGCCCACCCGTTTTTTGTGGCCCTTTTGCGCTGGACGAACTTGGCGCCCCAGCCTTCGGGCGGTTAGTTTTGGGTGACGCTCTGGCCGCGGCCTATGTTTGGCACACGGAGGCCCCTCACAAAGTCTCGCGGCATTCCGAGTCCTGCGGACGAAGTTGGCCAGCCCCACCCCCCAAGGCTATAGCCCACCCGTTTTTGTGGCCTTTTTGCGCTGGACGAACATGGCGCACCAGCCTTCGGGTGGTTATTGTTGGGCGTGGCGTTGTCCGCGGTCTATTTTTGGCACACGCAGCCCCTCGTAAATTCTCGCAGCATTCCGAGTCCGGCGGACGAAGTTGGCCAGCCCCACCCCCCAAGGCTATTGCCCACCCGTTTTTGTGGCCTTTTTGTGCTGGACGAACTTGGCGCCCCGGCCTTCGGGCGGTTCTTTTTGGGCGCGGCTTTGGCCGCGGCCTATGTTTGGCACACGGACGCCCCTCGCAATGTCTCGCGGCATTCCGAGTCCTGCGGACGAAGTTGGCCCGCCCAACCCCCCAAGGCTATTGCCCACCCGTTTTTGTGGCCTTTTTCCGCTGGACGAACTTGGCGCCCCGGCCTTCGGGTAGTTATATTTGGGCGCGGCTTTGCCCGCGGCCTATTTTTGGCACACGGAGGCCCCTTGCAAAAGTCTCGCAGCATTCCGAGTCCGGCGGACGAAGTTGGCCAGCCCCACCCACCAAGGCTATTGCCCACCCCGTTTTTGTGGCCTTTTTCCGCTGAACGAACTTGGCGCCCCGGCCTTCGGGCTGTTATTTTTGGGCGCAACTTTGCCCGTGACCTATGTTTGGCACACGGAGGCCCCTCGCAAAGTCTCACGGCATTCCGAGCCCGGCGGACGAAGTTGGCCAGCCCCACCCCCCAAGGCTATAGCCCACCCGTTTTTGTGGCCTTTTTCCGCTGGACGAACTTGGCGCCACGGCCTTCGGGTGGTTATTTTTGGGCGCGGCTTTGCCCACGGCCTATTTTTGGCACACGGAGGCCCCTCGCAAAGTCTCGCGGCATTCCGAGTCCGGCGGGCGAAGTTGGCCAGCCCCACCCCCCAAGGCTATAGCCCACCCGTTTTTGTAGCCTTTTTGAGCTGGACGAACTTGGCGCCCCGGCCTTCGGGCGGTTATATTTGGGCGCGGCTTTGCCCGCGGCCTATGTTTGGCATACGGAGGCCCCTTGCAAAGTCTCGCGGCATTCCGAGTCCGGCGGACGAAGTAGGCCAGCCCCACCCCCCAAGGCTATAGCCCACCCGCTTTTGTGGCCTTTTTCCGCTGGACGAACTTGGCGCCCCGGCCTGCGGGCGGTTATTTTTGGGAGCGGCTTTGCCTGCGGCATATGTTTGGCACACGGAGGCCCTTCACAAAGTCTCGCGGCATTCCGAGTCCGGCGGGCGAAGTTGGCCAGCCCCACCCCCCAAGGCTATAGCCCACCCGTTTTTGTAGCCTTTTTGAGCTGGACGAACTTGGCGCCCCGGCCTTCGGGCGGTTATTTTTGGGCGCGGCTTTGCCCGCGGCCTATGTTTGGCATACGGAGGCCCCTCGCAAAGTCTCGCGGCATTCCGTGTCCGTCGGACGAAGTTGGCCAGCCCCACCCCCCAACGCTATAGCCCACCCGTTTTTGTGGCCTTTTTCCGCTGGACGAACTTGGCGCCCCGGCCGTCGGGCGGTTATTTTTGGACGCGTCTTTGTCCACGGCCTATCATTGGCACTCAGAGGCCCCTCGCAAAGTCTCGCGGCATTCCGAGTCCGGCGGACGAAGTTGGCCAGCCCCACCCCCCAAGGCTATAGCCCACCCGTTTTTATGGCCTTTTTCCGCTGGACGAACTTGGCGGCCCGGCCTTCGGGCAGTTATTTTTGGGCACGGCTTTGGCTGCGGCCTTTGTTTGGCACACGGTGGCCCCTCGCAAAGTCTCGCGGCATTCCGAGTCTGGCGGACGCATTTGGCCAGCCCCACCCCCCAAGGCTATAGCCCACCCGGTTTTGTGGCCTTTTTCCGCTGGACGAACTTGGCGCCCCGGCCTTCGGGCGGTTATTTTTGGGCGCGGTTTTGCCCGCGGCCTATGTTTGGCACACGGAGGCCCCTCGCAAAGTCTCATGGCATTCCGAGTCCGGCGAACGAAGTTGCCCTGCCCCACCCCCAAAGGCTATTGCCCACCCGTTTATGTGGCCTTTTTGCGCTGGACAAACTTGGCGCCCATGCCTTCGGGCGGTTATTTTTGCGTGCGGCTTTGACCGCGGCCTATTTTTGGCACATGGAGGCCCCTCGCAAAGTCTTCCGGCATTCCGCGTCCGGCGGAAGATGTTGGCCAGCCCCAGCCCACAAGGCTATAGCCCACCCGTTTTTGTGGCCTTTTTCCGCTGGACGAACTTGGCGCCCCGGCCTTCGGGCGGTTATTTTTGGGCGCGGCTTTGCCCGCGGCCTATGTTTGGCACACGGAGGCCCCTCGCAAAGTCTCGCGGCATTCCGAGTCCGGCGGACGAAGTTGGCCCGCCCCACCCCCCAAGGTTATAGCCCACACGTTTTTGTGGCCTTTTTGCTCTGGACGAACTTGGCGCCCCGTCCTTCTGGCCGTTATCTTTGGGCGCGGCTTTGGCCGAGGCCTATATTTGGCACGGGGAGGCCCATCGCAAAGTCTCGCGGCCTATTTTTGGCACGCGGAGGCCCCTCGCAAAGTCTCGCGGCATTCCGAGTTTGGCGGACGAAGTTGGCCAGCCGCACCCCCCAAGGCTATAGCTCACCCGTTTTTGTGGCCTTTTTGCATGGACGAACTTGGCACCCCGGCCTTCGGGCGGTTATTTTTGCGCGCGGCTTTGGCTACGGCCTATGTTTGGCACGCGGAGGCCCCTGGCAAAGTCTCGCGGCATTCCGAGTCCGGCGGACGAAGTTGGCCAGAACCACCCCTCAAGGCTATAGCCCACCCGTTTTTGTGGCCTTTTTCCGCTGGACGAACTTGGCGCCCCGGCCTTCGGGTGTTATTTTTGGGCACGGCTTTGCCCGCGGCCTATTTTTGGCACACGGAGGCCCCTCGCAAAGCCTCGCGGCATTCCGAGTCCGGCGGACGAAGTTGGCAACCCCACCCCCCAAGGCTGTAGCCCACCCGTTTTTATGTCCTTTTTCCGCTGGACGAACTTGGCGCCCCGGCCTTCGGGCGGTTATTTTTGGGCGCGGCTTTGGCCGAGGCCTATGTTTGGCACACGGAGGCCCCTCGCAAAGTCTCGCGGTATTCCGAGTTCGGTGGACGAAGTTGGCCAGCCCCATCCCCCAAGGCTATAGCCCACCCGTTTTTGTCGCCTTTTTCCGCTGGACGAAGTTGGCGCCCCAGCCTTCGAACGGTTATTTTTGGGCGCGGCTTTGTCCGCAGCCAATTTTTGGCACGCGGAGGCCCCTCGCAAAGTCTCGCGGCATTCTGAGTCCGGCGGACGAAGTTGGCCAGCCCCACCCCCCAAGGCTATAGCCCACCCGTTTTTATGGCCTTTTTCCGCTGGACGAACTTGGCGCCCCGGCCTTCGGGCGGTTATTTTTGGGCACCGCTTTGGCCGCGGCCTATGTTTGGCACACGGAGGCCCCTCGCAAAGTCTCATGGCATTCCGAGTCCGGCAGACGAAGTTGCCCTGCCCCACCCCCCAAGGCTATTGCCCACCCGTTTTTGTGGCCTTTTTGCGCTGGACAAACTTGGCGCCCATGCCTTCGGGCGGTTATTTTTGCGCGCGGCTTTGACCGCGGCCTATTTTTGGCACATGGAGGCCCCTCGCAAAGTCTTCCGGCATTCCGCGTCCGGCGGAAGATGTTGGCCAGCCCCAGCCCACAAGGCTATAGCCCACCCGTTTTTGTGGCCTTTTTCCGCTGGACGAACTTGGCGCCCCGGCCTTCGGGCGGTTATTTTTGGGCGCGGCTTTGCCCGCGGCCTATGTTTGGCACACGGAGGCCCCTCGCAAAGTCTCGCGGCATTCCGAGTCCGGCGGACGAAGTTGGCCCGCCCCACCCCCCAAGGCTATAGCCCACACGTTTTTGTGGCCTTTTTGCTCTGGACGAACTTGGCGCCCCGTCCTTCGGGCCGTTATCTTTGGGCGCGGCTTTGGCCGCGGCCTATATTTGGTACGGGGAGGCCCATCGCAAAGTCTCGCGGCCTATTTTTGGCACGCGGAGGCCCCTCGCAAAGTCTCGCGGCATTCCGAGTTTGGCGGACGAAGTTGGCCAGCCGCACCCCCCAAGGCTATAGCTCACCCGTTTTTGTGGCCTTTTTGCATGGACGAACTTGGCGCCCCGGCCTTCGGGCGGTTATTTTTGCGCGCGGCTTTGGCTGCGGCCTATGTTTGGCACACGGAGGCCCCTGGCAAAGTCTCGCGGCATTCCGAGTCCGGCGGACGAAGTTGGCCAGCCCCACCCCCCAAGGCTATAGCCCACCCGTTTTTGTGGCCATTTTCCGCTAGACGAACTTGGCACCCCGGCCTTCGGGCGGTTCTTTTTGGGCACGGCTTTGCCCGCGGCCTATTTTTGGCACACGGAGGCCCCTCGCAAAGTCTCGCAGCATTCCGAGTCCGGCGGACGAAGTCGACCAGCCCCAACCCCCAAGGCTATAGCCCACCCGTTTTTGTGGCCTTTTTCCGCTGGACGAACTTGGCGCCCCTGCCTTCGGGCAGTTATTTTTGGGCACGGCATAGTCCGCGGCCTATTTTTGGCACACGGAGGCCCCTCGCAAAGTCTAGCGGCATTCCGAGTCCGGCGGACGAAGTGGCCAGCCCCAACCCCCAAGGCTATAGCCCACCCATTTTTCTGGCCATTTTCCGCTGGACGAACTTGGCGCCCCGGCCTTCGGGCGGTTATTTTTGGGCGCGGCTTTACCCGTGGCCTATTTTTGGAACACGGAGGCCCCTCGCAAAGTCTCGCGGCATTCCGAGTCCGGCGGACGAAGTTGGCCAGCCCCACCACCCAAGGCTATAGCCCACCCGTTTTTGTGGCTTTTTTCCGCTGGATGAACTTGGCACCCCCGCCTTCGGGCGGTTAGTTTGGGGCGCGGCTTTGTCCGCGGCCTATTTTTGGCACATGGAGGCCGCTCGCAAAGTCTCGCGGCATTCCGAGTCCGGAGGACGAAGTTGGCCAGCCCCACCCCCCAAGGCTATAGCCCACCCGTTTTTGTGGCTTTTTTCCGCTGGACGAAGTTGGCGCCCCGGCCTTCGGGCGGTTATTTTTGGGTGCGGCTTTGGCTGCGGCCTATTTTTTGCACACAGAGGCCCCTCGCAAAGTCTCGCGGCATTCCGAGTCCGGCGGACGAAGTTGGCCAGCCCCACCACCCAAGGCTATAGCCCACCCGTTTTTGTGGCCATTTTCCGCTGGACGAACTTGGCGCCCCGGCCTTGGGGCAGTTATTTTTGAGGGCGGCCTTGCCCGCGGCCTACTTTTGGCATACGGAGGCCCCTCGTAAAGTCTAGCGGCCTTTCGAGTCCGGCGGACGAAGTTGGCCAGCCCCACCCCCCAAGGCTATAGCCCACCCGTTTTTGTGGCCTTTTTCCGCTGGACGAACTTGGCACCCCGACCTTCGGGTGGTTATTTTTGGACACGGCTTTCCCCGCGGCCTATTTTTGGCACACGGAGGGCCCTCGCAAAGTCTCGCGGCATTCCGAGTCCGGCAGACGAAGTTGGCCAGCCCCAACCCCCAAGGCTATAGCCCACCCGTTTTTGGGGCCTTTTTGCGCTGGACGAACTTGGCGCCCCGGCCTTCGGGCGGTTATTTTTGGGCGCGGCTTTGCCCGCGGCCTATGTTTGGCACACGGAGGCCCCTCACAAAGTTTCGCGGCATTCCGAGTCCGGAGGACGAAGTTGGCCAGCCCCACCCCCCAAGGCTATAGCCCACCCATTTTTGTGGCCTTTTTCCGCTGGACGAACTTGGCACCCCGGCCTTCGGGCGGTTCGTTTTGGGCGCCGCTTTGCCCGCGGCCTATTTTTGGCACATGGAGGCCGCTCGCAAAGTCTCGCGGCATTCCGAGTCCAGCGGACGAAGTTAGCCAGCCCCACCCCCCAAGGCTAAAGCCCACCCGTTTTTGTGGCCTTTTTGCGCTGGACGAACTTGGCGCCCCAGCC
Organism: Citrus x limon; assembly: GCA_034663535.1. Lineage (NCBI taxonomy): Eukaryota > Viridiplantae > Streptophyta > Magnoliopsida > Sapindales > Rutaceae > Citrus > Citrus x limon. The sequence goes on along the minus strand of CM067998.1, from coordinate 35,062,477 downwards.
TTCGGGCGGTTATTTTTGGGTGCGGCTTTGCCCGCGGCCTATTTTTGGCACACGGAGGCCCGTCGCAAAGTCTCGCGGCATTCCAAGTCCGGCGGATGAAGTTGGCCAGCCCCACACCCCAAGGCTATAGCCCACCCGTTTTTTTGTGGTCTTTTTCCGCTGGATGAACTGTGCGCCCCAGCCTTCGGGCGGTTATTTTTGGGTGCGGCTTTGCCCGCGGCCTATTTTTGGTACACGGAGGCAACTCGCAAAGTCTCACGGCATTCCGAGTCCGAGTCCGGCGGATGAAGTTGGCCAGCCCCACCCCCCAAGGCTATCGCCCACCCGTTTTTGTGGCGTTTTCCGCTTGACGAATTTGGCGCCCCGGCCTTTGGGCGGTTATTTTTGGGCGCGGCTTTACCTGCTGCCTATTCTTGGCACACAGAGGCCCCTCGCAAAGTCTCGCGGCATTCCGAGTCCGGCGGACGAAGTTGGCCAGCCCCACCTCCCAAGTCTATAGCCCACCCGTTTTTGTGGCCTTTTTCTGCTGGACGAACTTGGCACCCCGGCCTTCGGGCGGTTCGTTTTGGGCGCCGCTTTGCCCGCGGCCTATTTTTGGCACATGGAGGCCGCTCGCAAAGTCTCGCGGCATTCCGAGTCCAGCGGACGAAGTTGGCCAGCCCCACCCCCCAAGGCTAAAGCCCACCCGTTTTTGTGGCCTTTTTGCGCTGGACGAACTTGGCGCCCCAGCCTTCGGGCGGTTATTTTTGGGTGCGGCTTTGCCCGCGGCCTATTTTTGGCACACGGAGGCCGTCGCAAAGTCTCGCGGCATTCCGAGTCCGGCGGATGAAGTTGGCCAGCCCCACACCCCAAGGCTATAGCCCACCCGTTTTTTTGTGGCCTTTTTCCGCTGGATGAACTATGCGCCCCAGCCTTCGGGCGGTTATTTTTGGGTGCGGCTTTGCCCGCGGCCTATTTTTGGTACACGGAGGCAACTCGCAAAGTCTCACGGCATTCCGAGTCCGAGTCCGGCGGATGAAGTTGGCCAGCCCCACCCCCCAAGGCTATAGCCCACCCGTTTTTGTGGCCTTTTCCGCTTGACGAATTTGGCGCCCCGGCCTTTGGGCGGTTATTTTTGGGCGCGGCTTTACCTGCTGCCTATTTTTGGCACACAGAGGCCCCTCGCAAAGTCTCGCGGCATTCCGAGTCCGGCGGACGAAGTTGGCCAGCCCCACCTCCCAAGTCTATAGCCCACCCGTTTTTGTGGCCTTTTTCTGCTGGACGAACTTGGCGCCCCAGCCTTCGGGCAGTTATTTTTAGGCGCGGCTTTGCCCGCGGCCTATTTTTGGCACACGGAGGCCCCTCGCAAAGTCTCGCGGCATTCTGAATCTGGCGGACGAAGTGGGCCAGCGCCACCCCCCAAGGCTATAGCCCACCCGTTTTTGTGGCCTTTTTCCGCTGGACGAACATGGCGCCCCGGCCTTCGGACGGATAGTTTTGGGTGCGGCTCTGCCCGCGGCCTATCTTCGGCACACGGAGGCCCCTCGCAAAGTCTCGCGGCATTCCGAATTTGTCGGACGAAGTTGGCCAGCCCCACCCCCCAAGGCTATAGCCCACCCGTTTTTGTGGCATTTTTCCGCTGGACGAACTTGGCGACCCGGCCTTCGGGCGGTTATTTTTGGGTGCGGCTTGGCCCGCGGCCTATTTTTGGCACACGGAGGCCCGTCGCAAAGTCTCGCGGCATTCCGGGTCCGGCGGATGAAGTTGGCCAGCCCCACACCCCAAGGCTATAGCCCACCCGTTTTTGCGGCCTTTTTCCGCTGGACGAACTTGGCGCCCCGGCCTTTGGGCAGATATTTTTGGGCCGGCTTTGCCCGCGGCCTATTTTTGCCACACGGAGGCCCCTCGCAAAGTCTCGCGGCATTCCGAGTCCGGCGGACGAAGTTGGCCAGCCCCACCCACCAAGGCTATAGCTTACCCGTTTTTGTGGCCTTTTTCCGGTGGACGAACTTGGCGCCCCGGCCTTCGGGTGGTTATTTTTGGGCACGGCATTGCCCGCGGCCAATTTTTGGCACACGGAGGCCCCTCGTAAAGTCTCGCGGCATTCCGAGTCCGGCAGACGAAGTGGGCCGGCCCCACCCGCCAAGGCTATAGCCCACCCGTTTTTGTAGCCTTTTTGCACTGGACGAACTGGGCGCCCCGGCCATCGGGCGGTTATTTTTGAATGCGGCTTTGCGCGCGGCCTATTTTTGGCACACGGAGGCCCCTCGTAAAGTCTCGGGGCATTCCGTGTCCGGCGGATGAAGTTGGCCAGCCCCACCCCCCAAGGTTATAGCCCACCCGTTTTTTTCTGGCCTTTTTCCGCTGGACGAACTGTGCGCCCCAGCCATCGGGCGGTTATTTTTGGGCGCGGCTTTGCCCGCGGCCTATTTTTGGCACGCGGAGGCCCCTCGCAAATTCTCACGGCATTCCGAGTCCGTCGGAGGAATTTGGCCAGCCCCATCCCCCAAGGCTATAGCCCACCCGTTTTTGGGGCCTTTTTCCGCTGGACGAACTTGGCGCCCCGGCCTTCGCGCGGTTATTATTGGGTGCGGCTTTGCCCGCGGCCTATTTTTGGCACACGGAGGCCCCTCGCAGAGGGTCGCGGCATTCCATGTCGGCGGATGAAGTTGGCCAGCCCCACCCCCCAAGGTTATAGCCCACCCGTTTTTTTGTGGCCTTTTTCCGCTGGACGAACTGTGCGCCCCAGCCTTCGGGCGGTTATTTTGGGGCGCGGCTTTGCCCGCAGCCTATTTTTGGGACACGGAGGCCCCTCGCAAATTCTCACGGCATTCCGAGTCCGGCGGAGGAAGTTGGCCAGCCCCACCCCCCAAGGCTATAGCCCACCCGTTTTGGTGGCCTTTTTCCGCTGGACGAACTTGGCGCCCCGGCCTTCGGGCGGTTATTTTTGGGTGCGGCTTTGACCGAGCCCTATTTTTGGCACACGGAGGCCCCTCGTAAAGTCTCACGGCATTCCGAGTCCGGCGGACGAAGTTGGCCAGCCCCACCCCCAAGGCTATAGCCCATCCGTTTTTGTGGCCTTTTTCCACTGGACGAACTTGGCGCCGCGGCCTTCGGGCGGTTATTTTTGCGCGCGGCTTTTCCCGCGGCCTATTTATGGCACACGGACGCCCCTCGTAGAGTGTCACAGCATTCCGAGTAGGCGGACGAAGTTGGCCAGCGCCATCCCCCAAGGCTATAGCCCACCCGTTTTTGTGGCCTTTTTCCGCTGGACGAACATGGCGCCCCGGCCTGCGGACGGTTATTTTTGGGTACGGTTTTGCCCGCGGCCTATCTTTGGCACACGGAGGACCCTCGCAATGTCTTGCGGCATTCCGAGTCCGGCAGACGAAGTTGGCCAGCCCCACCCCCCAAGGCTATAGCCCACCCGTTTTTGTGGCCTTTTTCTGCTGGACGAACTTGGCGCCCCGGCCTTCGGGCGGTTATTTTTGCGCGCGGCTTTGCCCGCGGCCTATTTTTGGCAAACGGAGGCCCCTCGCAATGTCTCACGGCCTTCCGAGTCCGGCCGACGAAGTGGGCCAGCCCCACCCCCCAAGGCTATAGCCCACCCGTTTTTTTGTGGCCTTTTTCCGCTGGACGAACTGTGCGCCCCAGCCTTCGGGCGGTTATTTTTGGGTACGGCTTTGCCCGCGGCCTATTTTTGGTACACGGAGGCGACTCGTAAAGTCTTACGGCATTCCAAGTCCGAGTCCGACGGATGATGTTGGCCAGCCCCACCCCCCAAGGCTATAGCCCACCCGTTTTTGTGGCCTTTTTTTGCTGGACGAACTTGGCGCCCCGGCCTTCGGGCGGTTATTTTTTGGCGCGGCTCTGACCGCGGCCTATTTTTGGTACACGGAGGCCCCTCGCAAAGTCTCGCGGCATTCCGAGTCCGGCGGACGAAGTTGGCAATCCGCACCCCCTAGGCTATAGCCCACCCGATTTTGTGGCCTTTTTCCGCTGGACGAACTTGGCGCCCCGGCCTTCGAGCGGTTATTTTTGGGCGCGGCTTTGCCCGCGGCCTATGTTTGGCACACGGAGGCCCCTCGCAAAGTCTCGCGGCATTCCGAGTCCGGCGGATGAAGGTGGCCAGCCCCACCCCAAAGGCTATAGCCCACCCGTTTTTCTGGCCATTTTCCGCTGGACGAACTTGGCGCCCCGGCCTTCGGGCGGTTATTTTTGGGCGCGGCTTTGCCCGTGGCCTATTTTTGGCACACGGAGGCCCCTCACAAAATCTAGCGGCATTCCGAGTCCTGCGGACGAATTTGGCCAGCCCCACCCCCCAAGGCTATAGCACACCCGTTTTGGTGGCCTTTTTCCGCTCGAAGAACTTTCCGCCCCGGACTTGGGGCGGTTATTTTTAGACGCGGCTTTGCCCGCGGCCTATTTTTGGCACACGGAGGCCCCTCGCAAAGTCTCGCGGCATTCCGAGTCCTGCGGACGAAGGTGGCCAGCCCCACCCCCCAAGGCTATAGCCCACCCGTTTTTGTGGCCATATTGCGCTGGACGAACGTGTTGCCCCGGCCTTCGGGCGGTTATTTTTGGGTACGGCTTTGTCCGCTGCCTATTTTGGGCACACAGAGGCCCCTCGCAAAGTCTCGCGGCATTCCGAGTCCGGCGGACGAAGTTGGCCAGCCCCACCCCCAAAAGGCTATAGCCCTCCCGTTTTTGTGGCCTTTTTGCGCTGGACAAACTTGGCGCCCCGGCCTTCGGGCGGTTATTTTTGGGCGCGGCTTTGATTGCAGCCTATTTTTGGCACACGGAGGCCCCTCGCAAAGTCTCCCGGCATTCCGAGTCCGGCGGACGAAGTAGGCCAGCCCCACCCCGCAAGGCTATAGCCCACCCGTTTTTGTGGCCTTTTTGCGCTGGACGAACTTGGCGCCCCGGCCTTCGGGCCGTTATTTTTCGGCGCGGCTTTGTTTGCGGCCTATGTTTGGTACACGGAGGCCCCTCGCAAAGTCTCGCGGCATTCCGAGTCCGGCGGACGAAGTTGGCCAGCCCCACCCCCCAAGGCTATAGCCCACCCGTTTTGGTGGCATTTTTCCGCTGGACGAACGTGGCGCCCCGGCCTTCGGGCGGTCATTTTTGGGCGCGGCTTTGACCGCAGCCTATTTTTGGCACACGGAGGCCCCTCGCAAAGTCTCGCGGCATTCCGAGTCCGGCGGACGAAGTTGGCCAGCCCCACCCCCCCAAGGCTATAGCCCACCCGTTTTTGTGGCCTTTTTGCGCTGGACGAACTTGGCGCCCCGGCCTTCGGGCAGTTATTTTTGGGCGCGGCTTTGACTGCGGCCTATTTTTGGCACACGGAGGCCCCTCGCAAAGTCTCACAGCATTCCGAGTCCGGCGGACGAAGTTGGCCAGCCCCACCCCCCAAGGCTATAGCCCACCCGTTTTTGTGGCCTTTTTGCGCTGGAAGAACTTGGCGCCCCGGCCTTCGGGCGGTTATTTTTGGGCGCGGCTTTGCCCGCGGCCTATTTTTGGCACACGGAGGCCCTATTTTTGGCACACGGAGGCCCCTCACAAAATCTCGCGGCATTCCGAGTCCGGCGGACGAATTTGGCAAGCCCCACCGCCCAAGGCTATAGCCCACCCGTTTTGGTGGCCTTTTTCCGCTCGAAGAACTTTCCGCCCCGGACTTGGGGCGGTTATTTTTAGACGCGGCTTTGCCCGCGGCCTATTTTTGGCACACGGAGGCCCCTCGCAAAGTCTCGCGGCATTCCGAGTCCGGCGGATGAAGGTGGCCAGCCCCACCCCAAAGGCTATAGCCCACCCGTTTTTCTGGCCTTTTTCCGCTGGACGAACTTGGCGCCCCGGCCTTCGGGCAGTTATTTTTGGGCGCGGCTTTGCTGGCGGTCTATTTTTGGCACACGGAGGCCCCTCGCAAATTCTCACGGCATTCCGAGTCCGGCGGACGAAGTTGGCCAGCCCTAACCCCCAAGGCTATTGCCCACCCGTTTTTGTGTCCTTTTTGCGCTGGACGAACGTGGAGCCCCGGCCTTCGGGTTGTTATTTATAGGCGCGGCTTTGCCCGCGGTCTATTTTTGGCACACGGAGGCCCCTCGCAAAGTCTCGCGGCATTCCGAGTCCGGCGGACGAAGTTGGCCAGCCCCACCCCCCAAGGCTATAGCCCACCCGTTTTTGTGGCCTTTTTGTGCTGGACGAACATTGCGCCCCGGCCTTCGGGCGGTTATTTTTGGTTGCAGCTTTGCCCGCGGCCTATTTTTGGCACACGGAGGCCCCTCGCAAAGTCTCGCGGCATTCCGAGTCCGGCGGACGAAGTGGGCCAGCCCCACCCCCCAAGGCTATAGCCCACCCGTTTTTGTGGCCTTTTTGTGCTGGACGAACATTGCGCCCCGGCCTTCGGGCGGTTGTTATTAGGCGCGGCTTTGCCCGCGGCCTATTTTTGGCACATGGAGGCCCCTCGCAAATTCTCGCGGCATTCCGAGTCCGGCGGACGAAGTGGGCCAGCCCCACCCCCCAAGGCTATAGCCCACCCATTTTTGTGGCCTTTTTGTGCTGGACGAACTTGGCGCCCCGGCCTTCGGGCGGTTATTTTTGGGTGCGGCTTTACCCGCGGCCTATGTTTGGCACATAGAGGCCCCTCGCAAATTCTCGCGGCATTCCGAGTCCGGCGGACGAAGTTGGCCAGCCCCACCCCCCAAGGCTATTGCCCACCCGTTTTTGTGGCCTTTTTGCGCTGGACGAACTTGGCGCCCCGGCCTTCGGGCCGTAATTTTTGGGCGTGGCTTTGCCCGTGGCCTATATTTGGCACACGAAGGTCCCTCCCAAAGTACCCGGCATTCCGAGTCCGGCGGACGAAGTTGGCCAGCCCCACCCCCCAAGGCTATAGCCCACCCGTTTTTGTGGCCTTTTTGCGCTGGACGAACTTCGCGCCCCGGCCTTCGGGCGGTTGTTATTAGGCGCGGCTTTCCCCGCGGCCTATTTTTGGCACATGGAGGCCCCTCGCAAAGTCTCACGGCATTCCGAGTCCAGCGGACGATGTTGGCCAGCCCCACCCCCCAAGGCTATAGCCCACCCGTTTTTGTGGCCTTTTTGCGCTGGACGAACTTGGCGCCCCGGCCTTCGGGCAGTTATTTTTAGGCGCGGCTTTGCCCGCGGCCTATATTTGGCACACGAAGGCCCATCGCAAAGTCTCCCGGCATTCCGAGTCCGGCGGACGAAGTGGGCCAACCCCACCCCCCAAGGCTATAGCCCACCCGTTTTTGTGGCCTTTTTGTGCTGCACGAACTTGGCGCCCCGGCCGTCGGGCGGTTATTTTTGGGCGCGGCTTTGCCCGCGGCCTATATTTGGCACACGAAGGAACCTTGCAAAGTCTCCCGGCATTCCGAGTCCGGCGGACGAAGTGGGCCAGCCCCACCCCCCAAGGCTATAGCCCACCCGTTTTTGTGGCCTTTTTCCGCTGGACGAACTTGGCGCCCCGGACTTCGGGCGGTTATTTTTGGGTGCGGCTTTGCCCGCGGTCTATTTTTGGCACACGGAGGCCCCTCGCAAAGTCTCCCGGCATTCCGAGTCCGGCGGACGATGTTGGCCAGCCCCACCCCCCAATGCTATAGCCCACCCGTTTTTGTGGCCTTTTTCCGCTGGACGAACTTGGCGCCCCGGACTTCGGGCGGTTATTTTTGGGTGCGGCTTTGCCCGCGGTCTATTTTTGGCACACGGAGGCGCCTCACAAAGCCTCCCGGCATTCCGAGTCCGGCGGACGAAGTGGGCCATCCCCACCCCCAAAGGCTATAGCCCACACGTTTTTGTGGCCTTTTTGTGCTGGACGAACTTGGCGCCCCGGCCTTCGGGCGGTTATTTTTGGGCGCGGCTTTGCCCGCGGCCTATATTTGGTACACGAAGGCCCCTCGCAAAGTCTCCCGGCTTTCCGTGTCCGGCGGACGAAGTTGGCCAGCCCCACCCCCCAAGGCTATAGCCCACCCTTTTTTGTGGCCTTTTTGCGCTGGACGAACCTCGCGCCCCGGCCTTCGGGCGGTTATTTTTAGGCGCGGCTTAGTCCGCGGCCTATTTTTGGCCACGGAGGCCCCTGGCAAAGTCTCACGGCATTCCGAGTCCGGCGGACGAAGTCGGCCAGCCCCCCCCCAAGGCTATAGCCCACCCGTTCTTGTGGCCTTTTTCCACTGGAGGAACTTGGCGCCCCGGACTTCGGGCGGTTATTTTTGGGTACACGGAGGCCCCTCGCAAAGTCTCACGGCATTCCGAGTCCGGCGGACGATGTTGGCCAGCCCCACCCCCCAAGGCTATAGCCCACCCGTTTTTGTGGCCTCTTTCCGCTGGACGAAGTTGGCGCCCCGGCCTTCGGGTGGTTATTTTTGGGCGCGGCTTTGTCCGCGGCCTATTTTTGGCGAACGGAGGACCCTCCCAAAGTCTCACGGCATTCCGAGTCCGGCGGACGAAGTTGGCCAGCCCCACCCCACAAGGCTATAGCCCACCCGTTTTTGTGGCCTTTTTCCGCTGGACGAACTTGGCGCCCCGGACTTCGGGCGGTTATTTTTGGGTGCGGCTTTGTCCGCGGTCTATTTTTGTCAGACGGAGGCCCCTCGCAAAGTCTCCCGGCATTCCGAGTCCGGCGGACGAAGTGGGCCATCCCCACCCCCAAAGGGTATAGCCCACACGTTTTTGTGGCCTTTTTGTGCTGGACGAACTTGGCGCCCCAGCCTTCGGGCGGTTATTTTTGGGCGCGGCTTTGCCCGCGGCCTATATTTGGTACACGAAGGCCCCTCGCAAAGTCTCCCGGCTTTCCGTGTCCGGCGGACGAAGTTGGCCAGCCCCACCCCCCAAGGCTATAGCCCACCCTTTTTTGTGGCCTTTTTGCGCTGGACGAACTTCGCGCCCCGGCCTTCGGGCGGTTATTTTTGGGCGCGGCTTTGCCCGCGGCCTATTTTTGGCACACGGAGGCCCGTCGCAAAGTCTCGCGGCATTCCGAGTCCGGCGGATGAAGTTGGCCAGCACCACCCCCCAAGGCTATAGCCCACTTGTTTTTGTGGCCTTTTTGCGCTGGACAAACTTGGCGCCCCGGCCTTCGGGCGGTTATTTTTGGGCGCGGCTTTGTCCGCGGCCTATGTTTGGCACACGGAGGCCCCTCGCAAATTCTCGCGGCATTCCAAGTCCGGCGGATGAAGTTGGCCTGCCCCACCCCCCAAGGCTATAGCCCACCCGTTTTTGTGGCCTTTGTGTGATGGATGAACTTGGCGCCCCGGCCTTCGGGCGGTTATTTTTGGGCGCGGCTTTGCCCGCGGCCTATATTTGGCACACGAAGGCCCCTCGCAAAGTCCCCCGGCATTCCGAGTCCGGCGGACGAAGTGGGCCAGCCCCACCCCCCAATGCTATAGCCCACCCGTTTTTGTGGCCTTTTTCCGCTGGAAGAACTTGGCGCCCCGGCCTTCGGGCGGTTATTTTTGGGCGCGGCTTTGTCCGCGGCCTATGTTTGGCACACGGAGGCCCCTCGCAAATTCTCGCGGCATTCCAAGTCCGGCGGATGAAGTTGGCCTGCCCCACCCCCCAAGGCTATAGCCCACCCGTTTTTGTGGCCTTTGTGTGCTGGATGAACTTGGCGCCCCGGCCTTCGGGCGGTTATTTTTGGGCGCGGCTTTGCCCGCGGCCTATATTTGGCACACGAAGGCCCCTCGCAAAGTCCCCCGGCATTCCGAGTCCGGCGGACGAAGTGGGCCAGCCCCACCCCCCAATGCTATAGCCCACCCGTTTTTGTGGCCTTTTTGTGCTGGACGAACTTGGCGCCCCGGCCTTTGGGTGGTTATTTTTGGGCGCGGCTTTGCCCGCGGCCTATATTTGGCACACGAAGGCGCATCGCAAAGTCTCCTGGCATTCCGAGTCCGGCGGACGAAGTGGGCCAGCCCCACCCCCCAAGGCTATAGCCCACCCGTTTTTCTGGCCTTTTTGCGCTGGACGAACTTGGCGCCCCGGCCTTCGGGCAGTTATTTTTGGGCATGGCTTTGCCCGCGGCCTATATTTGGCACACGAAGGCCCATCGCAAAGTCTCCCGGCATTCCGAGTCCGGCGGACGAAGTGGGCCAGCCCCACCCCCCAAGGCTATAGCCCACCCGTTTTTCTGGCCTTTTTGCGCTGGACGAACTTGGTGCCCCGGCCTTCGGGCAGTTATTTTTGGGCATAGCTTTTCCAGCAGCCTATTTTTGGCACACGGAAGCCCCTCGCAAAGTCTCGCGGCATTCCGAGTCCGGCGGACGAAGTTGGCCAGCCCCATCCCCCAAGGCTATAGCCCACCCGTTTTTGTGGCCTTTTTCCGCTGGACGAACTTGGCGCCCCGGACTTCGGGCGGTTATTTTTGGGCGCGGCTCTGTCCGCGGCCTATGTTTGGCACATGGAAGCCCCTCGCAATGTCTCGCGGCATTCCGAGTCCGGCGGACGAAGTTGGCCAGCCCCACTCCCCAAGGCTATGGCCCACCCGTTTTTGTGGCCTTTTTGCGCTGGTCGAACTTGGCGCCCCGGCCTTCGGGCGGTTATTTTTGGGCGCGGCTTTGTCCGCAGCCTATGTTTGGCACACGGAGGTCCCTCGCAAAGTCTCGCGGCATTCCGAGTCCGGTGGACGAAATTGGCCAGCCCCACCCCCCAAGGCTATAGCCCACCCGTTTTTCTGGCCTTTTTGCACTGGACGAACTTAGTGCCCCGGCCTTCTGGCGGTTATTTTTGGGCGTGGCTTTTCCCGCGGCCTATTTTTGGCACACGGAGGCCCCTCGCAAAGGCTCGCGGAATTCCGAGTCCGGCAGACGAAGTTGGCCAGCCCCACCCCCCAAGGCTATAGCCTACCCGTTTTTGTGGCCTTTTTGCGCTGGACTAACTTGGTGACCCGGCCTTCGGGCGGTTATTTTTGGGCGCGGCATTGTCAACGGCTTATTTTTGGCACTCGGAGGCCGCTCGCAAAGTCTCGCGGCATTCCGAGTCCGGCGGGCGACGTTGGCCAGCCCTACCCCCCAAGGCTATAGCCCACCCGTTTTTGTGGCCTTTTTCCGCTGGACGAACTTGGCGCCCCGGCCTTCATGCGATTATTTTTGGGCGCGGCTTTGCCCACGGCCTATGTTTGGAACAAGGAGTCCCCTCGGAAAGTCTCGCGGCAATCCGAGTCCGGCGGAAAAAGTTGGCCAGCCCCACCCCCCAAGGCTATAGCCCACCCCCCAAGGCTATAGCCCACCCTTTTTTGTGGACTTTTTCCACTGGACGAACTTGGCGCCCCGGCCCTCGGGTGGTTATTTTTGGGCGCGGATTTCCCTGCGTCCTATTTTTGGCACAGAGGCCTCTCGCAAAGTCTCGCGGCATTCCGAGTCCGGCGGACGATGTTGGCCAGCCCCATCCCCCAAGGCTATAGCCCACCCGTTTTTGTGGCCTTTTTCCGCTGGATGAACTTGGCGCCCCGGCCTTCGGGTGGTTATTTTTGGGCGCGGCTTTTCCCGCGGCCTATTTCTGGCACACGGAGGCCCCTCGCATAGTCTCGCGGCATTCCGAGTCCGGCGGACGATGTTGGCCAGCCCCACCCCCCAAGGCTATAGCCCACCCGTTTTTGTGGCCTTTTTCCGCTGGACGAACTTGGCGCCCCGGCCTTCGGGTGGTTATTTTTGGGCGCGGCTTTCCCTGCATCCTATTTTCGGCACACGGAGGCCCCTCGCAAAGTCTCGCGGCATTCCGAGTCCGGCGGACGAAGTTGGCCAGCCCCACCCCCGAAGGCTATAGCCCACCCGTTTTTGTGGCCTTTTTACGCTGGACGAACTTGGCGCCCCGGCCTTCGGCCGGTTATTTTTGGGCAAGGCTTTGTCCACGGCCTATTTTTGGCACACCGGAGGCCCCTCGTAAAGTCTCCCGGCTTTCCGTGTCCGGCGGACGAAGTTGGCCAGCCCCACCCCCCAAGGCTATAGCCCACCCGTTTTTGTGGCCTTTTTGCGCTGGACGAACTTCGCGCCCTGGCCTTCGGGTGGTTATTTTTAGGCGCGGCTTAGTCCGCGGCCTATTTTTGGCGCACGGAGGCCCCTCCCAAAGTCTCGCGGCATTCCGAGTCCGGCGGACGAAGTGGGCCAGCCCCACCCCCCAAGGCTATAGCCCACCCGTTTTTGTGGCCTTTTTGTGCTGGACGAACTTGGCGCCCCGGCCTTCGGCCGGTTATTTTTGGGAGCAGCTTTGTCCGCGGCCTATGTTTGGCACACGGAGACCCCTCGCAAGGTCTCGCGGCATTCCGAGTCCGGCGGACGAAGTTGGCCAGCCCCACCCCCCAAGGCTATAGCCCACCCGTTTTTGTGGCCTTTTTCCGCTGGACGAACTTGGCGCCCCGGCCTTCGGGTGGTTATTTTTGGGCGCGGCTTTCCCTGCATCCTATTTTCGGCACACGGAGGCCCGTCGCAAAGGCTCGCGGCATTCCGAGTCCGGCGGACAATGTTGGCCAGCCCCACCCCCCAATGCTATAGCCCACCCGTTTTTGTGGCCTTTTTCCGCTGGACGAACTTGGCGCCCCGGACTTCGGGCCGTAATTTTTGGGCGTGGCTTTGCCCGTGGCCTATATTTGGCACACGAAGGTCCCTCCCAAAGTACCCGGCATTCCGAGTCCGGCGGACGAAGTTGGCCAGCCCCACCCCCCACGGCTATAGCCCACCCGTTTTTGGGCCAGCCCCACCCCCCAAGGCTATAGCCCACCCGTTTTTGTGGCCTTTTTCCGCTGGACGAACTTGGCGCCCCGGCCTTCGGGTGGTTATTTTTGGGCGCGGCTTTCCCTGCATCCTATTTTCGGCACACGGAGGCCCCTCGCAAAGTCTCGCGGCATTCCGAGTCCGGCGGACGAAGTTGGCCAGCCCCACCCCCAAAGGCTATAGCCCACCCGTTTTTGTGGCCTTTTTGCGTTGGACGAGCTTGGCGCCCCGGCCTTCGGGCGGTTATTTTTGGGCGTGTCTCTGCCCGCGGCCTATGTTTGGCAAACGGAGGCCCCTCGCAAAGTCTCGCGGCATTCCGAGTCCGGCGGACGATGTTGGCCAGCCCCACCCCCCAAGGCTATAGCCCTCCCGTTTTTGTGGCCTTTTTCCGCTGGACGAACTTGGCGCCCCAACCTTCGGGGGGTTATTTTTGGGCGTCGCTTTTCCCGCGGCCTATTTTTGGCACACGGAGGCCCCTCGCAAAGTCTCGCGGCATTCCGAATCCGGCGGACGAAGTTGGCCAGCCCCACCCCCCAAGGCTATAGCCCACCCGTTTTTGTGGCCTTTTTGCGCGGGATGAACTTGGCGCCCCGGCCTTCGGGCGGTTATTTTTTGGCGCGGCTTTGTCCACGGCCTATATTTGGTACACGGAGGCCCCTCGCAAAGTCTCGCGGCATTCCGAGTCCGGCGGACGAAGTTGGCCAGCCCCACCCCCCAAGGCTATAGCCCACCCGTTTTTGTGGCCTTTTTCCGCTGGACGAACTTGGCGCCCCGGCCTTCGGGTGGTTATTTTTGGGCGCGGCTTTCCCTGCATCCTATTTTCGGCACACGGAGGCACCTCGCAAAGTCTCGCGGCATTCCGAGTCCGGCGGACGAAGTTGGCCAGCCCCACCCCCGAAGGCTATAGCCCACCCGTTTTTGTGGCCTTTTTACGCTGGACGAACTTGGCGCCCCGGCCTTCGGCCGGTTATTTTTGGGCAAGGCTTTGTCCACGGCCTATTTTTGGCACACGGAGGCCCCTCGTAAAGTCTCCCGGCTTTCCGTGTCCGGCGGACGAAGTTGGCCAGCCCCACCCCCCAAGGCTATAGCCCACCCGTTTTTGTGGCCTTTTTGCGCTGGATGAACTTCGCGCCCCGGCCTTCGGGCGGTTATTTTTAGGCGCGGCTTAGTCCGCGGCCTATTTTTGGCGCACGGAGGCCCCTCCCAAAGTCTCGCGGCATTCCGAGTCCGGCGGACGAAGTGGGCCAGCCCCACCCCCCAAGGCTATAGCCCACCCGTTTTTGTGGCCTTTTTGTGCTGGACGAACTTGGCGCCCCGGCCTTCGGCCGGTTATTTTTGGGAGCAGCGTTGTCCGCGGCCTATGTTTGGCACACGGAGACCCCTCGCAAGGTCTCGCGGCATTCCGAGTCCGGCGGACGAAGTTGGCCAGCCCCACCCCCCAAGGCTATAGCCCACCCGTTTTTGTGGCCTTTTTCCGCTGGACGAACTTGGCTCCCCGTCCTTCGGGCGGTTAGTTTTGGGCGCGGCTTTGCCCGCGGCCTATTTTTGGCACACGGAGGCCCCTCGCAAAGTCCCACGGTATTCCGAGTCCGGCGGACGAAGTTGGCCAGAACCACCCCCCAAGGCTATAGCCCACCCGTTTTTGTGGCCTTTTTGCGCTGGACGAACTTGGCGCCCCGGCCTTCGGGCAGTTATTTTTGGGCGCGGGTTTGCCCACGGCCTATTTTTGGCACACGGAGGCCCCTCGCAAAGTCTCGCGGCATCCCGAGTCCGGCGGACGAAGTGCGCCTGCCCCACCCCCCAAGGCTATAGCCCACCCGTTTTTGTGGCCTTTTTCCGCTGGCCGAACTTGGCGCCCCGGGCTTCGGGTGGTTATTTTTGGGCGCGGGTTTGCCCGCGGCCTAGTTTTGGCACATGGAGGCCCGTCGCAAAGTCTCGCGGCATTCCGAGTCCGGCGGACGAAGTTGGCCAGCCCCACCCCCCAAGGCTATAGCCCACCCGTTTTTGTGGCCTTTTTCCGCTGGATGAACTTGGCGCCCCGGCCTTCGGGTGGTTATTTTTGGGCGCGGCCTCTCCCTGCGTCCTATTTTTGGCACACGGAGCCCTCTCGCAAAGTCTCGCGGCATTCCGAGTCCGGCGGACGATGTTGGCCAGCCCCATCCCCCAAGGCTATAGCCCACCCGTTTTTGTGGCCTTTTTCCGCTGGACGAACTTGGCGCCCCGGCGTTCGGGTGTTTATTTTTGGGCGTGGCTTTTCCCGCGGCCTATTTTTGGCACACGGAGGCCCCTCGCAAAGTCTCGCGGCATTCCGGGTCCGGCGGACGAAGTTGGCCAGCCCCACCCCCCAAGGCTATAACCCACCCGTTTTTGTGGCCTTTTTCCGTTGGACGAACTTGGCGCCCCGGCCTTCGGGCGGTTGTTTTTGGTTGCGGCATTGCCCGCGTCCTATGTTTCGCACACGGAGACCCCTCGCAAGGTCTCGCGGCATTCCGAGTCCGGCGGGCGAAGTTGGACAGCCCCACCCCCCAATGCTATAGCCCACCTGTTTTTGTGGCCTTTTTCCGCTGTACGAACTTGGCTCCCCGGCCTTCGGGGGGTTATTTTTGGGCGCGGCTTAGCCCGCCACCTATATTTTGCACACGGAGGCCCCTCGCAATGTCTCGCTGTATTCCGAGTCCGGCGGACGAAGTTGGCCAGCCCCACACCCCAAGGCTGTAGCCCACCCGTTTTTGTGGCCTTTTTCCGCTGGACGAACTTGGCGCCCCGGCCTTCGGGCGGTTATTTTTGAGCGCTGCTTTGCCCGCGGCCTATTTTTTGCACACGGAGGCCCCTCGCAAAGTCCCGCGGCATTCCGAGTCCGGCGGACGAAGTTGGCCAGCCGCACCCCCCAAGGCTATAGCCCACCCGTTTTTGTGGCCTTTTTGCGCTGGACGAACTTGGCGCCCCGGCCTTCGGGCGGTTATTTTTGGGCGCGGCTTTGTCCGCCGCCTATTTTTGGCAAACGGAGGACCCTCGCAAAGTCTCGCGGCATTCCGAGTCCGGCGGACGAAGTTGGCCAGCCCCACCCCACAAGGCTATAGCCCACCCATTTTTGTGGCCTTTTTCCGCTGGATGAACTCGGCGGCCCGGCCTTCGGGCAGTTATTTTTAGGCGCGGCTTTGTCCGCGGCCTATTTTTGGCACACAGAGGCCCCTCGCAAAGTCTCGCGGCATTCCGAGTCCGGCGGACGAAGTGCGCCAGCCCCACCCCCCAAGGCTATAGCCCACCCATTTTTGTGGCTTTTTTCCGCTGGCCGAACTTGGCGTCGCGGGCTTCGGGTGGTTATTTTTGGGCGCGGGTTTGCCCGCGACCTATTTTTGGCACACGGAGGTCCGTCGCAAAGTCTCGCGGCATTCCGAGTCCGGCGGACGAAGTTGGCCAGCCCCACCCCCCAAGGCTATAGCCCACCCGTTTTTGTGGCCTTTTTCCGCTGGACGAACTTGGCGCCCCGGGCTTCGGGTGGTTATTTTTGGGCGCGGCTTTCCCTGCGTCCTATTTTTGGCAGACGGAGGCCTCTCGCAAAGTCTCGCGGCATTCCGAGTCCGGCGGACGAAGTGCGCCAGCCCCACCCCCCAAGGCTATAGCCCACCCATTTTTGTGGCCTTTTTCCGCTGGCCGAACTTGGCGCCCCGGGCTTCGGGTTGTTATTTTTGGGCGCGGGTTTGCCCGCGACCTATTTTTGGCACACGGAGGTCCGTCGCAAAGTCTCGGGGGATTCCGAGTCCGGCGGACGAAGTTGGCCAGCCCCATCCCCCAAGGCTATAGCCCACCCGTTTTTGTGGCCTTTTTCCGCTGGACGAACTTGGCGCCCCGGCCTTCGGGTGGTTATTTTTGGGCGCGGCTTTCCCTGCGTCCTATTTTTGGCAGACGGAGGCCTCTCGCAAAGTCTCGCGGCATTCCGAGTCCGGCGGACGATGTTGGCCAGCCCCATCCCCCAAGGCTATAGCCCACCCGTTTTTGTGGCCTTTTTCCGCTGGACGAACTTGGCGCCCCGGCCTTCGGGTGGTTATTTTTGGGCGCGGCTTTCCCTGCGTCCTACTTTTGGCACACGGAGGCCTCTCGCAAAGTCTCGCGGCATTCCGAGTCCGGCGGACGATGTTGGCCAGCCCCATCCCCCAAGGCTATAGCCCACCCGTTTTTGTGGCCTTTTTCCGCTGGACGAACTTAGCGCCCCGGCCTTCGGGTGGTTATTTTTGGGCGTGGCTTTTCCCGCGGCCTATTTTTGGCACACGGAGGCCCTTCGCAAAGTCTCACGGCATTCCGAGTCCGGCGGACGAAGTTGGCCAGCCCCACCCCCCAAGGCTATAGCCCACCTGTTTTTGTGGCCTTTTTGCGCTGGACGAACTTGGTGACCCGGCCTTCGGGTGGTTATTTT
Organism: Citrus x limon; assembly: GCA_034663535.1. Classification (NCBI taxonomy): domain Eukaryota; kingdom Viridiplantae; phylum Streptophyta; class Magnoliopsida; order Sapindales; family Rutaceae; genus Citrus; species Citrus x limon. The sequence continues at coordinate 35,045,377 of CM067998.1, read as the reverse complement.
TGGGCGCGGCATTGTCCACGGCCTATTTTTGGCACTCGGAGGCCGCTCGAAAAGTCTCGCGGCATTCCGAGTCCGGCGGGCGACGTTGGCCAGCCCTACCCCCCAAGGCTATAGCCCACCCGTTTTTGTGGCCTTTTTCCGCGGGACGAACTTGGCGCCCCGGCCTTCATGCGATTATTTTTGGGCGCAGCTTTGCCCACGGCCTATGTTTGGAACAAGGAGGTCCCTCGGAAAGTCTCGCGGCAATCCGAGTCCGGCGGACAAAGTTGGCCAGCCCCACCCCCCAAGGCTATAGCCCACCCGTTTTTGTGGCCTTTTTCCACTGGACGAACTTGGCGCCCCGGCCCTCGGGCAGTTATTTTTGGACGCTGCTTTGCCCGCGGTCAATTTTTGGCCTACGGAGGCCCCTCGCAAAGTCTCGCGGCATTCCGAGTCCGGCGGGCGACGTTGGCCAGCCCCACCCCCCAAGGCTATAGCCCACCCGTTTTTGTGGCCTTTTTGCGCTGGACGAACTTGGCGACCCGGCCTTCGGTCAGTTATTTTTGGACGCTGCTTTGCCCGCGGCCAATTTTTGGCCTACGGAGGCCCCTCGCCAAGTCTCGCGGCATTCCGAGTCCGGAGGACGAAGTTGGCCAGCCCCACCCCCCAAGGCTATAGCCCACCCGTTTTTGTGGCCTTTTTCCGCTGGACGAACTTGGCGCCCTGGCCTTCGGGGGGTTATTTTTGGGCGTGGCTTTTCCCGCGGCCTATTTTTGGCACACGGAGGCCCCTCGCATAGTCTCGCGGCATTTCGAGTCCGGCGGACGAAGTTGGCCAGCGCCACCCCCCAAGGCAATAGCCCTCCCGTTTTTGTGCCCTTTTTCCGCTGGACGAACTTGGCGCCCCGACCTTCGGGGGGTTATTTTTGGGCGTCGCTTTTCCCGCGGCCTATTTTTGGCACACGGAGGCCCCTCGCAAAGTCTCGCGGCATTCCGAGTCCGGCGGACAAAGTTGGCCAGCCCCACCCCCCAAGGCTATAGCCCACCCGTTTTTGTGGCCTTTTTCCACTGGACGAACTTGGCGCCCCGGCCCTCGGGCAGTTATTTTTGGACGCTGCTACGCCCGCGGTCAATTTTTGGCCTACGGACGCCCCTCGCAAAGTCTCGCGGCATTCCGAGTCCGGCGGGCGACGTTGGCCAGCCCCACCCCCCAAGGCTATAGCCCACCCGTTTTTGTGGCCTTTTTCCGCTGGACGAACTTGGCGCCCCGGCCTTCGGGTGGTTATTTTTGGGCGCGGCTTTCCCTGCGTCCTATTTTTGGCAGACGGAGGCCTCTCGCAAAGTCTCGCGGCATTCCGAGTCCGGCGGACGATGTTGGCCAGCCCCATCCCCCAAGGCTATAGCCCACCCGTTTTTGTGGCCTTTTTCCGCTGGACGAACTTGGCGCCCCGGCCTTCGGGTGGTTATTTTTGGGCGTGGCTTTTCCCGCGGCCTATTTTTGGCACACGGAGGTCCGTCGCAAAGTCTCGCGGCATTCCGAGTCCGGCGGACGAAGTTGGCCAGCCCCATCCCCCAAGGCTATAGCCCACCCGTTTTTGTGGCCTTTTTCCGCTGGACGAACTTGGCGCCCCGGGCTTCGGGTGGTTATTTGTGGGCGCGGCTTTGCCCGCGTCCTATTTTTGGCACACGGAGGTCCGTCGCAAAGTCTCGCGGCATTCCGAGTCCGGCGGACGAAGTTGGCCAGCCCCATCCCCCAAGGCTATAGCCCACCCGTTTTTGTGGCCTTTTTCCGCTGGACGAACTTGGCGCCCCGGCCTTCGGGTGGTTATTTTTGGGCGCGGCTTTCCCTGCGTCCTATTTTTGGCAGACGGAGGCCTCTCGCAAAGTCTCGCGGCATTCCGAGTCCGGCGGACGATGTTGGCCAGCCCCATCCCCCAAGGCTATAGCCCACCCGTTTTTGTGGCCTTTTTCCGCTGGACGAACTTGGCGCCCCGGCCTTCGGGTGGTTATTTTTGGGCGTGGCTTTTCCCGCGGCCTATTTTTGGCACACGGAGGTCCGTCGCAAAGTCTCGCGGCATTCCGAGTCCGGCGGACGAAGTTGGCCAGCCCCATCCCCCAAGGCTATAGCCCACCCGTTTTTGTGGCCTTTTTCCGCTGGACGAACTTGGCGCCCCGGCCTTCGGGTGGTTATTTTTGGGCGCGGCTTTCCCTGCGTCCTACTTTTGGCACACGGAGGCCTCTCGCAAAGTCTCGCGGCATTCCGAGTCCGGCGGACGATGTTGGCCAGCCCCATCCCCCAAGGCTATAGCCCACCCGTTTTTGTGGCCTTTTTCCGCTGGACGAACTTGGCGCCCCGGCCTTCGGGTGGTTATTTTTGGGCGTGGCTTTTCCCGCGGCCTATTGTTGGCACACGGAGGTCCGTCGCAAAGTCTCGTGGCATTCCGAGTCCGGCGGACGATGTTGGCCAGCCCCATCCCCCAAGGCTATAGCCCACCCGTTTTTGTGGCCTTTTTCCGCTGGACGAACTTGGCGCCCCGGCCTTCGGGTGGTTATTTTTGGGCGTGGCTTTTCCCGCGGCCTATTTTTGGCACACGGAGGTCCGTCGCAAAGTCTCGTGGCATTTCGAGTCCGGCGGACGATGTTGGCCAGCCCCATCCCCCAAGGCTATAGCCCACCCGTTTTTGTGGCCTTTTTCCGCTGGACGAACTTAGCGCCCCGGCCTTCGGGTCGTTATTTTTGGGCGTGGCTTTTCCCGCGGCCTATTTTTGGCACACGGAGGCCCCTCGCAAAGTCTCACGGCATTCCGAGTCCGGCGGACGAAGTTGGCCAGCCCCACCCCCCAAGGCTATAGCCCACCTGTTTTTGTGGCCTTTTTGCGCTGGACGAACTTGGTGACCCGGCCTTCGGGTGGTTATTTTTGGGCGCGGCATTGTCCACGGCCTATTTTTGGCACTCGGAGGCCGCTCGAAAAGTCTCGCGGCATTCCGAGTCCGGCGGGCGACGTTGGCCAGCCCCACCCCCCAAGGCTATAGCCCACCCGTTTTTGTGGCCTTTTTCCGCTGGACGAACTTGGCGCCCCGGCCTTCATGCGATTATTTTTGGGCGCAGCTTTGCCCACGGCCTATGTTTGGAACAAGGAGGCCCCTCGGAAAGTCTCGCGGCAATCCGAGTCCGGCGGACAAAGTTGGCCAGCCCCACCCCCCAAGGCTATAGCCCACCCGTTTTTGTGGCCTTTTTCCACTGGACGAACTTGGCGCCCCGGCCCTCGGGCTGTTATTTTTGGACGGTGCTTTGCCCGCGGTCAATTTTTGGCCTACGGAGGCCCCTCGCAAAGTCTCGCGGCATTCCGAGTCCGGAGGACGAAGTTGGCCAGCCCCACCCCCCAAGGCTATAGCCCACCCGTTTTTGTGGCCTTTTTCCGCAGGACGAACTTGGCGCCCTGGCCTTCGGGGGGTTATTTTTGGGCGTGGCTTTTCCCGCGGCCTATTTTTGGCACACGGAGGCCCCTCGCATAGTCTCGCGGCATTTCGAGTACGGCGGACGAAGTTGGCCAGCGCCACCCCCCAAGGCAATAGCCCTCCCGTTTTTGTGCCCTTTTTCCGCTGGACGAACTTGGCGCCCCGACCTTCGGGGGGTTATTTTTGGGCGTCGCTTTTCCCGCGGCCTATTTTTGGCACACGGAGGCCCCTCGCAAAGTCTCGCAGCATTCCGAATCCGGCGGACGAAGTTGGCCAGCCCCACCCCCCAAGGCTATAGCCCACCCGTTTTTGTGGCCTTTTTCCGCTGGACGAACTTGGCGACCCGGCCTTCGGGCAGTTATTTTTGGATGCTGCTTTGCCCACGGCCAATTTTTGGCCTACGGAGGCCCCTCGCAAAGTCTCGCGGCATTCCGAGTCCGGAGGACGATGTTGGCCAGCCCCACCCCCCAAGGCTATAGCCCACCCGTTTTTGTGGCCTTTTTCCACTGGACGAACTTGGCGCCCCGGCCCTCGGGCAGTTATTTTTGGACGCTGCTTTGCCCGCGGCCAATTTTTGGCCTACGGAGGCCCCTCGCAAAGTCTCGCGGCATTCCGAGTCCGGAGGACGAAGTTGGCCAGCCCCAGCCCCCAAGGCTATAGCCCTCCCGTTTTTCTGGCCTTTTTGCGCTGGACGAACTTGGTGCCCCGGCCTTCGGGCGGTTATTTTTGGGCGCGGCTTTTCCCGCGGCCTATTTTTGGCACACGGAGGCCCCTCGCAAAGTCTCGCGGAATTCCGAGTCCGGCGGACGAAGTTAGCCAGCCCCACCCCCCAAGGCTATAGCCCACCCGTTTTTGTTGCCTTTTTCCGCTGGACGAACTTGGCGCCCCGGCCTTCAGACGGTCATTTTTGGGCGCGGCGTTGGCCGCTGCCTATTTTTTGTACACGGAGACCCCTCGCAAAGTCTCACGGTATTCCGAGTCCGGCGGACGAAGTTGGCCAGCCCCACCCCCTAAGGCTATAGCCCACCCGTTTTTGTGGCCTTTTTCCGCTGGACGAACTTGGCGCCCTGGCCTTCGGGGGCTTATTTTTGGGCGTGGCTTTTCCCGCGGCCTATTTTTGGCACACGGAGGCCCCTCGCATAGTCTCGCGGCATTTCGAGTCCGGCGGACGAAGTTGGCCAGCGCCACCCCCCAAGGCAATAACCCTCCCGTTTTTGTGCCCTTTTTCCGCTGGACGAACTTGGCGCCCCGACCTTCGGGGGGTTATTTTTGGGCGTCGCTTTTCCCGCGGCCTATTTTTGGCACACGGAGGCCCCTCGCAAAGTCTCGCGGCATTCCGAATCCGGCGGACGAAGTTGGCCAGCCCCACCCCCCAAGGCTATAGCCCACCCGTTTTTGTGGCCTTTTTGCGCTGGACGAACTTGGCGACCCGGCCTTCGGGCAGTTATTTTTGGACGCTGCTTTGCCCGCGGCCAATTTTTGGCCTACGGAGGCCCCTCGCAAAGTCTCGCGGCATTCCGAGTCCGGAGGACGAAGTTGGCCAGCCCCACCCCCCAAGGCTATAGCCCACCCGTTTTTGTGGCCTTTTTCCACTGGACGAACTTGGCGCCCCGGCCCTCGGGCAGTTATTTTTGGACGCTGCTTTGCCCGCGGCCAATTTTTGGCCTACGGAGTCCCCTCGCAAAGTCTCGCGGCATTCCGAGTCCGGAGGACGAAGTTGGCCAGCCCCACCCCCCAAGGCTATAGCCCACCCGTTTTTCTGGCCTTTTTGCGCTGGACGAACTTGGTGCCCCGGCCTTCGGGCGGTTATTTTTGGGCGCGGCTTTTCCCGCGGCCTATTTTTGGCACACGGAGGCCCCTCGCAAAGTCTCGCTGAATTCCGAGTCCGGCGGACGAAGTTAGCCAGCCCCACCCCCCAAGGCTATAGCCCACCCGTTTTTGTTGCGTTTTTCCGCTGGACGAACTTGGCGCCCCGGCCTTCAGACGGTTATTTTTGGGCGCGGCGTTGCCCGCTGCCTATTTTTAGCACACAGAGGCCCCTCGCAAAGTCTCACGGTATTCCGAGTCCGGCGGACGAAGTTGGCCAGCCCCACCCCCCAAGGCTATAGCCCACCCGTTTTTGTGGCCTTTTTGCGCTGGACGAACTTGGTGACCCGGCCTTCGGGCAGTTATTTTTGGGCGCGGCATTGTCCGCGGCATATTTTTGGCACACGGAGGCCCCTCGCAAAGTATCGCGGCATTCCGAGTCCGGCGGACGAAGTTGGCCAGCCCCACCCCCCAAGGCTATAGCCCACCCGTTTTTGTGGCCTTTTTCCGCTGGACGAACTTGGCGCCCTGGCCTTCGGGGGGTTATTAGTCTCGCAGCATTTCGAGTCCGGCGGACGAAGTTGGCCAGCGCCACCCCCCAAGGCAATAGCCCTCCCGTTTTTGTGCCCTTTTTCCGCTGGACGAACTTGGCGCCCCGACCTTCGGGGGGTTATTTTTGGGCGTCGCTTTTCCCGCGGCCTATTTTTGGTACACGGAGGCCCCTCGCAAAGTCTCGCGGCATTCCGAATCCGGCGGACGAAGTTGGCCAGCCCCACCCCCCAAGGCTATAGCCCACCTGTTTTTGTGGCCTTTTTGCGCTGGACGAACTTGGCGACCCGGCCTTCGGGCAGTTATTTTTGGACGCTGCTTTGCCCGCGGCCAATTTTTGGCCTACGGAGGCCCCTCGCAAAGTCTCGCGGCATTCCGAGTCCGGAGGACGAAATTGGCCAGCCCCACCCCCCAAGGCTATAGCCCACCCGTTTTTGTGGCATTTTTCCACTGGACGAACTTGGCGCCCCGGCCCTCGGGCAGTTATTTTTGGACGCTGCTTTGCCCGCGGCCAATTTTTGGCCTACGGAGGCCCCTCGCAAAGTCTCGCGGCATTCCGAGTCCGGAGGACGAAGTTGGCCAGCCCCAGCCCCCAAGGCTATAGCCCACCCGTTTTTCTGGCCTTTTTGCGCTGGACGAACTTGGTGCCCCGGCCTTCGGGCGGTTATTTTTTGGCGCGGCCTTTCCCGCGGCCTATTTTTGGCACACGGAGGCCCCTCGCAAAGTCTCGCGGAATTCCGAGTCCGGCGGACGATGTTAGCCAGCCCCACCCCCCAAGGCTATAGCCCACCCGTTTTTGTTGCCTTTTTCCGCTGGACGAACTTGGCGCCCCGGCCTTCAGACGGTTATTTTTGGGCGCGGCGTTGCCCGCTGCCTATTTTTAGCACACGGAGGCCCCTCGCAAAGTCTCACGGTATTCCGAGTCCGGCGGACGAAGTTGGCCAGCCCCACCCCCCAAGGCTATAGCCCACCCGTTTTTGTGGCCTTTTTGCGCTGGACGAACTTGGTGACCCGGCCTTCAGGCAGTTATTTTTGGGCGCGGCATTGTCCGCGGCATATTTTTGGCACACGGAGGCCCGTCGCAAAGTATCGCGGCATTCCGAGTCCGGCGGACGAAGTTGGCCAGCCCCACCCCCCAAGGCTATAGCCCACCCGTTTTTGTGGCCTTTTTCCGCTGGACAAACTTGGCGCCCTGGCCTTCGGGGGGTTATTTTTGGGCGTGGCTTTTCCCGCGGCCTATTTTTGGCACACGGAGGCCCCTCGCATAGTCTCGCGGCATTTCGAGTCCGGCGGACGAAGTTGGCCAGCGCCACCCCCCCAAGGCAATAGCCCTCCCGTTTTTGTGCCCTTTTTCCGCTGGACGAACTTGGCGCCCCGACCTTCGGGGGGTTATTTTTGGGTGTCGCTTTTCCCGCGGCCTATTTTTGGCACACGGAGGCCCCTCGCAAAGTCTCGCGGCATTCCGAATCCGGCGGACGAAGTTGGCCAGCCCCACCCCCCAAGGCTATAGCCCACCCGTTTTTGTGGCCTTTTTGCGCTGGACGAACTTGGCGCCCCGGCCTTCGGGTGGTTATTTTTTGGCGCGGCTTTGTCCACGCCCTATTTTTGGTACACGGAGGCCCCTCGCAAAGTCTCGCGGCATTCCGAGTCCGGCGGACGAAGTTGGCCAGCCCCACCCCCCAAGGCTATAGCCCACCCGTTTTTGTGGCCTTTTTCCGCTGGACGAACTTGGCGCCCCGGCCTTCGGGCGGTTATTTTTGGGTGCGGCTTTCCCTGCGGCCTATGTTTAGCACACGGAGGACCCTCACAAAGTCTCACGGCATTCCGAGTCCGGCGGACGTAGTGGGCCAGCCCCACCCCCCAAGGCTATAGCCCACCCGTTTTTGTGGCCTTTTTCCGCTGGACAAAACTTGGCGCCCCGGCCTTCGGGCTGTTATTTTTGGGCGCGACTTTGCCCGCGGTGTATGTTTGGCACACGGAGGACCCTCACAGTGTCTCGCCACTTTCCGAGTCCGGCGGACAAAGTTGGCCAGCCCCACCCCCCAAGGATATAGCCCACCTGTTTTTGTGGCCTTTTTGCGCTGGACGAACTTGGCGCCACGGCCTTCGGGCGGTTATTTTTGGGCGCGGCTTTTCCCGCGGCCTATGTTTGACACACGGAGGCCCCTCGCAAAGTCTCGCGGCGTTCCGGGTCCGGCGGATGTAGTTGGCCAGCCCCACCCCGCAAGGCTATAGCCCAACCGTTTTTGTGGCCTTTTTCCGCTGGACGAACTTGGCGCCCTGGTCTTCGGGCGGTTATTTTGGGGCGCGGCTTAGCCCGCGGCTTATTTTTCGCACACGGAGGCCCCTCGCAAAGTCTCGCGGCATTCCGAGTCCGGCGGACGATGTTCGCCGGCCCCACCCGCCAAGGCTATAGCCCACACGTTTTTGTGGCCTTTTTCCGCTGGACGAACTTGGCGCCCCGGCCTTCGGGAGGTTATTTTTGGGCGCGACTTTGCCCGCGGCCTATTTTTGGCACATGGAGGCCCCTCGCAAAGTCTCGTGGCATTCCGAGTCCGGCGGACGAAGTCGGCCAGCCCCACCCCCCAAGGCTATAGCCCACCCGTTTTTGTGGCCCTTTTGCGCTGGACGAACTTGGCGCCCCGGCCTTCGGGCGGTTATTTTTGGGCGCGGCTTTGCCCGCGGCCTATCTTTGGCACACGGAGGGCCCTCATAAAGTCTCGCGGCATTCCGAGTCCGGCGGACAAAGTGGGCCAGCCCCACGCCCCAAGGCTATAGCCCAACCGTTTTTGTGGCCTGGGCGCGGCTTTGTACGCGGCCTATGTTTGGCACACGGAGGCCCCTCGCAAAGTCTCGTGGCATTCCGAGTCCGGCAGACGAAGTTGGCCAGCCCCACCCCCCAAGGCTATAGCCCACCCGTTTTTGTGGCCTTTTTCCCCTGGACGAACTTGGCGCCCCGGCCTTCGGGAGGTTATTTTTGGGCGTGACTTTGCCCGCGGCCTATTTTTGGCACATGGAGGCCCCTCGCAAAGTCTCGTGGCATTCCGAGTCCGGCGGACGAAGTCGGCCAGCCCCACCCCCCAAGGCTATAGCCCACCCGTTTTTGTGGCCCTTTCGCGCTGGACGAACTTGGCGCCCCGGCCTTCGGGCGGTTATTTTTGGGCGCGGCTTTGCCCGCGGCCTATCTTTGGCACACAAAGGCCCCTCGCAAAGTCTCGCAGCATTCCGAGTCTGGAGGACGAAGTTGGCCAGCCCCACCCCCCAAGGCTATAGCCCACCCGTTTTTGTGGCCTTTTTCCCCTGGACGAACTTGGCGCCCCGGCCTTCGGGAGGTTATTTTTGGGCGCGGTTTTGCCCGCGGCCTATTTTTGGCACATGGAGGCCCCTCGCAAAGTCTCGCGACATTCCGAGTCTGGCAGACGAAGTTGGCCAGCTCCACCCCCCAAGGCTATAGCCCACCCGTTTTTGTGGCCTTTTTGAGCTAGACGAACTTGGCGCCCAAGCCTTCGGGCGGTTATTTTTGGGCGCGGATTTGCCCGCGGCCTATTTTTGGCACACGGAGGCCCCTCGCAAGGTCTCCCGGCATTCCGAGTCCGGCGGACGAAGTTGGCCAACCCCACCCCCCAAGGCTATAGCCCACCCGTTTTTGTGGCCTTTTTCCGCTGGACGAACTTGGCACCCCGGCCTTCGGGTCGTTATTTTTGGGCGCGGCTTTGCCCGTGGCCTATTTTTGGCACATGGAGGCCCCTCGTAAAGTCACGCGACATTCCGATTCCGGCAGACGAAGTTGGCCAACCCCACCCCCCAAGGCTATAGCCCACCCGTTTTTGTGGCCTTTTTCCGCTGGACGAACTTGGCACCCCGGCCTTCGGGTCGTTATTTTTGGGCGCGGCTTTGCCCGCGGCCTATTTTTGGCACATGGAGGCCCCTCGTAAAGTCTCGCGACATTCCGATTCCGGCAGACGAAGTTGGCCAGCACCACCCCCCAAGGCTATAGCCCACCCGTTTTTGTGGCCTTTTTCCGCTGGATGAACTTGACACCCCGGCCTTCCGGTTGTTATTTTTAGGCGCGGCTTGGCCGTAGCCTATGTTTGGCACACGGAGGCCCCTTGCAAAGTCTCGCAGCATTGCGAGTCCGGCGGATGAAGTTGGCCAGCCCCACCCCCCAAGGCTATAGCCCAACCGTTTTTGTGGCCTTTTTGCGCTGGATGAACTTGGCGCCCCGGCCTTCAGGTGGTTATTTTTGGGTGCGACCTTGTCCGAGGCCTATTTTTAGCACATGGAGGCCCCTCGCAAAGTGTTGCTGCATTCCGAGCCCGGCGGACGAAGTTGGCCAGCCCCACCCCCCAAGGCTATAGCCCACCCGTTTTTGTGGCCTTGTTGCGCTGGACGAACTTGGGTCTCGGCCTTCGGGCAGTTATTTTTGGGCGCGACTTTCCCCTCCCAAAGTCTCGCGGCATTCCGAGTCCGGCGGACGAATTTCGCCCACCCGTTTTTGTGGCCTTTTTGAGCTAGACGAACTTGGCGCCCAAGCCTTCGGGCGGTTATTTTTGGGCGCGGATTTGCCCGCGGCCTATTTTTGGCACACGGAGGCCCCTCGCAAGGTCTCCCGGCATTCCGAGTCCGGCGGACGAAGTTGGCCAACCCCACCCCCCAAGGCTATAGCCCACCCGTTTTTGTGGCCTTTTTCCGCTGGACGAACTTGGTACCCCGGCCTTCGGGTCGTTATTTTTGGGCGCGGCTTTGCCCGCGGCCTATTTTTGGCACATGGAGGCCCCTCGTAAAGTCTCGCGACATTCCGATTCCGGCAGACGAAGTTGGCCAGCTCCACCCCCCAAGGCTATAGCCCACCCGTTTTTGTGGCCTTTTTGCGCTGGACGAACTTGGCGCCGGACGAACTTGGCGCCTCAGCCTTCGGGCGGTTATTTTTGGGCGCAGCTTTGCCCACGGCCTATTTTTGGCACACGGAGGCCCCTCGCAAGGTCTCCCGGCATTCCGAGTCTGGCGTACGAAGTTGGCCAGCCCCACCCCCCAAGGCTATAGCCCACCCGTTTTTGTGGCCTTTTTCCGCTGGACGAACTTGGCTCCCCGGCCTTCGGGCGGCTATTTTTGGGCGCGGCTTTGCCCGCGGCCTATTTTTAGCACACGGAGGCCCCTCGCAAAGTCTCGCGGCATTCCGAGTCCGGCGGACAAAGTTGGCCAGCCCCACCCCCCAAGGCTATAGCCCACCCGTTTTTGTGGCCTTTTTGCGCTGGACGAACTTGGCACCCGGCCTTCGGGCGGTTATTTTTGGGCGCGTCTTTGCCCATGGCCTATGTTTGACACACGAAGGACCCTCAAAAAGTCTCGCGGCATTCCGAATCCGACGGACGAAGTTGACCAGCCCCACCCCCCAAGGCTATAGCCCACCCGTTTTTGTGGCCTTTTTGCGCTGGACGAAATTGGTGCCCCGTCCTTCGGTCGGTTATTTTTTTGGCGCGGCTTTGCCCGCGGCCTATGTTTGGCACACGGAGGCCCCTCGCAAAGTCTCACAGCATTCCGAGTCCGGCGGACGAAGTAGGCCAGCCCAACCCCCCAAGGCTATAGCCCACCCGTTTTTGTGGCCTTTTTCCGCTGGACGAACTTGGCGCCCCGGCCTTCGGGCGGTTATTTTTAGGCGCGGCTTAGCCCGCGGTCTATGTTTGGCACACGGTGGCCCCTCGTAAAGTCTCGCGGCATTCCGAGTCCGGCGGGCGAAGTGGGCCAGCGCCACGCCCCAAGGCTATAGCCCAACCGTTTTTGTGGCCTGGGCGCGGCTTTGCACACGGCCTATGTTTGGCACACGGAGGCCCCTCACAAAGTATCGTGGAATTCCGAGTCCGGCAGACGAAGTTGGCCAGCACCACCCCCCAAGGCTATAGCCCACCCGTTTTTGTGGCCTTTTTCCGCTGGATGAACTTGACACCCCGGCCTTCCGGTTGTTATTTTTGGGCGCAGCTTTGCCCGCGGCCTATTTTTGGCACACGGAGGCCCCTCGCAAGGTCTCCCGGCATTCCGAGTCTGGCGTACGAAGTTGGCCAGCCCCACCCCCCAAGGCTATAGCCCACCCGTTTTTGTGGCCTTTTTCCGCTGGACGAACTTGGCTCCCCGGCCTTCGGGCGGCTATTTTTGGGCGCGGCTTTGCCCGCGGCCTATTTTTGGCACACGGAGGCCCCTCGCAAAGTCTCGCGGCATTCCGAGTCCGGCGGACAAAGTTGGCCAGCCCCACCCCCCAAGGCTATAGCCCACCCGTTTTTGTGGCCTTTTTGCGCTGGACGAACTTGGCACCCGGCCTTCGGGCGGTTATTTTTGGGCGCGTCTTTGCCAATGGCCTATGTTTGACACACGAAGGACCCTCAAAAAGTCTCGCGGCATTCCGAATCCGACGGACGAAGTTGACCAGCCCCACCCCCCAAGGCTATAGCCCACCCGTTTTTGTGGCCTTTTTGCGCTGGACGAAATTGGTGCCCCGTCCTTCGGTCTGTTATTTTTTGGCGCGGCTTTGCCCACGGCCTATGTTTGGCACACGGAGGCCCCTCGCAAAGTCTCACAGCATTCCGAGTCCGGCGGACGAAGTAGGCCAGCCCAACCCCCCAAGGCTATAGCCCACCCGTTTTTGTGGCCTTTTTCCGCTGGACGAACTTGGCGCCCCGGCCTTCGGGCGGTTATTTTTAGGCGCGGCTTAGCCCGCGGTCTATGTTTGGCACACGGAGGCCCCTCGTAAAGTCCCGCGGCATTCCGAGTCCGGCGGGCGAAGTGGGCCAGCGCCACGCCCCAAGGCTATAGCCCAACCGTTTTTGTGGCCTGGGCGCGGCTTTGCACACGGCCTATGTTTGGCACACGGAGGCCCCTCACAAAGTATCGTGGAATTCCGAGTCCGGCAGACGAAGTTGGCCAGCACCACCCCCCAAGGCTATAGCCCACCCGTTTTTGTGGCCTTTTTCCGCTGGATGAACTTGACACCCCGGCCTTCCGGTTGTTATTTTTAGGCGCGGCTTGGCCGTAGCCTATGTTTGGCACACGGAGGCTTCTTGCAAAGTCTCGCAGCATTGCGAGTCCGGCGGATGAAGTTGGCCAGCCCCACCCCCCAAGGCTATAGCCCAACCGTTTTTGTGGCCTTTTTGCGCTGGATGAACTTGGCGCCCCGGCCTTCAGGTGGTTATTTTTGGGCGCGACCTTGCCCGAGGCCTATTTTTAGCACATGGAGGCCCCTCGCAAAGTCTTGCTGCATTCCGAGCCCGGCGGACGAAGTTGGCCAGCCCCACCCCCCAAGGCTATAGCCCACCCGTTTTTGTGGCCTTTTTGCGCTGGACGAACTTGTGCCTCGGCCTTCGGGCAGTTATTTTTGGGCGCGAATTTCCCCTCCCAAAGTCTCGCGGCATTCCGAGTCCGGCGGACGAAGTTGGCCAGCCCCACCCCCCAAGGCTATAGCCCACCCGTTTTTGTGGCCTTTTTCCGCTGGACGAACTTGGCACCCCGGCCTTCGGGCATTTATTTTTGCGCGCGGCTTTGCCCGCGGCCTATTTTTGGCACACGGAGGCCCTCGCAAAGTCTCGCGGCATTCCGAGTCCGGCGGACGAACTTGGCCAGCCCCACCTCCCAAGGCTATAGCCCACCCGTTTTTGTGGCCTTTTTCCGCTGGACGAACTTGGCACCCCGGCCTTCGGGTCGTTATTTTTGGGCGAGGCTTTGCCCGCGGCCTATTTTTGGCACATGGAGGCCCCTCGTAAAGTCTCGCGACATTCCGATTCCGGCAGACGAAGTTGGCCAGCTCCACCCCACAAGGCTATAGCCCACCCGTTTTTGTGGCCTTTTTGCGCTGGACGAACTTGGCGCCGGACGAACTTGGCGCCCCAGCCTTCGGGCGGTTATTTTTGGGTGCAGCTTTGTCCGCGGCCTATTTTTGGCACACGGAGGCCCCTCGCAAGGTCTCCCGGCATTCCGAGTCTGGCGTACGAAGTGGGCCAGCCCCACCCCCCAAGGCTATAGCCCACCCGTTTTTGTGGCCTTTTTCCGCTGGACGAACTTGGCTCCCCGGCCTTCGGGCGGCTATTTTTGGGCGCGGCTTTGCCCGCGGCCTATTTTTGGCACACGGAGGCCCCTCGCAAAATCTCGCGGCATTCCGAGTCCGGCGGACAAAGTTGGCCAGCCCCACCCCCCAAGGCTATAGCCCACCCGTTTTTGTGGCCTTTTTGCGCTGGACGAACTTGGCACCCGGCCTTCGGGCGGTTATTTTTGGGCGCGTCTTTGCCCATGGCCTATGTTTGACACACGAAGGACCCTCAAAAAGTCTCGCGGCATTCCGAATCCGACGGACGAAGTTGACCAGCCCCACCCCCCAAGGCTATAGCCCACCCGTTTTTGTGGCCTTTTTGCGCTGGACGAAATTGGTGCCCCGTCCTTCGGTCGGTTATTTTTTGGCGCGGCTTTGCCCGCGGCCTATGTTTGGCACACGGAGGCCCCTCGCAAAGTCTCACAGCATTCCGAGTCCGGCGGATGAAGTAGGCCAGCCCAACCCCCCAAGGCTATAGCCCACCCGTTTTTGTGGCCTTTTTCCGCTGGACGAACTTGGCGCCCCGGCCTTCGGGCGGTTATTTTTAGGCACGGCTTAGCCCGCGGTCTATGTTTGGCACACGGAGGCCCCTCGTAAAGTCTCGCGGCATTCCGAGTCCGGCGGACGAAGTGGGCCAGCGCCACGCCCCAAGGCTATAGCCCAACCGTTTTTGTGGCCTGGGCGCGGCTTTGCACACGGCCTATGTTTGGCACACGGAGGCCCCTCACAAAGTATCATGGAATTCCGAGTCCGGCAGACGAAGTTGGCCAGCACCACCCCCCAAGGCTATAGCCCACCCGTTTTTGTGGCCTTTTTCCGCTGGATGAACTTGACACCCCGGCCTTCCGGTTGTTATTTTTAGGCGCGGCTTGGCCGTAGCCTATGTTTGGCACACGGAGGCCCCTTGCAAAGTCTCGCAGCATTGCGAGTCCGGCGGATGAATTTGGCCAGCCCCACCCCCCAAGGCTATAGCCCAACCGTTTTTGTGGCCTTTTTGCGCTGGATGAACTTGGCGCCCCGGCCTTCAGGTGGTTATTTTTGGGCGCGACCTTGCCCGAGGCCTATTTTTAGCACATGGAGACCCCTCGCAAAGTCTTGCTGCATTCCGAGCCCGGCGGACGAAGTTGGCCAGCCCCACCCCCCAAGGCTATAGCCCACCCGTTTTTGTGGCCTTTTTGCGCTGGACGAACTTGGGGCCTCGGCCTTCGGGCAGTTATTATTGGGCGCGACTTTCCCCTCCCAAAGTCTCGCGGCATTCCGAGTCCGGCGGACGAAGTTGGCCAGCCCCACCCCCCAAGGCTATAGCCCACCCGTTTTTGTGGCCTTTTTCCGCTGGACAAACTTGGCACCCCGGCCTTCGGGCATTTATTTTTGCGCGCGGCTTTGCCCGCGGCCTATTTTTGGCACACGGAGGCCCCTCGCAAAGTCTCGCGGCATTCCGAGTCCGGCGGACGAACTTGGCCAGCCCCACCTCCCAAGGCTATAGCCCACCTGTTTTTGTGGCCTTTTTCCGCTGGACAAACTGGGCGCCCCGGACTTTGGGTTGTTATTTTTGGGCGCAGCTATGCCCGCGGCCTATGTTTGGCACACGGAGGCCCCTCGCAAAGTCTCGCGGCATTCCATGTCCGGCGGACGAAGTTGGCCAGCCCCACCCCCCAAGGCTATAGCCCACCCGTTTATGTGGCCTTTTTCCGATGGACGAACTTGGCACCCCGGCCTTCGCGTGGTTATTTTTGGGCGCGGCTTTGCCCGCAGCCTATGTTTGGCATACGGAGGCCCCTCGCAAAGTCTCGCGGCATTCCAAGTCCGGCGGATGAAGTTGGCCAGCCCTACTCCCCAAGGCTATAGCCCACCCGTTTTTGTGGCCTTTTTCCGCTGGACGAACTTGGCGCCCCGGCCTTCGGGTTGTCATATTTGGGTGCAGCTTTGCCCGCGGCCTATGTTTGGCACACGGAGGCCCCTCGCTAAGTCTCACGGAATTCCGAGTCCGGCCGATGAAGTTGGCCAACCCCACCCCCCAAGGCTATAGCCCACCCGTTTTTGTGGCCTTTTTCCGCTGGACGAACTTGGCGCCTCAGCCTTCGGGGGGTTATTTTTTGGCGCAGATTTGCCCGCGGCCTAGTTTTGGCACACGGAGGCCCCTCGCAAAGTCTCGCGGCATTCCGAGACCGGCGGACGAAGTTGGCCAGCCCCACCCCCCAAGGCTATAGCCCACCCGTTTTTGTGGTCTTTTTCCGCTGGACGAATTTGGCACCCCGGCCTTCGGGCGGTTATTTTTTGGCGCGGCTTTGCCCGCAGCCTATGTTTAGCACACGGAGGCCCCTCACAAAATCTCGCGGCATTTCGAGTCCGGCGGACGAAGTGGGCCAGCCCCACCCCCCAAGGCTATATTCCACCCGTTTATGTGGCCTTTTTCCGATGGACGAACTTGGCACCCCGGCCTTCGTGTGGTTATTTTTGGGCGCGACTTTGCCCGCAGCCTATGTTTGGCATACGGAGGCCCCTCGCAAAGTCTCGCGGCATTCCAAGTCCGGCGGACGAAGTTGGCCAGCCCCACCCCCCAAGGCTATAGCCCACCCGTTTTTGTGGCCTTTTTCCGCTGGACGAACTTGGCGCCCCGGCCTTCGGACGGTTATTTTTGGGCGCGGCTTTGCCCGCAGCCTATGTTTGGCATACAGAGGCCCCTCGCAAAATCTCGCGGCATTCCAAGTCCGGCGGACGAAGTTGGCCAGCCCCACCCCCCAAGGTTATAGCCCACCCGTTTTTGTGGTCTTTTTCCGCTGGACGAACTTGGCACCCCGGCCTTCGGGCAGTTATTTTTGGGCGCGGCTTTGCCCGCAGCCTATGTTTGGCACACGGAGGCCCCTCGCAAAGTCTCGCGGCATACCGAGTCCGGCGGACGAAGTTGGCCAGCCGCACCCCCCAAGGCTATTGCCCACCCGTTTTTGTGGCCTTTTTGCGCTGGACGAACTTGGCACCCCGGCCTTCGGACGGTTATTTTTGGGCGCGGCTTTGCCCGCGGCCTATGTTTGGCACACGGAGGCCCCTCGCAAAGTCTCGCGGTATTCCGAGTCCGGCAAACGAGGTTGGCCAGCCCCACCCCCCAAGGCTATAGCCCACCCGTTTTTGTGGCCTTTTTCCGCTGGACGAACTTGGGCCCCGGCCTTCGGGCGGTTATTTTTGGGCGCGGCTTTGGCCACGGCCTATGTTTGGCACACGGAGGCCCCTCGCAAAGTCTCGCGACATTCCGAGTCCGGCGGACGAGGTTGGCTAGCCCCACCCCCCAAGGCTATAACCCACCCGTTTTTGTGGCCTTTTTCCGCTGGACGAACTTGGCACCCCGGCCTTCGGGCATTTATTTTTGCGCACAGCTTTGCCCGCGGCCTATTTTTGGCACACGGAGGACCCTCGCAAAGTCTCGCGGCATTCCGAGTCCGGCGGATGAAGTTGGCCAGCCCCACCCCCCAAGGCTATAGCCCAACCGTTTTTGTGGCCTTTTTCCGCTAGACGAACTTGGCGCCCCGGCCTTCGGACGGTTATTTTTGGGCGCGGCTTTGCCCGCGGCCTATTTTTAGCACATGGAGGCCCCTCACAAAGTCTTACGGCATTCCGAGTCCGGCGGACGAAGTTGGCCAGCCCCACCCCTCAAGGGTATAGCCCACCCGTTTTTGTGGTCTTTTTCCGCTGGACGAACTTGGCACCCCGCCCTTTGGGTGGTTATTTTTGGGCGCGGCTTTGCCCGCGGCCTATGTTTGGCACACGGAGGCCCCTCGCAAAGTCTCGCGGCATTCCGAGTCCGGCAGACGAAGTTGGCCAGCCCCACCCCCCAAGGCTATAGCCCACCCGTTTATGTGTCATTTTTCCGATGGACGAACTTGGCACCCCGGCCTTCGGGTGGTTATTTTTGTGCGCGGCTTTGTCCGAAGCCTATGTTTGGCATACGGAGGCCCCTCGCAAAGTCTCGCGGCATTCCAAGTCCGGCAAACGAGGTTGGCCAGCCCCACCCCCCAAGGCTATAGCCCACCCGTTTTTGTGGCCTTTTTGCGCTGGACGAACTTGGCACCCCGGCCTTCGGACGGTTATTTTTGGGCGCGGCTTTGCCCGCGGCCTATGTTTGGCACACGGAGGCCCCTCGCAAAGTCTCGCGGTATTCCGAGTCCGGCAAACGAGGTTGGCCAGCCCCACCCCCCAAGGCTATAGCCCACCCGTTTTTGTGGCCTTTTTCCGCTGGACGAACTTGGGCCCCGGCCTTCGGGCGGTTATTTTTGGGCGCGGCTTTGGCCACGGCCTATGTTTGGCACACGGAGGCCCCTCGCAAAGTCTCGCGACATTCCGAGTCCGGCGGACGAGGTTGGCCAGCCCCACCCCCCAAGGCTATAACCCACCCGTTTTTGTGGCCTTTTTCCGCTGGACGAACTTGGCACCCCGGCCTTCGGGCATTTATTTTTGCGCACAGCTTTGCCCGCGGCCTATTTTTGGCACACGGAGGACCCTCGCAAAGTCTCGCGGCATTCCGAGTCCGGCGGACGAAGTTGGCCAGCCCCACCCCCCAAGGCTATAGCCCACCCGTTTTTGTGGCCTTTTTCCGCTGGACGAACATGGCGCCCCGGCCTTCGGGTTGTTATTTTTGGGCACAGCTATACCCGCGGCCTATCTTTGGCACACAGAGGCCCCTCGCAAAAGTCTCGCGGCATTCTGAGTCCGGCGGACGAAGTTGGCCAGCCCCACCCCCCAAGGCTATAGCCCACCGTTTTTGTGGCCTTTTTGCGCTGGACGAACTTGGCGCCCCGGCCTTCGGACGGTTATTTTTGGGCGCAGCTTTGCCCGCGGCCTATTTTTGGCACATGGAGGCCCTCGCAAAGTCTCGCGGCATTCCGAGTCCGGCGGACGAAGTTGGCCAGCCCCACCCCCCAAGGCTATAGCCCACCCGTTTATGTGGGCTTTTTCCGATGGACGAACTTGGCACCCCGGCCTTCGGGTGGTTATTTTTGGGCGCGGCTTTGCCCGCAGCCTATGTTTGGCATACGGAGGCCCCTCGTAAAGTCTCGCGGCATTCCAAGTCCGGCGGACGAAGTTGGCCAGCCCCACCCCCCAAGGCTATCGCCCACCCGTTTTTGTGGCCTTTTTCCGCTGGACGAACTTGGCGCCCCGGCCTTCGGGTTGTTATTTTTGGGTGCAGCTTTGCCCGCGGCCTATGTTTGGCACACGGAGGACCCTCACAAAGTCTCGCGGCATTCCGAGTCCGGCGGACGAAGTTGGCCAGCCCCACCCCCCAAGGCGATAGCCCACCCGTTTTTGTGGCCTTTTTGCGCTGGACGAACTTGGCGCCCCGGCCTTCGGACGGTTATTTTTGGGCGCAGCTTTGCCCGCGGCCTATTTGTGGTACACGGAGGCTCCTCGCAAAGTCTCGCGGCATTCCAAGTCCGGCGGACGAAGTTGGCCAGCCCCACCCCCCAAGGCTATAGCCCGCCCGTTTTTGTGCCCTTTTTCCGCTGGACGAACTTGGCGCCCCGGTCTTCGGGCAGTTATTTTTGGGCGCGGCTTTGCCCACGGCCTATTTTTGGCATACGGAGGGCCCTCGCAAAGTCTCGCTGCATTCCGAGTCCGGCAGACGAAGTGGGCCAGCCCCACCCCCAAAGGCTATAGCCCACCCGTTTTTGTGGCATTTTTTCGCTGGACGAACTTGGCGCCCCGGCCTTCGGGCGGTTATTTTTGGGCGCGGCTTTGCCCGTGGCCTATGTTTGGCACACGGAGGCCCCTCGCAAAGTCTCGCGGTATTCCGAGTCCGGCAAACGAGGTTGGCCAGCCCCACCCCCCAAGGCTATAGCCCACCCGTTTTTGTGGCCTTTTTCCGCTGCACGAACTTGGGCCCCGGCCTTCGGGTGGTTATTTTTGGGCGTGGCTTTTCCCGCGGCCTATTTTTGGCACACGGAGGCCCCTCGCAAAGTCTCGCGGCATTCTGAGTCCGGCGGACGAAGGAGGACAGCCCCACCCCCCAAGGCTATAGCCCACCCGTTTTTGTGGCCTTTTTCCGCTGGATGAACTTGGCGCCCCGGTCTTCGGGCAGTTATTTTTGTGCGCAGCTTTGGCCGCGGCCTATTTTTGGCACACGGAGGCCCCTCGCAAAGTCTCACGGAATTCCGAGTCCGGCAAACGAGGTTGGCCAGCCCCACCCCCCAAGGCTATAGCCCACCCGTTTTTGTGGCCTTTTTCCGCTGGACGAACTTGGCGCCCCGGTCTTCGGGCGGTTATTTTTGGGCGCGGCTTTGCCCACGGCCTATTTTTGGCACACGGAGGGCCCTCGCAAAGTCTCGCTGCATTCCGAGTCCGGCAGACGAAGTGGGCCAGCCCCACCCCCAAAGGCTATAGCCCACCCGTTTTTGTGGCATTTTTTCGCTGGACGAACTTGGCGCCCCGGCCTTCGGGTGGTTATTTTTGGGTGCGGCCTATGTTTGGCAGACGGAGGCCCCTCGCAAAGTCTCGCGGCATTCCGAGTCCGCAGGACGAAGTTGGCCAGCCCCACCCTCCAAGGCTATAGCCCACCCGTTTTTGTGGCCTTTTTCCGCTGGACGAACTTGGCGCCCCGGCCTTTGGGTGGTTTTTTTTGGGCGCAGCCTATGTTTGTCAGACGGAGGCCCCTCGCAAAGTCTAGCGGCATTCTGAGTCCGGCAGACAAAGTTGGCCAGCCCCACCCCCCAAGGCTATAGCCAACCCGTTTTTGTGGCCTTTTTCCGATGGACGAACTTGGCACCCCGGCCTTCGCGTGGTTATTTTTGGGCGCGGCTTTGCCCGCAGCCTATGTTTGGCATACGGAGGCCCCTCGCAAAGTCTCGCGGCATTCCAAGTCCGGCGGACGAAGTTGGCCAGCCCCACCCCCCAAGGCTATAGCCCACCCGTTTTTGTGGCCTTTTTTCGCTGGACGAACTTGGCGCCCCAGCCTTTGGGGGGTTATTTTTGGGCGCAGCTTTGGCCGCGGCCTAGTTTTTGCACACGGAGGCCCCTCGCAAAGCCTCGTGGCATTCCGAGTCCGGCGGACGATGTTGGCCAGCCCCACCCCTCAAGGGTATAGCCCACCCGTTTTTGTGGTCTTTTTCCGCTGGACGAACTTGGCACCCCGCCCTTTGGGTGGTTATTTTTGGGCGCGGCTTTGCCCGCGGCCTATGTTTGGCACACGGAGGCCCCTCGCAAAGTCTCGCGGCATTCTGAGTCCGGCGGACGAAGGAGGACAGCCCCACCCCCCAAGGCTATAGCCCACCCGTTTTTGTGGCCTTTTTCCGCTGGACGAACTTGGCGCCCCGGTCTTCGGGCGGTTATTTTTGTGCGCAGCTTTGGCCGCGGCCTATTTTTGGCACACGGAGGCCCCTCGCAAAGTCTCGCGGCATTCCGTGTCCGGCAAACGAGGTTGGCCAGCCCCACCCCCCAAGGTTATAGCCCACCCGTTTTTGTGGCCTTTTTCTGCTGGACGAACTTGGCGCCCCGGTCTTCGGGCGGTTATTTTTGGGCGCGGCTTTGCCCACGGCCTATTTTTGGCACACGGAGGGCCCTCGCAAAGTCTCGCTGCATTCCGAGTCCGGCAGACGAAGTGGGCCAGCCCCACCCCCAAAGGCTATAGCCCACCCGTTTTTGTGGCATTTTTTCGCTGGACGAACTTGGCGCCCCGGCCTTC
This sequence comes from Citrus x limon, assembly GCA_034663535.1. NCBI lineage: Eukaryota > Viridiplantae > Streptophyta > Magnoliopsida > Sapindales > Rutaceae > Citrus > Citrus x limon. The sequence continues at coordinate 35,023,849 of CM067998.1, read as the reverse complement.
GGGTGGTTATTTTTGGGCGCGGCCTATGTTTGGCAGACGGAGGCCCCTCGCAAAGTCTCGCGGCATTCCAAGTCCGGAGGACGAAGTTGGCCAGCCCCACCCTCCAAGGCTATAGCCCACCCGTTTTTGTGGCCTTTTTCCGCTGGACGAACTTGGTGCCCCGGCCTTTGGGTGGTTTTTTTTGGGCGCGGCCTATGTTTGGCAGACGGAGGCCCCTCGCAAAGTCTAGCGGCATTCCGAGTCCGGCAGACAAAGTTGGCCAGCCCCACCCCCCAAGGCTATAGCCAACCCGTTTTTGTGGCCTTTTTCCGCTGGACGAACATGGCGCCCCGGTCTTCGGGCGGTTATTTTTGGGCGCGGCTTTGCCCGGGGCCTATTTTGCACACGGAGGCCCCTCGCAAAGTCTCACGGTATTCCGAGTCCGGCAAACGAGGTTGTCCAGCCCCACCCCCCAAGGCTATAGCCCACCCGTTTTTGTGGCCTTTTTCCGCTGGACGAACTTGGGCCCCGGCCTTCGGGCGGTTATTTTTTGGGCGCGGCTTTGGCCGCGGCCTATGTTTGGCACACGGAGGCCCCTCACAAAGTCTCGCGGCATTCTGAGTCCGGCGGACGAAGGAGGACAGCCCCACCCCCCAAGGCTATAGCCCACCCGTTTTTGTGGCCTTTTTCCGCTGGACGAACTTGAAGCCCCGGCCTTCGGGAGGTTATTTTTGGGCGCGGCTTTGCCCGCGGCCTATTTTTGGCACACGGAGGCCCCTCGCAAAGTCTCGCGGTATTCCGAGTCCGGCGGACGAAGTGGGCCAGCCCAACCCCCCAAGCCTACAGCCCACCCGTTTTTGTGGCCTTTTTCTGCTGGACGAACTTGGCGCCTCGGCCTTCGGGCTGTTATTTTTGGGCGCGGCTTTGCCTGTGGCCTATGTTTGGCACACGGAGGCCCCTTGCAAAGTCTCGCGGCATTCCGAGTCTGGGGGACAAAGTTGGCCAGCCCCACCCCCCAAGGTTATTGCCCACCTGTTTTTCTGGCCTTTTTGCGCTGGACGAACCTGCCGCCCTGGCCTTTCGGCGGTTATTTTTGGGCGCGGCTGTGCCCGCGGCCTATTTTTGGTACATGGAGGCCCCTCGCAAAGTCTCGCGGCATTCCGAGTCCGGCGGACGAACTTGGCCAGCCTCACCCCCCAAGGCTATAGCCCACCCGTTTTTCTGGCCTTTTTGCGCAGGACGAACTTGGCGCCCCGGCCTTCGGGCGCTTATTTTTGGGCGTGGCTTTGCCCGCGGCCTATGTTTGGCACAGAGAGGCTCCTCGCAAAGTCTCGCGGCATTCCGAGTCCGGCGGACGAAGTGGGCCAGCCCCACCCCCCAAGGCTATAGCCCACCCGTTTTTGTGGCCTTTTTCCGCTGGACGAACTTGACGCCCCGGCCTTCGGGCGGTTATTTTTGGGCGCGGCTTTGCCCGCGGCCTATTTTTGGCACACGGAGGCCCCTCGCAAAGTCTCGCGGCATTCCGAGTCCGGCGGACGAAGTGGGCCAGCCCAACCCCCCAAGCCTACAGCCCACCCGTTTTTGTGGCCTTTTTCTGCTGGACGAACTTGGCGTCTCGGCCTTCGGGCTGTTATTTTCGGGTGCGGCTTTGCCCACTGCCTATGTTTGGCACACGGAGGCCCCTCGCAAAGTCTCGCGGCATTCCGAGTCCGGCGGACGAAGTAGGCCAGCCCCACCCCCCAAGGCTATAGCCCACCCGTTTTTGTGGCCTTTTTGCGGTGGACGAACTTGGCGCCCCGGCCTTCGGGCGGTTATTTTTGGGTGTGGCTTTGCCCGCGGCCTATTTTTGGCACACAAAGGTCCCTCGCAAAGTCTCGCGGCATTCCGAGTCCGGCGGACGAAGTAGGCCAGCCCCACCCCCCAAGGCTATACCCCACCCGTTTTTGTGGCCTTTTTGCGCTGGACAAACTTGGCGCCTCATCCTTCGGGCGGTTATTTTTGGGCGCGTCTTTAGCCGCGGCCTATTTTTGGTACACAGAGGCCACTCGCAAAGTCTTGCGGCATTCCGAGTCCGGCGGACGAAGTGGGCCAGCCCCACCCCCCAAGGCTATAGCCCACCCGTTTTTGTGGCCTTTTTCCGCTGGACGAACTTGGCGCCCCGGCGTTCGGGCGGTTATTTTCGGGCGCGGCTTTGCCCACTGCCTATGTTTGGCACACGGAGGCCCCTCGCAAAGTCTCGCGGCATTCCGAGTCCGGCGGACGAAGTGGGCCAGCCCCACCCCCCAAGGCTATAGCCCACCCGTTTTTGTGGCCTTTTTCTGCTGGAAGAACTTGGCGCCCCGGCCTTCGGTCGGTTATTTTTGGGCGCGACTTTGGCCGCGGCCTATTTTTGGCACACGGAGGCCCCTCGTAAAGTCTCGCGGCATTCCGAGTCCGGCGGACGAAGTTGGCCAGCCCCACCCCCCAAGGATATAGCCCACCCGTTTTTGTGGCCTTTTTCCGCTGGACGACCTTGGCTCCCCGGCCTTCGGGCGGTTATTTTTCGGTACGGCTTTGCCCGCGGCCTATTTTTGGTACACGGAGGCCCCTCCCAAAGTCTCGCGGCATTCCGAGTCCGGCGGACGAAGTTGGCCAGCCCCACCCCCCAAGGTTATAGCCCACCCGTTTTTGTGGCCTTTTTGCGCTGGACGAACCTGGCGCCCCGGCCTTCGGGTGGTTACTTTTGGACGTGGCTATGTCCGCGGCCTATTTTTGGTACACGGAGGCCCCTCGTAAAGTCTCGCGGCATTCCGAGTCAGGCAGACGAACTTGGCCAGCCCCACCCCCCAAGGCTATACCCCACCCGTTTTTGTGGCCTTTTTGCGCTGGACAAACTTGGCGCCTCATCCTTCGGGCGGTTATTTTTGGGCGCGACTTTGCCCGCGGCCTATTTTTGGCACACGGAGGCCCCTCGTAAAGTCTCGCGGCATTCCGAGTCCGGCGGACGAAGTTGGCCAGCCCCACCCCCCAAGGCTATAGCCCACCCGTTTTTGTGGCCTTTTTCAGCTGGACGAACTTGGCGCCCCGGCCTTCGGGCGGTTATTTTGGGGCGCGGCTTTGCCCACGGCCTATGTTTGGCACACAGAGGCCCCTCGCAAAGTCTCACGGAAATCCGAGTCCGGCGGACGAAGTTGGCCAGCCCCACCCCCCAAGGCTATAGCCCACCCGTTTTTTGTGGCCTTTTTGCGCTGGACAAACTTGGCGCCCCGGCCTTCGGGTGGTTATTTTTGGGCGCGGCTTTGCCCGTGGCCTATGTTGGGCACACGGAGGCCCCACGCAAAGTCTCGCGGCATTCCGAGTCCGGCGGACGAAGTTGGCCAGCCCCACCCCCCAAGGCTATAGCCCACCCATTTTTGTGGTCTTTTTCCGCTGGACGAACTTGGCGCCCCGGCCTTCAGGCGGTTATTTTTGGGCGCGGCTTTGCCCGCCTCCTATATTTGGCACACAGAGGCCCCTCGCAAAGTCTCGCGGCATTCCGAGTCCGGCGGACGAAGTGGGCCAGCCCCGCCACCCAAGGTTAGAGCCCACCCGTTTTTGTGGCCTTTTTCCGCTGGACGAACTTGGCGCCCCGGCCTTCGGGGGGTTATTTTGGGGCGTGGCTTTGCCCGCATCCTATATTTGGCACACGGAGGCCCCTCGCAAAGTCTCGCAGCATTCCGAGTCCGGCGGACGAAGATGGCCAGCCCCACCCCCCAGGCTATAGCCCACCCGTTTTTGTGGCCTCTTTCCGCTGTAAGAACTTGGCGCCCCGGCCTTCGGGTGGTTATTTTTGGGCGCGGCTTTGTCCGCCTCCTATATTTGGCACACGGAGGCCCTTCGCAAAGCATCACAGCATTCCGAGTCCGGTGGACGAAGTTGGCCAGCCCCACCCCCCAAGGCTATAGCCCACCCGTTTTTGTGGCCTTTTTCCGCTGGACGAACTTGGCGCCCCAGCCTTCGGGTGGTTATTTTTGGGTGCGGCTTTGCCTGTGTCCTATGTTTGGCACACAGAGGCCCCTCACAAAGTCTCGCGGCATTCCGAGTCGGGCGGACGAAGTTGGCCAGCCCCACCCCCCAAGGCTATAGCCCACCCGTTTTGGTGGCCTTTTTGCGCTGGACAAACATGGCGCCCCGGCCTTCGGGCGGTTATTTTTGGGCGCGGCTTTGTACACGGCCTATTTTTGGCACACGGAGGACCCTCCCATAGTGTCGCACCATTCTGAGTCCGGCGGACGAAGTGGGCCAGCCCCACCCCCCAAGGCTATAGCCCACCCGTTTTTGTGGCCTTTTTCAGCTGGACGAACTTGGCGCCCCGGCCTTCGAGCGGTTATTTTGGGGCGCGGCTTTGCCCGCGGCCTATGTTTGGTACACAGAGGCCCCTCGCAAAGTCTCGCGGAAATCCGAGTCCGGCGGACGAAGTTGGCCAGCCCCACCCCGCAAGGCTATAGCCCACCCGTTTTTTGTGGCCTTTTTGCGCTGGACAAACTTGGCGCCCCGGCCTTCGGCGGTTATTTTTTGGCGCGGCTTTGCCCGCGGCCTATTTTTGGCACACGGAGGACCCTCCCATAGTGTCGCGCCATTCCGAGTACGGCGGACGAAGTTGGCCAGCCCCACCCCCGAAGGCAATAGCCCACCCGTTTTTGTGGCGTTTCTCCGCTGGACGAACTTGGCGGCCCGGCCTTCGCGCGGTTATTTTTGGGCGCGGCTTTGACCGCGGCCTATTTTTGGCACACGGAGGCCGCTCGCAAAGTCTCGCGGCATTCAGAGTCCGGCAGACGAAGTTGGCCCGCCCCACCCCCCAAGGCGCCCACCCGTTTTTGTGGCCTTTTTCCGCTGTACGAACTTGGCGCCCCGGCCTTCGGGCGGTTATTTTTGGGCGCGGCTTTGCCCACGGCCTAGTTTTGGCACACGGAAGCCCTTCGCAAAGTTTCGCAGCATTCCGAGTCCGGCGGACGAATGTGGGCCAGCCCCACCCCCCAAGGCTATAGCCCACCCGTTTTTGTGGCCTTTTTGCGCTGGACGAACTTGGCGCCCCGGCCTTCGGGCGGTTATTTTTTGGTGCGGCTTTGTCCACGGCCTATATTTGGCTCACAGAGGCCCCTCACAAAGTCTCGCGGCATTCCGAGTCCGGCGGACAAAGTTGGCCAGCCCCACCCCCCAAGGCTATAGCCCACCCGTTTTTGTGGCCTTTTTCCGCTGGACGAACCTGGCGCCCCGTCCTTCGGGCGGTTACTTTTGGACGTGGCTGTGTCCGCGGCCTATTTTTGGTACACGGAGGCCCCTCGCAAAGTCTCGCGGCATTCCAAGTCAGGCGGACGAACTTGGCCAGCCCCACCCCCCAAGGCTATAGCCCACCCCTTCTTGTGGCCTTTTTGCGCTGGATGAACTTGGCGCCCCGGCCTTCGGGCTGTTATTTTTGGGCGTGGCTTTGTCTGCGGCCTGTTTTTGGCACACGGAGGCCCCTCGCAAAGTTTCGCGGCATTCCGAGTCCGGCGGACGAAGTTGGCCAGCCCCACCCCCCAAGGCTACAGCCCACCTGTTTTTGTGGCCTTTTTCCGCTGGACGAACTTGGCGCCCCGGCCTTCGGGCGGTTATTTTTGGGTGCGGCTTTGCCCACGGCCTAGTTTTGGCACACGGAAGCCCCTCGAAAAGTCTCGCAGCATTCCGAGTCCGGTGGACGAATGTGGGCCAGCCCCACCCCCCAAGGTTATAGCCCACCCGTTTTTGTGGCCTTTTTGCGCTGGACGAACCTGGCGCCCCGTCCTTCGGGCGGTTACTTTTGGACGTGGCTGTGTCCGCGGCCTATTTTTGGTACACGGAGGCCCCTCGCAAAGTCTCGCGGCATTCCGAGTCAGGCGGACGAACTTGGCCAGCCCCACCCCCCAAGGCTATAGCCCACCCCTTTTTGTGGCCTTTTTGCGCTGGATGAACTTGGCGCCCCGGCCTTCGGGCTGTTATTTTTGGGCGTGGCTTTGTCTGCGGCCTGTTTTTGGCACACGGAGGCCCCTCGCAAAGTTTCGCGCCATTCCGAGTCCGGCGGACGAAGTTGGCCAGCCCCACCCCCCAAGGCTACAGCCCACCCGTTTTTGTGGCCTTTTTCCGCTGGACGAACTTGGCGCCCCGGCCTTCGGGCGGTTATTTTTGGGTACGGCTTTGCCCACGGCCTAGTTTTGGCACACGGAAGCCCCTCGAAAAGTCTCGCAGCATTCCGAGTCCGGTGGACGAATGTGGGCCAGCCCCACCCCCCAAGGGTATAGCCCACCCGTTTTTGTGGCCTTTTTGCGTTGGACGAACTTGGCACCCCGGCCTTCGGGCGGTTATTTTTGGGCGCGGCTTTGTCCACGGCCTATATTTGGCTCACAGAGGCCCCTCACAAAGTCTCGCGGCATTCCGAGTCCGGCGGAAAAAGTTGGCCAGCCCCACCCCCCAAGGCTATAGCCCGCCCGTTTTTGTGGCCTTTTTCCGCTGGACGAACTTGGTGCCCCAGCCTTCGGGTGGTTATTTTTGGGTGCGGCTTTGCCTGTGTCCTATGTTTGGCACACAGAGGCCCCTCACAAAGTCTCGCGGCATTCCGAGTCGGGCGGACGAAGTTGGCCAGCCCCACCCCCCAAGGCTATAGCCCACCCGTTTTGGTGGCCTTTTTGCGCTGGACAAACATGGCGCCCCGGCCTTCGGGCGGTTATTTTTGGGCGCGGCTTTGTACACGGCCTATTTTTGGCACACGGAGGACCCTCCCATAGTGTCGCACCATTCTGAGTCCGGCGGACGAAGTGGGCCAGCCCCACCCCCCAAGGCTATAGCCCACCCGTTTTTGTGGCCTTTTTCAGCTGGACGAACTTGGCGCCCCGGCCTTCGAGCTGTTATTTTGGGGCGCGGCTTTGCCTGCGGCCTATGTTTGGCACACAGAGGCCCCTCGTAAAGTCTCGCGGAAATCCGAGTCCGGCGGACGAAGTTGGCCAGCCCCACCCCGCAAGGCTATAGCCCACCCGTTTTTTGTGGCCTTTTTGCGCTGGACAAACTTGGCGCCCCGGCCTTCGGCGGTTATTTTTTGGCACGGCTTTGCCCGCGGCCTATTTTTGGCACACGGAGGACCCTCCCATAGTGTCGCGCCATTCCGAGTACGGCGGACGAAGTTGGCCAGCCCCACCCCCGAAGGCAATAGCCCACCCGTTTTTGTGGCGTTTCTCCGCTGGACGAACTTGGCGGCCCGGCCTTCGGGCGGTTATTTTTGGGCGCGGCTTTGCCCGCGGCCTATTTTTGGCACACGGAGGCCGCTCGCAAAGTCTCGCGGCATTCAGAGTCCGGCAGACGAAGTTGGCCCGCCCCACCCCCCAAGGCGCCCACCCGTTTTTGTGGCCTTTTTCCGCTGGACGAACTTGGCGCTCCGGCCTTCGGGCGGTTATTTTTGGGCGCGGCTTTGCCCACGGCCTAGTTTTGGCACACGGAAGCCCCTCGCAAAGTTTCGCAGCATTCCGAGTCCGGCGGACGAATGTGGGCCAGCCCCACCCCCCAAGGCTATAGCCCACCCGTTTTTGTGGCCTTTTTGCGCTGGACGAACTTGGCGCCCCGGCCTTCAGTCGGTTATTTTTTGGTGCGGCTTTGTCCACGGCCTATATTTGGCTCACAGAGGCCCCTCACAAATTCTCGCGGCATTCCGAGTCCGGCGGACAAAGTTGGCCAGCCCCACCCCCCAAGGCTATAGCCCACCCGTTTTTGTGGCCTTTTTCCGCTGGACGAACTTGGCGCCCCGGCCTTCGGGCGGTTATTTTTGGGCGCGGCTTTGTACACGGCTATTTTTGGCACACGGAGGACCCTCCCATAGTGTCGCGCCATTCCGAGTCCAGCGGACGAAGTTGGCCAGCCCCACCCCCGAAGGCTATAGCCCACCCGTTTTTGTGGACTTTTTCCGCTGGACGAACTTGTCGCCCCGGCCTTCGGGCGGTTATTTTTGGGCGTGGCTTTGCCCGCGGCCTATTTTTTGCACACGGAGGCCCCTCGTAAAGTCTCGCGGCATTCCGAGTCTGGCGGACGAAGTGGGCCAGCCCCACCCCCCAAGGCTATAGACCACCCGTTTTTGTGGCCTTTTTCCGCTGGACGAACTTGGCGCCCCGGCCTTCGGGTGGTTATTTTTGGGCGCGGCTTTGCCCATGGCCTATGTTTGGCACACAGAGGCCCCTCGCTAAGTCTCGCGGCATTCCGAGTCCGGCGGACAAAGTGGGCCAGCCCCACCCCCCAAGGCTATAGCCCACCTGTTTTTGTGGCCTTTTTCAGTTGGACGAACTTGGCGCCCCGGCCTTCGGGCGGTTATTTTTGGGTGCGGCTTTGCCCGCGGCCTATGTTTGGCACACTGAGGCCCCTCGCAAAGTCTCGCGGCATTCCGAGTCCGGCGGACGAAGTTGGCCAGCCCCACCCCCCAAGGTTACAGCCCACCCGTTTTTGTGGCCTTTTTGCGCTGGACGAACATGGCGCCCCGGCCTTCGGGTGGTTATTTTTTGGCACGGCTTTGCCCGCGGCCTATGTTGGGCACACGTAGGCCCCACGCAAAGTCTCGCGGCATTCCGAGTCCGGCGGACGAAGTTGGCCAGCCCCACCCCCCAAGGCTATAGCCCACCCATTTTTGTGGCCTTTTTCCGCTGGACGAACTTGGCGCCCCGGCCTTCAGGCGGTTATTTTTGGGCGCGGCTTTGCCCGCCTCCTATATTTGGCACACAGAGGCCCCTCGCAAAGTCTCGCGCCATTCCGAGTCCGGCGGACGAAGTGGGCCAGCCCCGCCACCCAAGGTTAGAGCCCACCCGTTTTTGTGGCCTTTTTCCGCTGGACGAACTTGGCGCCCCGGCCGTCGGGGGGTTATTTTGGGGCGTGGCTTTGCCCGTATCCTATATTTGGCACACGGAGGCCCCTCGCAAAGTCTCGCAGCATTCCGAGTCCGGCGGACGAAGATGGCCAGCCCCACCCCCCAGGCTATAGCCCACCCGTTTTTGTGGCCTCTTTCCGCTGTAAGAACTTGGCGCCCCGGCCTTCGGGTGGTTATTTTTGGGCGCGGCTTTGCCCGCCTCCTATATTTGGCACACGGAGGCCCTTCGCAAAGCATCACAGCATTCCGAGTCCGGTGGACGAAGTTGGCCAGCCCCACCCCCCAAGGCTATAGCCCACCCGTTTTTGTGGCCTTTTTCCGCTGGACGAACTTGGCGACCCGGCCTTCGGGCGGTTATTTTTGGGCGCGGCTTTGCCCGCAGCCTATGTTTGGCACACGTAGGCCCCTCGCAAAGTCTCGCGGCATTCCGAGTCCGGCAGACGAAGTTGGCCAGCCCCACCCCCCAAGGCTATAGCCCACCCGTTTTTGTGGCCTTTTTCCGCTGGACGAACTTGGTGCCCCGGCCTTCAGGCGATTATTTTTGGGGGCGGCTTTGCCCGTAGCCTATGTTTGGCACACGTAGGCCCCTCGCAAAGTCTCGCGGCATTCCGAGTCCGGCAGACGAAGTTGGCCAGCCCCACCCCCCAAGGCTATAGCCCACCCGTTTTTGTGGCCTTTTTCCGCTGGACGAACTTGGCGCCCCAGCCTTCGGGCGGTTATTTTTGGGCACGGCTTTGCCCGCGGCCTATATTTGGCACACGGAGGCCCCTTACAAAGTCTCGCGGCATTCCGAGTCCGGCGGACGAAGTTGGCCAGCCCCGCCCCCCAAGTCTAGAGCCCACCCGTTTTTGTGGCCTTTTTGCGCTGGACGAACTTGGCGCCCCGGCCTTTGGGCGGTTATTTTTGGGCGCGGCTTTTCCCGTGGCCTTTGTTTGGCACATGGAGGCCCCTCGCAAAGTCTCGGGCCATTCCGAGTCCGGTGGACGAGGTTGGCCAGCCCCACCCTCCAAGGTTATAGCCCACCCGTTTTTGTGGCCTTTTTCCGCTGGATGAACTCGGAGCCCCAGCCTTGGGGCGGTTATTTTTGGGTGCGGCTTTGTCCGTGGCCTATTTTTGGCACAAGGAGGCCCCTCGCAAAGTCTCGCAGCATTTTGAGTCCGGCGGACGAAGTTGGCCAGCCCCACCCCCCAAGGCTATAGCCCACCCGTTTTGTGGCCTTTTTCCGCTGGACGAACTTGGCGCCCCGGCCTTCGGGCGGTTATTTTTGGGCGCGGCTTTGGGCGCGGCCTATTTTTGGCACACGGAGTCCCCTCGCAAAGTCTCGCGGCATTCCGAGTCCGGCAGACGAAGTTGGCCAGCCCCACCCCCCAATGCTATAGCCCAACCGTTTTTGTGGCCTTTTTCCGCTGGACGAACTTGGCGCCTCGGCCTTCGGCGGTTATTTTTGTGCGCGGCTTTGGGCGTGGCCTATTTTTGGCACACGGAGTCCCCTCGCAAAGTCTCGCGGCATTCCGAGTCCGGCGGACGAAGTTGGCCAGCCCCACCCCCCAAGGCTATAGCCGACCCGTTTTTGTGGCCTTTTTCCGCTGGACGAACTTGGCGCCTCTGCCTTCGGGCGGTTATTTTGTGCGCGGATTTGTCCGTGGCCTATGTTTGGCACATGGAGGCCCCTCGGAAAGTCTCGGGACATTCCGAGTCCGGTGGACGAGGTTGGCCAGCCCCACCCTCCAAGCCTATAGCCCACCCGTTTTTGTGGCCTTTTTCCGCTGGACGAACTTGGCGCCCCGGCCTTCGGGCGGATATTTTTGGGCGCCGCTTTGTCCGCGGCCTATTTTTGGCACAAGGAGGCCCCTCGCAAAGTCTCGCTGCATTCCGAGTCCGGTGGACGAGGTTGGCCAGCCCCACCCTCCAAGCCTATAGCCCACCCGTTTTTGTGGCCTTTTTCCGCTGGACGAACTTGGCGCCCCGGCCTTCGGGCGGTTAGTTTTGGGCGCGGCTTTTGCCGCGGCCTTTGTTTGGCACATGGAGGCCCCTCGCAAAGTCTCGGGACATTCCGAGTCCGGTGGACGAGGTTGGCCAGCCCCACCCTCCAAGCCTATAGCCCACCCGTTTTTGTGGCCTTTTTCCGCTGGACGAACTTGGCGCCCCGGCCTTCGGCCGGTTATTTTTGGGCACGGCTTTGTCCGCGGCCTATTTTTGGCACAAGGAGGCCCCTCGCAAAGTCTCGCGGCATTCCGAGTCCGGCGGACGAAGTTGGCCAGCCCCAAACCCCAAGGCTATAGCCCACCCGTTTTGTTGCCTTTTTCCGCTGGACGAACTCGGCGCCCCGGCCTTTGGGCGGTTATTTTTGGGCGCGGCTTTGCCCGCGGCCTATTTTTGGCACAAGGAGGCCCCTCGCAAAGTCTCGCTGCTTTCCGAGTCCGGCGGACGAAGTCGGCCAGCCCCACCCCCCAAGGCTATCGCCCACCCGTTTTGTGGCCTTTTTCCGCTGGACGAACTCGGCGCCCCGGCCTTCGAGCGGTTATTTTTGGGCGCGGCTTTGCCCGCGCCCTATTTTTGGCACGAGGAGGCCCCTCGCAAAGTCTCGCTGCTTTTCGAGTCCGGCGGACGAAGTTGGCCAGCCCCACCCCCCAAGGCTATAGCCCTCCCGTTTTTGTGGCCTTTTTCCGCTGGACGAACTCGGCGCCCCGGCCTTCGGGCGGTTATTTTTTGGCGCGGCTTTGTCCGCGGCCTATTTTTGGCACAAGGAGGCCCCTCACAAATTCTCGCGGAATTCCGAGTCCGGCAGACGAAGTTGGCCAGCCCCACCCCCCAAGGCTATAGCCCACCCGTTTTGTGGCCTTTTTCCGCTGGACGAACTTGGCGCCCCGGTCTTCGGGCGGTTATTTTTGGCACACGGAGTCCCCTCAGAAAGTCTCGCGGCATTCCGAGTCCGGCGGACGAAGTTGGCCAGCACCACCCCCCAAGGCTATTGCCCACCCGTTTTGTGGCCTTTTTCCGCTGGATGAACTTGGCGCCCCGGTCTTCGGGCGGTTATTTTTGGCACACGGAGTCCCCTCAGATAGTCTCACGGCATTCCGAGTCCGGCGGACGAAGTTGGCCAGCACCACCCCCCAAGGCTATTGCCCACCCGTTTTGTGGCCTTTTTCCGCTGGATGAACTTGGCGCCCCGGTCTTCGGGCGGTTATTTTTGGCACACGGAGTCCCCTCAGATAGTCTCACGGCATTCCGAGTCCGGCGGACGAAGTTGGCCAGCACCACCCGGCTATTGCCCACCCGTTTTGTGGCCTTTTTCCGCTGGATGAACTTGGCGCCCCGGCCTTCGGGCAGTTATTTTTGGGCGCGGCTTTGGGCGCGGCCTATTTTTGGCACACGGAGTCCCCTCACAAAGTCTCGCGGCATTCTGAGTCCGGCGGACAAAGTTGGCCAGCGCCACCCCCCAAGGCTATAGCCCACCCGTTTTTGTGGCCTTTTTCCGCTGGACGAACTCGGCGCCCCGGCCTTCGGGTGGTTATTTTTGGGCGCGGCTTTGTCCGCGGCCTATTTTTAGCACACGGAGTCCCCTCACAAAGTCTCGCGGCATTCTGAGTCCGGCGGACGAAGTTGGCCAGCGCCACCCCCCAAGGCTATAGCCGACCCGTTTTTGTGGCCTTTTTCCGCTGGACGAACTTGGCGCCTCTGCCTTCGGGTGGTTATTTTGTGCGCGGATTTGTCCGTGGCCTATGTTTGGCACATGGAGGCCCCTCGCAAAGTCTCGGGACATTCCGAGTCCGGTGGACGAGGTTGGCCAGCCCCACCCTCCAAGCCTATAGCCCACCCGTTTTTCTGGCCTTTTTCCGCTGGACGAACTTGGCGCCCCGGCCTTCGGGCGGATATTTTTGGGCGCCGCTTTGTCCGCGGCCTATTTTTGGCACAAGGAGGCCCCTCGCAAAGTCTCGCTGCATTCCGAGTCCGGTGGACGAGGTTGGCCAGCCCCACCCTCCAAGCCTATAGCCCACACGTTTTTGTGGCCTTTTTCCGCTGGACGAACTTGGCGCCCCGGCCTTCGGGCGGTTAGTTTTGGGCGCGGCTTTTGCCGCGGCCTTTGTTTGGCACATGGAGGCCCCTCGCAAAGTCTCGGGACATTCCGAGTCCGGTGGACGAGGTTGGCCGGCCCCACCCTCCAAGCCTATAGCACACCCGTTTTTGTGGCCTTTTTCCGCTGGACGAACTTGGCGCCCCGGCCTTCGGGCGGTTATTTTTGGGCACGGCTTTGTCCGCGGCCTATTTTTGGCACAAGGAGGCCCCTCGCAAAGTCTCGCGGCATTCCGAGTCCGGCGGACGAAGTTGGCCAGCCCCAAACCCCAAGGCTATAGCCCACCCGTTTTGTTGCCTTTTTCCGCTGGACGAACTCGGCGCCCCGGCCTTTGGGCGGTTATTTTTGGGCGCGGCTTTGCCCGCGGCCTATTTTTGGCACAAGGAGGCCCCTCGCAAAGTCTCGCTGCTTTCCGAGTCCGGCGGACGAAGTCGGCCAGCCCCACCCCCCAAGGCTATCGCCCACCCGTTTTGTGGCCTTTTTCCGCTGGACGAACTCGGCGCCCCGGCCTTCGAGCGGTTATTTTTGGGCGCGGCTTTGCCCGCGCCCTATTTTTGGCACGAGGAGGCCCCTCGCAAAGTCTCGCTGCTTTTCGAGTCCGGCGGACGAAGTTGGCCAGCCCCACCCCCCAAGGCTATAGCCCTCCCGTTTTTGTGGCCTTTTTCCGCTGGACGAACTCGGCGCCCCGGCCTTCGGGCGGTTATTTTTTGGCGCGGCTTTGTCCGCGGCCTATTTTTGGCACAAGGAGGCCCCTCACAAATTCTCGCGGAATTCCGAGTCCGGCAGACGAAGTTGGCCAGCCCCACCCCCCAAGGCTATAGCCCACCCGTTTTGTGGCCTTTTTCCGCTGGACGAACTTGGCGCCCCGGTCTTCGGGCGGTTATTTTTGGCACACGGAGTCCCCTCAGAAAGTCTCGCGGCATTCCGAGTCCGGCGGACGAAGTTGGCCAGCACCACCCCCCAAGGCTATTGCCCACCCGTTTTGTGGCCTTTTTTCGCTGGATGAACTTGGCGCCCCGGTCTTCGGGCGGTTATTTTTGGCACACGGAGTCCCCTCAGATAGTCTCACGGCATTCCGAGTCCAGCGGACGAAGTTGGCCAGCACCACCCCCCAAGGCTATTGCCCACCCGTTTTGTGGCCTTTTTCCGCTGGATGAACTTGGCGCCCCGGCCTTCGGGCAGTTATTTTTGGGCGCGGCTTTGGGCGCGGCCTATTTTTGGCACACGGAGTCCCCTCACAAAGTCTCGCGGCATTCTGAGTCCGGCGGACAAAGTTGGCCAGCGCCACCCCCCAAGGCTATAGCCCACCCGTTTTTGTGGCCTTTTTCCGCTGGACGAACTCGGCGCCCCGGCCTTTGGGTGGTTATTTTTGGGCGCGGCTTTGTCCGCGGCCTATTTTTAGCACACGGAGTCCCCTCACAAAGTCTCGCGGCATTCTGAGTCCGGCGGACGAAGTTGGCCAGCGCCACCCCCCAAGGCTATAGCCCACCCGTTTTTGTGGCCTTTTTCCGCTGGACGAACTCGGCGCCCCGGCCTTCGGGGGTTATTTTTGGGCGCGGCTTTTTCGGCGGCCTATTTTTGGCACAAGGAGGCCCCTTGCAAAGTCTCGCGGTATTCCGAGTCCGGCGGAGGAAGTTGGCCAGCCCCACCCCTCAAGGCTATAGCCCACCCGTTTTGTGGCCTTTTTCCGCTGGACGAACTCGGCGCCCCGGCCTTCGGGCGGTTATTTTTGGGCGCGGCTTTGCTCGCGGCCTATTTTTGGCACAAGGAGGCCCCTCGCAAAGTCTCACGGCATTCCGAGTCCGGCGGACGAAGTGGGCCAGCCCCACCCCCCAAGGCTATAGCCCACCCGTTTTGTGGCCTTTTTCCGCTGGACGAACTCGGCGCCCCGGCCTTTGGGCGGTTATTTTTGGGCGCGGCTTTGGCTGCGGCCTAGTTTTGGCACAAGGAGGCCCCTCGCAAAGTCTCGCTGCATTCCGAGTCCAGCGGACGAAGTTGGCCAGCCCCACCCCCCAAGGCTATAGCCCACCCGTTTTGTGGCCTTTTTCAGGTGGACGAACTCGGCGCCCAGGCCTTCGGGCGGTTATTTTTGGGCGCGGCTTTGTCCACGGCCTATTTTTGGCACAAGGTGGCCCCTCGCAAAGTCTCGCGGCATACCGAGTCCGGCGGACGAAGTTGGCCAGCCCCACCACCCAAGGCTATAGCCCACCCGTTTTGTGGCCTTTTTCCGCTGGACGAACTTGGCGCCCCGGTCTTCGGGCGGTTATTTTTGGCACACGGAGTCCCCTCAGAAAGTCTCGCGGCATTCCGAGTCCGGAGGACGAAGTTGGCCAGCATCACCCCCCAAGGCTATAGCCCACCCGTTTTGTGGCCTTTTTCTGCTGGACAAACTTGGCGCCCCGGCCTTCGGGTGGTTATTTTTGGGTGCGGTTTTGACCGCGGCCTATTTTTGGCACACGGCGGCCCCTCGCAAAGTCTTGCGGCATTCCGAGTCTGGCGGACGAAGTTGGCCAGCCCCACCCCCCAAGGCTATAGCCCACCCGTTTTTGTGGCCTTTTTCCGCTGGACGAACTTGGCGCCCCGGCCTTCGGGCGGTTATTTTTTCGTGCGGCTTTGCTCGCAGTCTATGTTTGGCACACGGTGACCCCTCACAAAGTCTCGCGGCATTCTGAGTCTGGCGGACGAAGTCGGCCAGCTCCACCCCCCAAGGCTATAGCCCACCCGTTTTTGTGGCCTTTTTCCGCTGGACGAACTTGGCGCCCTGGCCTTCGGGCGGTTATTTTTTGGCGCTGCTTTCCCAGCGGCCTATGTTTGGCACACGGAGGCCTCTCGCAAAGGCTCGCTGCATTCCGAGTCCGGCGGACGAAGTTGGCCAGCCCCACCCCCCAAGGCTATTGCCCACCCGTTTTTGTGGCCTTTTTCTGCTGGACAAACTTGGCGCCCCGGCCTTCAGGCGGTTATTTTTGGGTGCGGTTTTGTCCACGGCCTATTTTTGGCACAAGGTGGCCCCTCGCAAAGTCTCGCGGCATACCGAGTCCGGCGGACGAAGTTGGCCAGCCCCACCACCCAAGGCTATAGCCCACCCGTTTTGTGGCCTTTTTCCGCTGGACGAACTTGGCGCCCCGGTCTTCGGGCGGTTATTTTTGGCACACGGAGTCCCCTCAGAAAGTCTCGCGGCATTCCGAGTCCGGAGGACGAAGTTGGCCAGCACCACCCCCCAAGGCTATTGCCCACCCGTTTTGTGGCCTTTTTCTGCTGGACAAACTTGGCGCCCCGGCCTTCGGGTGGTTATTTTTGGGTGCGGTTTTGACCGCGGCCTATTTTTGGCACACGGAGGCCCCTCGCAAAGTCTCGCGGCATTCCGAGTCCGGCGGACGAAGTGGGCCAGCCCCACCCCCCAAGGCTATAGCCCACCCGTTTTTGTGGCATTTTTGCGCTGGACGAACTTGGCGCCCCGGCGTTCGGGCGGTTATTTTTGGGCGCGGCTATGCCCTCGGCCAATGTTTTTCACACGGAGGCCCCACGCAAAGTGTCGGGGCATTCCAAGTCCGGCGGACTAAGTTGGCCAGCCCCACCCCCCAAGGCTATAGCCCACCCGTTTTTGTGGCCTTTTTCCGCTGGACGAACTTGGCGCCCCGGCCTTCGGGCGGTTATTTTTTCGTGCGGCTTTGCTCGCAGTCTATGTTTGGCACACGGTGACCCCTCACAAAGTCTCGCGGCATTCTGAGTCTGGCGGACGAAGTCGGCCAGCTCCACCCCCCAAGGCTATAGCCCACCCGTTTTTGTGGCCTTTTTCCGCTGGACGAACTTGGCGCCCTGGCCTTCGGGCGGTTATTTTTTGGCGCTGCTTTCCCAGCGGCCTATGTTTGGCACACGGAGGCCTCTCGCAAAGGCTCGCTGCATTCCGAGTCCGGCGGACGAAGTTGGCCAGCCCCACCCCCCAAGGCTATTGCCCACCCGTTTTTGTGGCCTTTTTCTGCTGGACAAACTTGGCGCCCCGGCCTTCAGGCGGTTATTTTTGGGTGCGGTTTTGACCGCGGCCTATTTTTGGCACACGGAGGCCCCTCGCAAAGTCTCGCGGCATTCCGAGTCCGGCGGACGAAGTTGGCCAGCCCCACCCCCCAAGGCTATAGCCCACCCGTTTTTGTGGCCTTTTTCCTCTGGACGAACTTGGCGCCCCGGCCTTCGGGCAGTTATTTTTGGGTGCGGTTTTGACCGCGGCCTATTTTTGGCACACGGAGGCCCCTCGCAAAGTCTCGCGGCATTCCGAGTCCGGCGGACGAAGTTGGCCAGCCCCACCCCCCAAGGCTATAGCCCACCCGTTTTTGTGTCCTTCTTGCGCTGGCCGAACTTGGCACCCCGGCCTTCGGGCGGTTATTTTTGGGCGCGGCTATGCCCTCGGCCAATGTTTTTCACACGGAGGCCCCACGCAAAGTGTCGGGGCATTCCAAGTCCGGCGGACGAAGCTGGCCAGCCCCACCCCCCAAGGCTATAGCCCACCCGTTTTTGTGGCATTTTTGTGCTGGACGAACTTGGCGCCCCGGCGTTCGGGCGGTTATTTTTGGGCGCGGCTTTGCCCGCAGCCTATGTTTGGCACACGGAGGCCCCTCGCAAAGTCTCGCGGCATCCGAGTCCGGCGGACGAAGCTGGCCAGCCCCACCCCCCAAGGCTATAGCCCACCCGTTTTTGTGGCCTTTTTCCGCTGGACGAACTTGGCGCCCCGGCCTTCGGGCAGTTATTTTTGGGCGCGGCTTTGCCCGGGGCCTAATTTTGGCACACGGAGGCCCCTCGCAAAGTCTCGCGGCAATCCGAATCCGACGGATGAAGTTGGCCAACCCCACCCCCCAAGGCTATAGCCCACCCGTTTTTGTGGCCTTTTTCCGCTGGACGAACTTGGCGCCCCGGCCTTCGGGCGGTTATTTTTGGGTGCGGCTATGCCCGCGGCCTATTTTTGGCACACCGAGGCCCCTCGCAAAGTCTCGCGGCATTCCGAGTCCGGCGGACGAAGTAGGGCCAGCCCCACCCCCCAAGGCTATAGCCCACCCGTTTTTGTGGCCTTTTTGCGCTGGCCGAACTTGGCACCCCGGCCTTCGGGCGGTTATTTTTGGGCGCGGCTATGCCCGCGGCCTATGTTTTTCACACGGAGGCCCCACGCAAAGTGTCGCGGTATTTCAAGTCCGGCGGACGAAGTGGGCCAGCCCCACCCCCCAAGGCTATAGCCCACCCGTTTTTGTGGCATTTTTGCGCTGGACGAACTTGGCGCCCCAGCCTTCGGGCGGTTATTTCTGGGCGCGGCTTTGCCCGCGGCCTATGTTTGGCACATGGAGGCCCCTCGCAAAGTCTCGCGGCATCCGAGTCCGGCGGACGAAGTTGGCCAGCCCCACCCCCCAAGGCTATAGCCCACCCGTTTTTGTGGCCTTTTTGCCCTGGAGGAACTTGGCGCCCCGGCCTTCGGGCGGTTATTTTTGGGCGCAGCTTTGCCCGCGGCCTATGTTTGGCACACGGAGGCCCCTCGCAAAGTCTCGCGGCATTCCGAGTCCGGCGGACGAAGTTGGCTAGCCCCACCCCCCAAGGCTATTGCCCACCCGTTTTTGTGGCCATTTTCCGCTGGACGAACTTGGCGCCCCGACCTTCGGGCGGTTATTTTTGGGCGCGGCTTTGCCCGCGGCCTATGTTTGGCACACGGAGGCCGCTCGCAAAGTCTCGCGGCATCCGAGTCCGGCGGACGAAGTTGGCCAGCCCCACCCCCCAAGGCTATAGCCCACCCGTTTTTGTGGCCTTTTCGCCCTGGAGGAACTTGGCGCCCCGGCCGTCGGGCGGTTATTTTTGGGCGCGGCTTTGCCCGCGGCCTATGTTTGGCACACGGAGGCCCCTCGCAAAGTCTCGCGGCATTCCGAGTCCGGCGGACGAAGTGGGCCAGCCCCACCCCCCAAGGCTATAGCCCACCCGTTTTTGTGGCCTTTTTGCGCTGGCCGAACTTGGCACCCCGGCCTTCGGGCGGTTATTTTTGGGCGCGGCTATGCCCGCGGCCAATGTTTTTCACACGGAGGCCCCACGCAAAGTGTCGGGGCATTCCAAGTCCGGCAGACGAAGCTGGCCAGCCCCACCCCCCAAGGCTATAGCCCACCCGTTTTTGTGGCATTTTTGCGCTGGACGAACTTGGCGCCCCGGCGTTCGGGCGGTTATTTTTGGGCGCGGCTTTGCCCGCGGCCTATGTTTGGCACACGGAGGCCCCTCGCAAAGTCTCGCGGCATTCCGAGTCCGGCGGACGAAGTTGCCCAGCCCCACCCCCCAAGGCTATAGCCCACCCGTTTTTGTGGCCTTTTTCCTCTGGACAAACTTGGCGCCCCGGCCTTCGGGCTGTTATTTTTTCGTGCGGCTTTGCTCGCAGTCTATGTTTGGCACACGGTGGCCCCTCGGAAAGTCTCGCGGCATTCCGAGTCTGGCGGACGAAGTCGGCCAGCCCCACCCCCCAAGGCTATAGCCCACCCGTTTTTGTGGCCTTCTTGCGCTGGCCGAACTTGGCACCCCGGCCTTCGGGCGGTAATTTTTGGGCGCGGCTATGCCCGCGGCCAATGTTTTTCACACGGAGGCCCCACGCAAAGTGTCGGGGCATTCCAAGTCCGGCGGACGAAGCTGGCCAGCCCCACCCCCCAAGGCTATAGCCCACCCGTTTTTGTGGCATTTTTGTGCTGGACGAACTTGGCGCCCCGGCGTTCGGGCGGTTATTTTTGGGCGCGGCTTTGCCCGCGGCCTATGTTTGGCACACGGAGGCCCCTCGCAAAGTCTCGCGGCATCCGAGTCCGGCGGACGAAGCTGGCCAGCCCCACCCCCCAAGGCTATAGCCCACCCGTTTTTGTGGCCTTTTTCCGCTGGACGAACTTGGCGCCCCGGCCTTCGGGCAGTTATTTTTGGGCGCGGCTTTGCCCGCGGCCTAATTTTGGCACACGGAGGCCCCTCGCAAAGTCTCGCGGCAATCCGAATCCGACGGATGAAGTTGGCCAACCCCACCCCCCAAGGCTATAGCCCACCCGTTTTTGTGGCCTTTTTCCGCTGGACGAACTTGGCGCCCTGGCCTTCGGGCGGTTATTTTTGGGTGCGGCTATGCCCGCGGCCTATTTTTGGCACACCGAGGCCCCTCGCAAAGTCTCGCGGCATTCCGAGACCGGCGGACGAAGTAGGGCCAGCCCCACCCCCCAAGGCTATAGCCCACCCGTTTTTGTGGCCTTTTTGCGCTGGCCGAACTTGGCACCCCGGCCTTCGGGCGGTTATTTTTGGGCGCGGCTATGCCCGCGGCCTATGTTTTTCACACGGAGGCCCCACGCAAAGTGTCGCGGCATTTCAAGTCCGGCGGACGAAGTGGGCCAGCCCCACCCCCCAAGGCTATAGCCCACCCGTTTTTGTGGCATTTTTGCGCTATACGAACTTGGCGCCCCAGCCTTCGGGCGGTTATTTTTGGGCGCGGCTTTGCCCGCGGCCTATGTTTGGCAAACGGAGGCCCCTCGCAAAGTCTCGCGGCATCCGAGTCCGGCGGACGAAGTTGGCCAGCCCCACCCCCCAAGGCTATAGCCCACCCGTTTTTGTGGCCATTTTCCGCTGGACGAACTTGGCGCCCCGACCTTCGGGCGGTTATTTTTGGGCGCGGCTTTGCCCGCGTCCTACGTTTGGCACACGGAGGCCGCTCGCAAAGTCTCGCGGCATCCGAGTCCGGCGGACGAAGTTGGCCAGCCCCACCCCCCAAGGCTATAGCCCACCCGTTTTTGTGGCCTTTTCGCCCTGGAGGAACTTGGCGCCCCGGCCGTCGGGCGGTTATTTTTGGGCGCAGCTTTGCCCGCGGCCTATGTTTGGCACACGGAGGCCCCTCGCAAAGTCTCGCGGCATTCCGAGTCCGGCGGACGAAGTTGGCTAGCCCCACCCCCCAAGGCTATTGCCCACCCGTTTTTGTGGCCATTTTCCGCTGGACGAACTTGGCGCCCCGACCTTCGGGCGGTTATTTTTGGGCGCGGCTTTGCCCGCGGCCTACGTTTGGCACACGGAGGCCGCTCGCAAAGTCTCGCGGCATCCGAGTCCGGCGGACGAAGTTGGCCAGCCCCACCCCCCAAGGCTATAGCCCACCCGTTTTTGTGGCCTTTTCGCCCTGGAGGAACTTGGCGCCCCGGCCGTCGGGCGGTTATTTTTGGGCGCGGCTTTGCCCGCGGCCTATGTTTGGCACACGGAGGCCCCTCGCAAAGTCTCGCGGCATTCCGAGTCCGGCGGACGAAGCGGGCCAGCCCCACCCCCCAAGGCTATAGCCCACCCGTTTTTGTGGCCTTTTTGCGCATGCCGAAGTTGGCACCCCGGCCTTCGGGCGGTTATTTTTGGGCGCGGCTATGCCCGCGGCCAATGTTTTTCACACGGAGGCCCCACGCAAAGTGTCGGGGCATTCCAAGTCCGGCAGACGAAGCTGGCCAGCCCCACCCCCCAAGGCTATAGCCCACCCGTTTTTGTGGGATTTTTGCGCTGGACGAACTTGGCGCCCCGGCGTTCGGGCGGTTATTTTTGGGCGCGGCTTTGTCCGCGGCCTATGTTTGGCACACGGAGGCCCCACGCAAAGTGTCGGGGCATTCCAAGTCCGGCAGACGAAGCTGGCCAGCCCCACCCCCCAAGGCTATAGCCCACCCGTTTTTGTGGCCTTTTTGCGCTGGCCGAACTTGGCACCCCGGCCTTTGGGCGGTTATTTTTGGGCGCGGCTATGCCCGCGGCCAATGTTTTTCACACGGAGGCCCCACGCAAAGTGTCGGGGCATTCCAAGTCCGGCAGGCGAAGCTGGCCAGCCCCACCGCCCAAGGCTATAGGCCACCCGTTTTTGTGGCATTTTTGCGCTGGACGAACTTGGCGCCCCGGCCTTCGGGCGGTTATTTTTGGGCGCGGCTTTGCCTGCGGCCTATGTTTGGCAAACGGAGGCCCCTCGCAAAGTCTCGCGGCATCCGAGTCCGGCGGACGAAGTGGGCCAGCCCCACGCCCCAAGGCTATAGCCCACCCGTTTTTGTGGCCTTTTTCCTCTGGACGAACTTGGCGCCCCGGCCTTCGGGCTGTTATTTTTTCGTGCGGCTTTGCTCGCAGTCTATGTTTGGCACACGGTGGCCCCTCGCAAAGTCTCGCGGCATTCCGAGTCCGGCGGACGAAGTGGGCCAGCCCCACCCCCCAAGGCTATAGCCCACCCGTTTTTGTGGCCTTTTTGCGCTGGCCGAACTTGGCACCCCGTCCTTCGGGCGGTTATTTTTGGGCGCGGCTATGCCCGCGGCCAATGTTTTTCACACGGAGGCCCCACGCAAAGTGTCGGGGCATTCCAAGTCCGGCGGACGAAGCTGGCCAGCCCCACCCCCCAAGGCTATAGCCCACCCGTTTTTGTGGCATTTTTGCGCTGGACGAACTTGGCGCCCCGGCGTTCGGGCGGTTATTTTTGGGCGCGGCTTTGCCCGCGGCCTATGTTTGGCACACGGAGGCCCCTCGCAAAGTCTCGCGGCATTCCGAGTCCGGCGGACGAAGTTGCCCAGCCCCACCCCCCGAGGCTATAGCCCACCCGTTTTTGTGGCCTTTTTCCTCTGGACGAACTTGGCGCCCCGGCCTTCGGGCTGTTATTTTTTCGTGCGGCTTTGCTCGCAGTCTATGTTTGGCACACGGTGGCCCCTCGCAAAGTCCCGCGGCATTCCGAGTCTGGCGGACGAAGTCGGCCAGCCCCACCCCCCAAGGCTATAGCCCACCCGTTTTTGTGGCGTTTTTGCGCTGGCCGAACTTGGCACCCCGGCCTTCGGGCGGTTATTTTTGGGCGCGGCTATGCCCGCGGCCAATGTTTTTCACACGGTGGCCCCACGCAAAGTGTCGGGGCATTGCAAGTCCGGCGGACGAAGCTGGCCAGCCCCACCCCCCAAGGCTATAGCCCACCCGTTTTTGTGGCATTTTTGCGCTGGACGAACTTGGCGCCCCGGCCTTCGGGCGGTTATTTTTGGGCGCGGCTTTGCCTGCGGCCTATGTTTGGCAAACGGAGGCCCCTCGCAAAGTCTCGCGGCATCCGAGTCCGGCGGACGAAGTGGGCCAGCCCCACGCCCCAAGGCTATAGCCCACCCGTTTTTGTGGCCTTTTTCCTCTGGACGAACTTGGCGCCCCGGCCTTCGGGCTGTTATTTTTTCGTGCGGCTTTGCTCGCAGTCTATGTTTGGCACACGGTGGCCCCTCGCAAAGTCTCGCGGCATTCCGAGTCCGGCGGACGAAGTGGGCCAGCCCCACCCCCCAAGGCTATAGCCCACCCGTTTTTGTGGCCATTTTGCGCTGGCCGAACTTGGTACCCCGGCCTTCGAGCAGTTATTTTTGGGCGCGGCTATGCCCGCGGCCAATGTTTTTCACACGGAGGCCCCACGCAAAGTGTCGGGGCATTCCAAGTCCGGCGGACGAAGCTGGCCAGCCCCACCCCCCAAGGCTATAGCCCACCCGTTTTTGTGGCATTTTTGCGCTGGACGAACTTGGCGCCCCGGCGTTCGGGCGGTTATTTTTGGGCGCGGCTTTGCCCGCGGCCTATGTTTGGCACACGGAGGCCCCTCGCAAAGTCTCGCGGCATTCCGAGTCCGGCGGACGAAGTTGCCCAGCCCCACCCCCCGAGGCTATAGCCCACCCGTTTTTGTGGCCTTTTTCCTCTGGACGAACTTGGCGCCCCGGCCTTCGGGCTGTTATTTTTTCGTACGGCTTTGCTCGCAGTCTATGTTTGGCACACGGTGGCCCCTCGCAAAGTCTCGCGGCATTCCGAGTCTGGCGGACGAAGCTGGCCAGCCCCACCCCCCAAGGCTATAGCCCACCCGTTTTTGTGGCATTTTTGCGTTGGACGAACTTGGCGCCCCGGCGTTCGGGCGGTTATTTTTGGGCGCGGCTTTGCCCGCGGCCTATGTTTGGCACACGGAGGCCCCTCGCAAAGTCTCGCGGCATTCCGAGTCCGGCGGACGAAGTTGCCCAGCCCCACCCCCCGAGGCTATAGCCCACCCGTTTTTGTGGCCTTTTTCCTCTGGACGAACTTGGCGCCCCGGCCTTCGGGCTGTTATTTTTTCGTACGGCTTTGCTCGCAGTCTATGTTTGGCACACGGTGGCCCCTCGCAAAGTCTCGCGGCATCCGAGTTCGGCGGACGAAGTGGGCCAGCCCCACGCCCCAAGGCTATAGCCCACCCGTTTTTGTCGCCTTTTTCCGCTGGACGAACTTGGCGCCCCGGCCTTCGGGCGGTTAATTTTGGGCGCGGCTTCATCCGCGGCCTATTTTTAGCACACAGAGGCCCCTCGCAAAGGCTCGCGGCATTCCGAGTCCGGCGGACGAAGTGGGCCAGCCCCACCCCCCAAGGCTATAGCCCACCCGTTTTTGTGGCCTTTTTCCGCTGGACGATCTTGGCGCCCCGGCCTTCGGGCGGTTATTTTTGGGCGCGGCTTTACCCGTGGCATATTTTTGGCACACAGAGGACCCTCGCAAAGTCTCGCTGCATTCCGAGTCCGGCGGACGAAGTTGGCTAGCCCCACCCCCCCAAGGCTATAGCCCACCCGTTTTTGTGGCCTTTTTGCGCTGGCCGAACTTGGCACCCCGGCCTTCAGGCGGTTATTTCTTGGCCCGGCTATGCCTGCGGCCTATGTTTTACACACGGAGGCCCCTCGCAAAGTCTCGCGGCATTTCGAGTCCCGCGGACGAAGTTGGCCAGCCCCACCTCCCAAGGCTATAGCCCACCCGTTTTTGTGGCCTTTTTCCGCTGGACGAACTTGGCGCCCCGGCCTTCGGGCGGTTATTTTTGGGCGCGCTTTTGACCGCGGCCTATTTTTGGCACACGGAGTCCCCTCGTAAAGTCTCGTGGCATTCCGAGTCCGGCGGATGAAGTGGGCCAACCCCACCCCCCAAGGCTATAGCCCACCCGTTTTTGTGGCGTTTTTCCGCTGGACGAACTTGGCGCCCCGGCCTTCGGGCGGTTATTTTTGGGCGCGGCTTTACCCGTGGCATATTTTTGGCACACGGAGGCCCCACGTAAAGTGTCGCGGCATTCCAAGTCCGGCGGACGAAGTGGGCCAGCCCCAGCCCCCAAGGCTATAGCCCACCCGTTTTTCTGGCATTTTTGCGCTGGACGAACTTGGCGCCCCGGACTTCGGGCAGTTATTTTTGGGCGCGGCTTTGCCCGCGGCCTATGTTTGGCACCCAGAGGCCTCGCGCAAAGTCTCGCGGCATTCCGTGTCCGGCGGACGAAATTGGCCAGCCCCACCCCCCAAGGATATAGCCCACCCGTTTTTGTGGCCCTTTTGCACTAGACGAACTTGGCGCCCCGGCCTTCGGGCGGTTATTTTTGGGCGCGGCTTCATCCGCGGCCTATTTTTAGCACACGGAGGCCCCTCGCAAAGGCTCACGGCATTTCGAGTGCGGCGGACGAAGTTGGCCAGCCCCACCCCCCAAGGCTATAGCCCACCCGTTTTTGTGGCCTTTTTGCCCTGGAGGAACTTGGCGCCCCGGCCATCGGGCGGTTATTTTTGGACACGGCTTTGTCCGCGGCCTATTTTTAGCACGCGGAGGCCCCTCGCAAAGTCTCGCGGCATTCCGAGTCCGGCGGACGAAGTTGGCCAGCCCCACCCCCCAAGGCTATAGCCCACCCGTTTTTGTGGCCGTTTTCCGCTGGACGAACTTGGCGCCCCGGCCTTTGGGCGGTTATTTTTGGGCGCGGCTGTGCCCGCGGCCTATTTTTTGCACACGGAGGGGACTCGCAAAGTCTCGCGCCATTCCGAGTCCGGCGGACGAAGTGGGCCAGCCCCACCCGCCAAGGCTATAGCCCACCTGTATTTGTTGCTTTTTTCCGCTGGACGAACTTGGCACCACGGCCTTCGGGCTGTTATTTTTGGGGACGGTTGTGACCACGGCCTATTTTTGGTACACGGAGGCGCCTCGCAAAGTCTCACGCCATTCCGAGTCCGGCGGACGAAGTTGGCCAGCCCCACCCCCCAAGGCTATAGCCCACCCGTATTTGTGGCTTTTTTCCGCTGGACGAAGTTGGTGCCTCGGCCTTCGGGTGGTTATTTTTGTGCGCGGCTGTGCCCGCGGTCTATTTTTGGCACACGGAGGCGCGCCGCAAAGACTCGCGCCATTCTGAGTCCGGCGGACGAAGTTGGCCAGCCCCACCCCCCAAGGCTATAGCCCACCCTTTTTTGTGGCTTTTTTCCGCTGGATGAAGTTGGTGCCTCGGCCTTCGGGTGGTTATTTTTGTGCGCGGCTGTGCCCGCGGTCTATTTTTGGCACACGGAGGCGCCTCGTAAAGTCTCGCGCCATTCCCAGTCCGGCGGACGAAGTTGGCCAGCCCCACGCCCCAAGGCTATAGCCCACCCGTTTTTGTGGCCTTTTTGCGCTGGACGAACTTGGCGCCCCAGCCTTCGGGAGGTTGTTTTTGAGCGCGGCTTTGCCCGCGGCCTATTTTTGGCACACGGAGGCCCCTCGCAAAGTCTCGCGGCATTCCGAGTCCGGCGGACGAAGTTGGCCAGGCCCACCCCCCAAGGCTATAGCCCACCCGTTTTTGTGGCCTTTTTGCGCTGGACGAACTTGGCGCCCCAGCCTTCGGGCGGTTATTTTTGGGCGCGGCTTTGCCCGCAGCCTATGTTTGGCACACGGAGGCCCCTCGCAAAGTCTCGCGGCATCCGAGTCCGGCGGACGAAGTGGGCCAGCCCCACGCCCCAAGGCTATAGCCCACCCGTTTTTGTGGCCTTTTTCCTCTGGACGAACTTGGCGCCCCGGCCTTCGGGCTGTTATTTTTTCGTACGGCTTTGCTCGCAGTCTATGTTTGGCACACGGAGGCCCCTCGTAAATTCTCACGGCATTCCGAATCCGGCGGACGAAGTTGGCCAGCCCCACCCCCCAAGGCTATAGCCCACCCGTTTTTGTGGCCTTTTTCCGCTGGACGAACTTTGCGCCCCGGCCTTCAGGCGGTTAGTTTTGGGCGAGGCTGTGCCCGCGGCCTATTTTTGGCACACGGAGGCGCCTCGTAAAGTCTCGCGCCATTCCCAGTCCGGCGGACGAAGTTGGCCAGCCCCACCCCCCAAGGCTATAGCCCACCCGTATTTGTGGCTTTTTTCCGCTGGACGAACTTGGCGCCCCGGCCTTCGAGTGGTTATTTTTGGGCGCGGCTGTCCCCATCAGCCTATTTTTGGCACACGGAGGTGCCTCGCAAAGTCTCGCACCATTCCGAGTCCGGCGGACGAAGTTGGCCAGCCCCACCCCCCAAGCCTATAGCCCACCCGTTTTTGTGGCCTCTTTCCGCTGGATGAACTTGGTTCCCCGGCCTTCGGGCGGTTATTTTTGGGCGCCGCTGTGACCGCGGCCTATTTTTTTCACACAGAGGCGCCTCGCAAAGTCTCGCGCCATTCCGAGTCCGGCGGACGAAGTTGGCCCGGCCCACCCCCCAAGGCTATAGCCCACCCGTATTTGTGGCCTTTTTCCGCTGGATGAACTTGGCGCCCCGGACTTCGGGCGGTTATTTTTGGGCGCGGCTGTGCTCAAGGCCTATTTTTGGCACACGGAGGCGCCTCACAAAGTCTCGCGCCATTCCGAGTCCGGCGGACGAAGTTGGTCAGCCCCACCCCCCAAGGCTATAGCCCACCCGTTTTTGTGGCCTTTTTCCGCTGGACGAACTTGGCGCCCCGGCCTTCGGGCGGTTATTTTTGGGCGCGGCTGTGCCCAAGGCCTATTTTTGGCACACGGAGGCGCCTCACAAAGTCTCGCGCCATTCCGAGTCCGGCGGACGAAGTTGGCCCGCCCCACCCCCCAAGGCTATAGCCCACCCGTTTTTGTGGCCTTTTTCCGCTGGACGAACTTTGCGCCCCGGCCTTCAGGCGGTTAGTTTTGGGCGAGGCTGTGCCCGCGGCCTATTTTTGGCACACGGAGGCGCCTCGTAAAGTCTCGCGCCATTCCCAGTCCGGCGGACGAAGTTGGCCAGCCCCACCCCCCAAGCCTATAGCCCACCCGTATTTGTGGCCTTTTTCCGCTGGACGAACTTGGCGCCCCGGCCTTCGAGTGGTTATTTTTGGGCGCGGCTGTCCCCATCAGCCTATTTTTGGCACACGGAGGCGCCTCGTAAAGTCTCGCACCATTCCGAGTCCGGCGGACGAAGTTGGCCCGGCCCACCCCCCAAGGCTATAGCCCACCCGTTTTTGTGGCCTTTTTCCGCAGGACGAACTTGGCGCCACGGCCTTCAGGTGGTTTTTTTTGGGCGCGGCTGTTCCCGCGGCCTATTTTTTTCATACAGAGGCGCCTCGCAAAGTCTCGCGCCATTCCGAGTCCGGCGGACGAAGTTGGCCCGGCCCACCCCCCAAGGCTATAGCCCACCCGTTTTTGTGGCCTTTTTCCGCCGGACGAACTTGGCGCCATGGCCTTCGGGTGGTTATTTTTGGGCGCGGCTGTGCCCGCGGCCTATTTTTGGCACACGGAGGTGCCTCGCAAAGTCTCGCGCCATTCCGAGTCCGGCGGACGAAGTGGGCCAAGGCCACAAAAACGGGTGGGCTATAGCCTTGGGGGGTGGGGCTGGCCAACCTCTTTTGCCGGACTCGGAATGCCGCGAGACTTTGCGAGGGGCCTCCGTGTGCCAAAAATAGGCCGCGGGCGAAGCCGCGCCCAAAAATAACTGCCCGAAGACCGGGGCGCCAAGTTCGTCCAACGGAAAAAGGCCACAAAAATGGGTGGGCTATAGCCTTGGGGGGTGGGGCTGGCCAACTTCGTCCGCCAGACTCGGAATGCCGCGAGACCTTGCGAGGGGCCTCCGTGTGCCAAACATAGGCCGCGGGTAAAGCCGCGCCCAAAAATAACCGCCCGAAGGCCGGGGCGCCAAGTTCGTCCAGCGCAAAAATGCCACAAAAACGGGTGGGCTATAGCCTTGGGGGGTGGGGCTGGCCCACTTCGTCCGCCGGACTCGGAATGCCGCGAGACTTTCCGAGGGGCCTCCGTGTGCCAAACATAGGCCGCGGGCAAAAGCCACGCCCAAAAATAACCGACCGAAGGCCGGGGCGCCCAAAAATAACCGACCGAAGGCCGGGGCGCCCAAAAATAACCGCCCGAAGGCCGGGGCGCCAATTTCGTCCAGCGGAAAAAGGCCACAAAAACGGGTGGGCTATAGCCTTGGGGGGTGGGGCTGGCCAACCTCTTTTGCCGGACTCGGAATGCCGCGAGACTTTGCGAGGGGCCTTCGTCTGCCAAAAATAGACCGCGGGCAAAGCCGCGCGCAAAAATAACCGCCCGAAGACCGGGGCGCCAAGTTCGTCCAGCGCAAAAATGCCACAAAAACGGGTGGGCTATAGCCTTGGGGGGTGGGGCTGGCCCACTTCGTCCGCCGGACTCGGAATTCCGCGAGACTTTCCGAGGGGCCTCCGTGTGCCAAACATAGGCCGCGGGCAAAAGCCACGCCCAAAAATAACCGACCGAAGGCCGGGGCGCCCAAAAATAACCGACCGAAGGCCGGGGCGCCCAAAAATAACCGACCGAAGGCCGGGGCGCCCAAAAATAACCGCCCGAAGGCCGGGGCGCCAATTTCGTCCAGCGGAAAAAGGCCACAAAAACGGGTGGGCTATAGCCTTGGGGGGTGGGGCTGGCCAACCTCTTTTGCCGGACTCGGAATGCCGCGAGACTTTGCGAGGGACCTTCGTCTGCCAAAAATAGACCGCGGGCAAAGCCGCGCGCAAAAATAACCGCCCGAAGAACGGGGCGCCAAGTTCGTCCAGCGCAAAAATGCCACAAAAACGGGTGGGCTATAGCCTTGGGGGGTGGGGCTGGCCAACTTCGTCCGCCGGACTCGGAATGCCGCGAGAGTTTGCGAGGGGCGTCCGTGTGCCAAACATAGGCCACGGGCAAAGCCGCGCCCAAAAATAACCGCCCGAAGGCCGGGGCGCCAAGTTCGTCCAGCGGAAAAAGGCCACAAAAACGGGTGGGCTATAACCTTGGAGGGTGGGGCTGGCCAACTTCGTCCGCCGGACTCGGAATGCCGCGAGACTTTGCGAGGGGCCTCCGTGTGCCAAACATAGGCCGCGGGCAAAGCCTCACCCAAAAATAACCACCCGAAGGCCGGGGCGCTAAGTTCGTCCAGCGCAAAAATGCCACAAAAACGGGTGGGCTATAACCTTGGAGGGTGGGGCTGGTCAACTTCGTCCGCCAGACTCGGAATGCCGCGAGACTTTGCGAGGGGCCTCCGTGTGCCAAATATAGGCCGCGGGCAAAGCCGCGCCCAAAAATAACCTCCCCAAGGCCAGGGCGCCAAGTTCGTCCAGCGGAAAAAGGCCACAAAAACGGGTGGGCTATAACCTTGGAGGGTGGGGCTGGCCAACTTCGTCCGCTGGACTCGGAATGCCGCGAGACTTTGCGTGGGGCCTCCGTGTGCCAAACATAGGCCGCGGGCAAAGTCTCACCCAAAAATAACCACCCGAAGGCCGGGGCGCCAAGTTCGTCCAGCGCAAAAATGCCACAAAAACGGGTGGGCTATAGCCTTGGGGGGTGGGGCTGGCCCACTTCGTCCGCCGGACTCGGAATGCTGCGAGACTTTGCGAGGGGCCTCCGTGTACAAAAAATAGGCCGCGGGCAAAGCCGCGCCCAAAAATAACCGCCCAAAGACCGGGGCGCCAAGTTTGTCCAGCGGAAAAAGGCCACAAAAACGGGTGGGCTATAGCCTTGGGGGGTGGGACAGGACCACTTCGTCCGCCTGACTTGGAATGCCGTGAGACATTGCGAGGGGCCTCCGTGTACCCAACATAGGCTGCGTGCAAAGCCGCGCCCAAAAATAACCGCCCGAGGGCCGGGGAGCAATGTTCGTCCAGCGGAAAAAGGCCACAAAAACGGTTGGGCTATAGCCTCGGGGGGTGGGGCTGGTCAACTTCGTCCGCCAGACTCGGAATGCCGCGAGACTTTGCGAGGGGCGTCCGTGTGTCAAAAATAGGCCATGGAAAAAGCCGCGCCCAAAAATAACCGCCCGAAGGCCGGGGCGCCAAGTTCGTCCAGCGGAAAAAGGCCACAAAAACGGGTGGGCTATAGCCTTGGGGGGTGGGGCTGGCCAACTTCGTTCGCCGGACTCGGAATGCCGCGAGACTTTGCGAGGGACGTCCGTGTGCCAAAAATAGGCCGTGGGCAAAGCCGCGCTCAGAAACAACCGCCCGAAGGCTGGGGCGCCAAGTTCGTCCAGCGCAAAAAGGCCACAAAAACGGGTGGGCTATAGCCTTGGGGGGTGGGCCTGGCCTACTTCGTCCGCCATACTCGGAATGCCGTGAGACTTTGTGAGGGTACTCCGTGTGCGAAACATAGGCCGCAGGCAAAGTCGTACCCAAAAATAACCACCCGAAGGCCGGGGCGCCAAGTTCGTCCAGTGGAAAAAGGCCACAAATACGGGTCGGCTATATCCTTGGGGGATGGGGCTGGCCAACTTCGTCCGCCGGACTCGGAATGCCGCGAGACTTTGCGAGGGGCCTCCGTGTGCCAAACATAGGCTGCGGGCAAAGCCGCGCCCAAAAATAACCGCCCGAAGGCTGGGGCGCCAAGTTCGTCCAGCGCAAAAAGGCCACAAAAACGGGTGGGCTATAGCCTTGGGGGGTGGGCCTGGCCAACTTCGTCCGCCGGACTCGGAATGCCGCGAGACTTTGCGAGGGGCCTCCGTGTGCCAAAAATAGGCCGCGGGCAAAGCCGCGCTCAAAAACAACCTCCCGAAGGCTGGGGCGCCAAGTTCGTCCAGCGCAAAAAGGCCACAAAAACGGGTGGGCTATAGCCTTGGGGGGTGGGCAGGCCAACTTCGTTCGCCGGACTAGGAATGCCGCGAGACTTTGCATGGGCCCTCCATGTGCCAAAAATTGGCCGCGGGTAAAGCCGCGCCCAAAAATAACCGCCCGAAGACCGGGGCGCCAAGTTCGTCCAGCGGAAAATGGCCACAAAAACGGGTGGGCTATAGCCTTGGGGGGTGGGGCTGGCCAACTTCGTCCGCCGGACTCGGAATGCCGTGAGACTTTGCGAGGGGCCTCCGTGTGCCAAATATAGGCCGCGGGCAAAGCCGCGCCCAAAAATAACCGCCCGAAGACCGGGGCTCCAAGTTCGTCCAGCGGAAAAAGGACACAAAAACGGGTGCGCTATAGCCTTGGGGGGTGGGGCTGGCCCACTTCGTCTGCCATACTCGGAATGCCACGAGACTTTGCGAGGGGACTCGGTGTGCCAAACATAGGCCGCGGACAAAGCCGCGCCATAAAATAACCGCCTGAAGGCCGGGGCGCCAAGTTCGTCCAGCGGAAAAAGGCCACAAAAACGGGTCGGCTATAGCCTTGCGGGGTGGGGCTGGCCAACTTCGTCCGCCGGACTCGGAATGCCGCGAGACTTTGCGAGCGGCCTCCGTGTGCCAAAAATAGGCTGTGGCCAAAGCCGCGCCCAAAAATAACCGCCCGAAGACCGGGGCGCCAAGTTCGTCCAGCGGAAAAAGGCCTCAAAAACGGGTGGGCTATAGCCTTGGGGGGTGGGGCTGGCCAACTTCGTCCGCCGGACTCGGAATGCCGTGAGCCTTTGCGAGGGGACTCGGTGTGCCAAACATAGGACGCGGGCAAAGCCGCGCCATAAAATAACTGCCCGAAGGCCGGGTCGCCAAGTTCGTCCAGCGCAAAAAGGCCACAAAAACCGGTGGGCTGCAGCCTTGGGGGGTGGGGCTGGCCAACTTCGTCCGCCGCACTCGGAATGCCGCGAGACTTTGCGAGTGGCCTCCGTGTGCCAAACATAGGCCGCGGGCAAGGCCGCGCCCAAAAATAACCGCCCGAAGGCTGGGGCGCAAAGTTCGTCCAGCGCAAAAAGGCCACAAAAACAGGTGGTCTATAGCCTTGGGGGGTGGGGCTGGCCAACTTCGTCCGCCGGATTTGGAATGCCGTGAGAACTTACGAGGGGCCTCCGTGTGCCAAACATAGGCCGCGGGCAAATCCGTGCCCAAAAATAACCGCCCGAAGGCCGGGGCGCCAAGTTCGTCCAGCGGAAAAAGGCCACAAAAACGGGTGGGCTATAGCCTTGCGGGGTGGGGCTGGCCCACTTCGTCCGCCATACTCGGAATGCCGTGAGACATTGCGAGGGGCCTCCGTGTGGCAAACATAGGCCGCGGGCAAAGCCGCGCCCCAAAATAACCGCCCGAAGGCCGGGCCGCCAAGTTCGTCCAGCGCAAAAAGGCCACAAAATCGGGTCGGCTATAGCGTTGGGGGGTGGGGCTGGCCAACTTCGTCCGCCGGACTCGGAATGCCGCGAGACTTTGCGAGCGGCCTCCGTGTGCCAAAAATAGGCTGCGGCCAAAGCCGCGCCCAAAAATAACCGCCCGAAGACCGGGGCGCCAAGTTCGTCCAGCGGAAAAAGGCCACAAAAACGGGTGGGCTATAGCCTTGGGGGGTGGGGCTGGCCAACTTCGTCCGCCATACTCGGAATGCCGTGAGCCTTTGCGAGGGGACTCGGTGTGCCAAACATAGGACGCGGGAAAAGCCGCGCCATAAAATAACTGCCCGAAGGCCGGGTCGCCAAGTTCGTCCAGCGCAAAAAGGCCACAAAAACCGGTGGGCTGTAGCCTTGGGGGGTGGGGCTGGCCAACTTCATCCGCCGCACTCGGAATGCCGCGAGACTTTTCGAGTGGCCTCCGTGTGCCAAACATAGGCCGCGGGCAAGGCCGCGCCCAAAAATAACCGCCCGAAGGCTGGGGCGCAAAGTTCGTCCAGTGCAAAAAGGCCACAAAAACAGGTGGGCTATAGCCTTGGGGGGTGGGGCTGGCCAACTTCGTCCGCCGGATTCGGAATGCCGTGAGAATTTACGAGGGGCCTCCGTGTGCCAAACATAGGCCGCTGGCAAATCCGTGCCCAAAAATAACCGCCCGAAGGCCGGGGCGCCAAGTTCGTCCAGCGGAAAAAGGCCACAAAAACGGGTGGGCTATAGCCTTGGGGGGTGGGGCTGGCCCACTTCGTCCGCCATACTCGGAATGCCGTGAGACATTGCGAGGGGCCTTCGTGTGGCAAATATAGGCCGCGGGCAAAGCCGCGCCCCAAAATAACCGCCCGAAGGCTGGGGCGCCAAGTTCGTCCAGCGGAAAAAGGCCACAAAAACGGGTGGGCCATAGCCATGGAGGTTGGGGCTGGCCAACTTCGTCCGCCGGACTCGGAATGCCGCGAGACATTGCGAGGGGCCTCCGTGTGCCAAACATAGGCCGTGGGAAAATCCGCACCCAAAAATAACCGCAGGAAAGGCCGGGGTCCCAAGTTCGTCCAGCGCAAAAAGGCCACAAAAACGGGTCGGCTATAGCCTTGGGGGGTGGGGCTGGCCAACTTCGTCCGCCGGATTCGGAATGCCGTGAGAATTTACGAGGGGCCTCCGTGTGCCAAACATAGGCCGCGGGCAAATCCGTGCCCAAAAATAACCTCCCGAAGGCCGGGGCGCCAAGTTCGTCCAGCGGAAAAAGGCCACAAAAACGGGTGGGCTATAGCCTTGGGGGGTGGGGCTGGCCCACTTCGTCCGCCATACTCGGAATGCCGTGAGACATTGCGAGAGGCCTCCGTGTGGCAAACATAGGCCGCGGGCAAAGCCGCGCCCCAAAATAACCGCCCGAAGGCTGGGGCGCCAAGTTCGTCCAGCGGAAAAAGGCCACAAAAACGGGTGGGCCATAGCCATGGAGGGTGGGGCTGGCCAACTTCGTCCGCCGGAGTCGGAATGCCGCGAGACATTGCGAGGGGCCTCCGTGTGCCAAACATAGGCCGTGGGAAAATCCGCACCCAAAAATAACCGCCCGAAGGCCGGGGTCCCAAGTTCGTCCAGCGCAAAAAGGCCACAAAAACGGGTCGGCTATAGCCTTGGGGGGTGGGGCTGGCCAACTTCGTTCGCCGGATTCGGAATGCCGTGAGAATTTACGAGGGGCCTCCGTGTGCCAAACATAGGCCGCGGGCAAATCCGTGCCCAAAAATAACCGCCCGAAGGCCGGGGCGCCAAGTTCGTCCAGCGGAAAAAGGCCACAAAAACGGGTGGGCTATAGCCTTGGGGGGTGGGGCTGGCCCACTTCGTCCGCCATACTCGGAATGCCGTGAGACATTGCGAGGGGCCTCCGTGTGGCAAACATAGGCCGCGGGCAAAGCCGCGCCCCAAAATAACCGCCCGAAGGCCGGGCCGCCAAGTTCGTCCAGCGCAAAAAGGCCACAAAATCGGGTCGGCTATAGCCTTGGGGGGTGGGGCTGGCCAACTTCGTCCGCCGGACTCGGAATGCCGTGAGCCTTTGCGAGGGGACTCGGTGTGCCAAACATAGGACGCGGGAAAAGCCGCCCCATAAAATAACTGCCCGAAGGCCGGGTCGCCAAGTTCGTCCAGCGCAAAAAGGCCACAAAAACGGGTGGGCTATAGCCTTGGGGGGTGGGGCTGGCCAACTTCGTCCGCCATACTCGGAATGCCGTGAGCCTTTGCGAGGGGACTCGGTGTGCCAAACATAGGACGCGGGAAAAGCCGCGCCATAAAATAACTGCCCGAAGGCCGGGTCGCCAAGTTCGTCCAGCGCAAAAAGGCCACAAAAACCGGTGGGCTGTAGCCTTGGGGGGTGGGGCTGGCCAACTTCATCCGCCGCACTCGGAATGCCGCGAGACTTTTCGAGTGGCCTCCGTGTGCCAAACATAGGCCGCGGGCAAGGCCGCGCCCAAAAATAACCGCCCGAAGGCTGGGGCGCAAAGTTCGTCCAGCACAAAAAGGCCACAAAAACAGGTGGGCTATAGCCTTGGGGGGTGGGGCTGGCCAACTTCGTCCGCCGGATTCGGAATGCCGTGAGAATTTACGAGGGGCCTCCGTGTGCCAAACATAGGCCGCTGGCAAATCCGTGCCCAAAAATAACCGCCCGAAGGCCGGGGCGCCAAGTTCGTCCAGCGGAAAAAGGCCACAAAAACGGGTGGGCTATAGCCTTGGGGGGTGGGGCTGGCCCACTTCGTCCGCCATACTCGGAATGCCGTGAGACATTGCGAGGGGCCTCCGTGTGGCAAATATAGGCCGCGGGCAAAGCCGCGCCCCAAAATAACCGCCCGAAGGCTGGGGCGCCAAGTTCGTCCAGCGGAAAAAGGCCACAAAAACGGGTGGGCCATAGCCATGGAGGTTGGGGCTGGCCAACTTCGTCCGCCGGACTCGGAATGCCGCGAGACATTGCGAGGGGCCTCCGTGTGCCAAACATAGGCCGTGGGAAAATCCGCACCCAAAAATAACCGCAGGAAAGGCCGGGGTCCCAAGTTCGTCCAGCGCAAAAAGGCCACAAAAACGGGTCGGCTATAGCCTTGGGGGGTGGGGCTGGCCAACTTCGTCCGCCGGATTCGGAATGCCGTGAGAATTTACGAGGGGCCTCCGTGTGCCAAACATAGGCCGCGGGCAAATCCGTGCCCAAAAATAACCTCCCGAAGGCCGGGGCGCCAAGTTCGTCCAGCGGAAAAAGGCCACAAAAACGGGTGGGCTATAGCCTTGGGGGGTGGGGCTGGCCCACTTCGTCCGCCATACTCGGAATGCCGTGAGACATTGCGAGGGGCCTCCGTGTGGCAAACATAGGCCGCGGGCAAAGCCGCGCCCCAAAATAACCGCCCGAAGGCTGGGGCGCCAAGTTCGTCCAGCGGAAAAAGGCCACAAAAACGGGTGGGCCATAGCCATGGAGGGTGGGGCTGGCCAACTTCGTCCGCCGGAGTCGGAATGCCGCGAGACATTGCGAGGGGCCTCCGTGTGCCAAACATAGGCCGTGGGAAAATCCGCACCCAAAAATAACCGCCCGAAGGCCGGGGTCCCAAGTTCGTCCAGCGCAAAAAGGCCACAAAAACGGGTCGGCTATAGCCTTGGGGGGTGGGGCTGGCCAACTTCGTCCGCCGGATTCGGAATGCCGTGAGAATTTACGAGGGGCCTCCGTGTGCCAAACATAGGCCGCGGGCAAATCCGTGCCCAAAAATAACCGCCCGAAGGCCGGGGCGCCAAGTTCGTCCAGCGGAAAAAGGCCACAAAAACGGGTGGGCTATAGCCTTGGGGGGTGGGGCTGGCCCACTTCGTCCGCCATACTCGGAATGCCGTGAGACATTGCGAGGGGCCTCCGTGTGGCAAACATAGGCCGCGGGCAAAGCCGCGCCCCAAAATAACCGCCCGAAGGCCGGGGTCCCAAGTTCGTCCAGCGCAAAAAGGCCACAAAAACGGGTCGGCTATAGCCTTGGGGGGTGGGGCTGGCCAACTTCGTCCGCCGGATTCGGAATGCCGTGAGAATTTACGAGGGGCCTCCGTGTGCCAAACATAGGCCGCGGGCAAATCCGTGCCCAAAAATAACCGCCCGAAGGCCGGGGCGCCAAGTTCGTCCAGCGGAAAAAGGCCACAAAAACGGGTGGGCTATAGCCTTGGGGGGTGGGGCTGGCCCACTTCGTCCGCCATACTCGGAATGCCGTGAGACATTGCGAGGGGCCTCCGTGTGGCAAACATAGGCCGCGGGCAAAGCCGCGCCCCAAAATAACCGCCCGAAGGCCGGGCCGCCAAGTTCGTCCAGCGCAAAAAGGCCACAAAATCGGGTCGGCTATAGCCTTGGGGGGTGGGGCTGGCCAACTTCGTCCGCCGGACTCGGAATGCCGTGAGCCTTTGCGAGGGGACTCGGTGTGCCAAACATAGGACGCGGGAAAAGCCGCCCCATAAAATAACTGCCCGAAGGCCGGGTCGCCAAGTTCGTCCAGCGCAAAAAGGCCACAAAAACGGGTGGGCTATAGCCTTGGGGGGTGGGGCTGGCCAACTTCGTCCGCCATACTCGGAATGCCGTGAGCCTTTGCGAGGGGACTCGGTGTGCCAAACATAGGACGCGGGAAAAGCCGCGCCATAAAATAACTGCCCGAAGGCCGGGTCGCCAAGTTCGTCCAGCGCAAAAAGGCCACAAAAACCGGTGGGCTGTAGCCTTGGGGGGTGGGGCTGGCCAACTTCATCCGCCGCACTCGGAATGCCGCGAGACTTTTCGAGTGGCCTCCGTGTGCCAAACATAGGCCGCGGGCAAGGCCGCGCCCAAAAATAACCGCCCGAAGGCTGGGGCGCAAAGTTCGTCCAGCGCAAAAAGGCCACAAAAACAGGTGGGCTATAGCCTTGGGGGGTGGGGCTGGCCAACTTCGTCCGCCGGATTCGGAATGCCGTGAGAATTTACGAGGGGCCTCCGTGTGCCAAACATAGGCCGCTGGCAAATCCGTGCCCAAAAATAACCGCCCGAAGGCCGGGGCGCCAAGTTCGTCCAGCGGAAAAAGGCCACAAAAACGGGTGGGCTATAGCCTTGGGGGGTGGGGCTGGCCCACTTCGTCCGCCATACTCGGAATGCCGTGAGACATTGCGAGGGGCCTCCGTGTGGCAAATATAGGCCGCGGGCAAAGCCGCGCCCCAAAATAACCGCCCGAAGGCTGGGGCGCCAAGTTCGTCCAGCGGAAAAAGGCGACAAAAACGGGTGGGCCATAGCCATGGAGGTTGGGGCTGGCCAACTTCGTCCGCCGGACTCGGAATGCCGCGAGACATTGCGAGGGGCCTCCGTGTGCCAAACATAGGCCGTCGGAAAATCCGCACCCAAAAATAACCGCAGGAAAGGCCGGGGTCCCAAGTTCGTCCAGCGCAAAAAGGCCACAAAAACGGGTCGGCTATAGCCTTGGGGGGTGGGGCTGGCCAACTTCGTCCGCCGGATTCGGAATGCCGTGAGAATTTACGAGGGGCCTCCGTGTGCCAAACATAGGCCGCGGGAAAATCCGTGCCCAAAAATAACCTCCCGAAGGCCGGGGCGCCAAGTTCGTCCAGCGGAAAAAGGCCACAAAAACGGGTGGGCTATAGCCTTGGGGGGTGGGGCTGGCCCACTTCGTCCGCCATACTCGGAATGCCGTGAGACATTGCGAGGGGCCTCCGTGTGGCAAACATAGGCCGCGGGCAAAGCCGCGCCCCAAAATAACCGCCCGAAGGCTGGGGCGCCAAGTTCGTCCAGCGGAAAAAGGCCACAAAAACGGGTGGGCCATAGCCATGGAGGGTGGGGCTGGCCAACTTCGTCCGCCGGAGTCGGAATGCCGCGAGACATTGCGAGGGGCCTCCGTGTGCCAAACATAGGCCGTGGGAAAATCCGCACCCAAAAATAACCGCCCGAAGGCCGGGGTCCCAAGTTCGTCCAGCGCAAAAAGGCCACAAAAACGGGTGGGCTATAGCCTTGGGGGGTGGGGCTGGCCAACTTCGTCCGCCGGATTCGGAATGCCGTGAGAATTTACGAGGGGCCTCCGTGTGCCAAACATAGGCCGCGGGCAAATCCGTGCCCAAAAATAACCGCCCGAAGGCCGGGGCGCCAAGTTCGTCCAGCGGAAAAAGGCCACAAAAACGGGTGGGCTATAGCCTTGGGGGGTGGGGCTGGCCCACTTCGTCCGCCATACTCGGAATGCCGTGAGACATTGCGAGGGGCCTCCGTGTGGCAAACATAGGCCGCGGGCAAAGCCGCGCCCCAAAATAACCGCCCGAAGGCCGGGCCGCCAAGTTCGTCCAGCGCAAAAAGGCCACAAAATCGGGTCGGCTATAGCCTTGGGGGGTGGGGCTGGCCAACTTCGTCCGCCGGACTCGGAATGCCGTGAGCCTTTGCGAGGGGACTCGGTGTGCCAAACATAGGACGCGGGAAAAGCCGCCCCATAAAATAACTGCCCGAAGGCCGGGTCGCCAAGTTCGTCCAGCGCAAAAAGGCCACAAAAACCGGTGGGCTGTAGCCTTGGGGGGTGGGGCTGGCCAACTTCATCCGCCGCACTCGGAATGCCGCGAGACTTTGCGAGTGGCCTCCGTGTGCCAAACATAGGCCGCGGGCAAGGCCGCGCCCAAAAATAACCGCCCGAAGGCTGGGGCGCAAAGTTCGTCCAGCGCAAAAAGGCCACAAAAACAGGTGGGCTATAGCCTTGGGGGGTGGGGCTGGCCAACTTCGTCCGCCGGATTCGGAATGCCGTGAGAATTTACGAGGGGCCTCCGTGTGCCAAACATAGGCCGCTGGCAAATCCGTGCCCAAAAATAACCGCCCGAAGGCCGGGGCGCCAAGTTCGTCCAGCGGAAAAAGGCCACAAAAACGGGTGGGCTATAGCCTTGGGGGGTGGGGCTGGCCAACTTCGTCCGCCGGACTCGGAATGCCGCGAGACTTTGCGAGCGGCCTCCGTGTGCCAAAAATAGGCTACGGCCAAAGCCGCGCCCAAAAATAACCGCCCGAAGACCGGGGCGCCAAGTTCGTCCAGCGGAAAAAGGCCACAAAAACGGGTGGGCTATAGCCTTGGGGGGTGGGGCTGGCCAACTTCGTCCGCCATACTCGGAATGCCGCGAGACTTTACGAGGGGCCTCCGTGTGCCAAACATAGGCCGCGGGCAAAGCCGCGCCATAAAATAACCGCCCGAAGGCCGGGGCGCCAAGTTCGTCCAGCGGAAAAATGCCACAAAAAAGGGTGGGCTATAGCCTTGGGGGGTGGGGCTGGCCAACTTCGTCCGCCGGACTCGGAATGCCGTGAGCCTTTGCGAGGGGACTCGGTGTGCCAAACATAGGACGCGGGAAAAGCCGCGCCATAAAATAACTGCCCGAAGGCCGGGTCGCCAAGTTCGTCCAGCGCAAAAAGGCCACAAAAACCGGTGGGCTGTAGCATTGGGGGGTGGGGCTGGCCAACTTCATCCGCCGCACTCGGAATGCCGCGAGACTTTGCGAGTGGCCTCCGTGTGGCAAACATAGGCCGCGGGCAAGGCCGCGCCCAAAAATAACCGCCCGAAGGCTGGGGCGCAAAGTTCGTCCAGCGCAAAAAGGCCACAAAAACAGGTGGGCTATAGCCTTGGGGGGTGGGGCTGGCCCACTTCGTCCGCCGGATTCGGAATGCCGTGAGAATTTACGAGGGGCCTCCGTGTGCGAAACATAGGCCGCTGGCAAATCCGTGCCCAAAAATAACCGCCCGAAGGCCGGGGCGCCAAGTTCGTCCAGCGGAAAAAGGCCACAAAAACGGGTGGGCTATAGCCTTGGGGGGTGGGTCTGACCCACTTCGTCCGCCATACTCGGAATGCCGTGAGACATTGCGAGGGGCCTCCGTGTGGCAAATATAGGCCGCGGGCAAAGCCGCGCCCCAAAATAACCGCCCGAAGGCTGGGGCGCCAAGTTCGTCCAGCGGAAAAAGGCCACAAAAACGGGTGGGCCATAGCCATGGAGGTTGGGGCTGGCCAACTTCGTCCGCCGGACTCGGAATGCCGCGAGACATTGCGAGGGGCCTCCGTGTGCCAAACATAGGCCGTGGGAAAATCCGCACCCAAAAATAACCGCAGGAAAGGCCGGGGTCCCAAGTTCGTCCAGCGCAAAAAGGCCACAAAAACGGGTCGGCTATAGCCTTGGGGGGTGGGGCTGGCCAACTTCGTCCGCCGGATTCGGAATGCCGTGAGAATTTACGAGGGGCCTCCGTGTGCCAACCATAGGCCGCGGACAAATCCGTGCCCAAAAATAACCGCCCGAAGGCCGGGGCGCCAAGTTCGTCCAGCGGAAAAAGGCCACAAAAACGGGTGGGCTATAGCCTTGGGGGGTGGGGCTGGCCCAGTTCGTCCGCCATACTCGGAATGCCGTGAGACATTGCGAGGGGCCTCCGTGTGGCAAACATAGGCCGCGGGCAAAGCCGCGCCCCAAAATAACCGCCCGAAGGCTGGGGCGCCAAGTTCGTCCAGCGGAAAAAGGCCACAAAAACGGGTGGGCCATAGCCATGGAGGGTGGGGCTGGCCAACTTCGTCCGCCGGACTCGGAATGCCGCGAGATATTGCGAGGGGCCTCCGTGTGCCAAACATAGGCCGTGGGAAAATCCGCACCCAAAAATAACCGCCCGAAGGCCGGGGTCCCAAGTTCGTCCAGCGCAAAAAGGCCACAAAAACGGGTCGGCTATAGCCTTGGGGGGTGGGGCTGGCCAACTTCGTCCGCCGGATTCGGAATGCCGTGAGAATTTACGAGGGGCCTCCGTGTGCCAAACATAGGCCGCGGGCAAATCCGTGCCCAAAAATAACCGCCCGAAGGCCGGGGAGCCAAGTTCGTCCAGCGGAAAAAGGCCACAAAAACGGGTGGGCTATAGCCTTGGGGGGTGGGGCTGGCCCATTTCGTCCGCCATACTCGGAATGCCGTGAGACATTGTGAGGGGCCTCCGTGTGGCAAACATAGGCC
Source organism: Citrus x limon (assembly GCA_034663535.1). Lineage (NCBI taxonomy): Eukaryota > Viridiplantae > Streptophyta > Magnoliopsida > Sapindales > Rutaceae > Citrus > Citrus x limon. The sequence goes on along the minus strand of CM067998.1, from coordinate 34,981,751 downwards.
GCGGGCAAAGCCGCGCCCCAAAATAACCGCCCGAAGGCTGGGGCGCCAAGTTCGTCCAGCGGAAAAAGGCCACAAAAACGGGTGGGCCATAGCCATGGAGGGTGGGGCTGGCCAACTTCGTCCGCCGGACTCGGAATGCCGCGAGACATTGCGAGGGGCCTCCGTGTGCCAAACATAGGCCGTGGGAAAATCCGCACCCAAAAATAACTGCCCGAAGGCCGGGGTCCCAAGTTCGTCCAGCGGAAAAAGGCCACAAAAACGGGTGGGCTATAGCTTTGGGGGGTGTGGCTGGCCAACTTCTTCCGCCGGACTCGGAATGCCGTGAGACTTTACGAGGGGCCTCCGTGTGCTAAAAATAGGCCACGGGCAAAGCCGCGCCCAAAAATAACTGCCCGAAAGCCGGGGCGCCAATTCATCCAGCTGAAAAAGGCCACAAAAACGGGTGGGCTATAGCCTTCGGGGGTGGGGCTGGCCAACTTCGTCCGCCAGACTCGGAATGCCACGAGACATTGTTAGGGGCCTCCGTGTCGCAAACATAGGCCGTGGGCAAAGCCTTGCCCAAAAATAACCGCCCGAAGGCCGGGGCGCCAAGGACGTCCAGTGCAAAAAGGCCACAAAAACGGGTGGGCTATAGCCTTTGGGGGTGGGGCTGGCCAACTTCGTCCGCCGGACTCGGAATGCCGCGATACTTAGCGAGGGGCCTCCGTGTGCCAAAAATAGGCCGTGGGCAAAGCCGCGCCCAAAAATAACTACCTGAAGGCCGGGGCGCCAAGTTCGTCCAGCGGAAAAAGGCCACAAAAACGGGTGGGCTATAGCCTTGGGGGGTGGGGCTGGCCAACTTCGTCCGCCGAACTTGGAATGCCACGACACATTGCGAGGGGCGTCCATGTACCAAACATAGGCCGTGGGAAAATCCGCGCCCAAAAATAACCGTGCGACGGCCGGGGCGCCATGTTCGTCCAGCGCAAAAAGGCCACAAAAACGGGCGGGCTATAGCCTTGGGGGGTGGGGCTGGCCAACTTCGTCCGCCATACTCGGAATGCCGCGAGACATTACGAGGGGCCGCCGTGTGGCAAACATAGGCCGCGGACAAAGCCTCGCCCAAAAATAACCACCCGAAGGCCGGGGCGCCAAGTTCGTCCAGCGCAAAAAGGCCACAAAAACGGGTGGGCTATAGCCTTGGGGGGTGGGGCTGGCCAACTTCGTCCGCCGGACTCGGAATGCCGAGAGACTTTGCGAGGGCCCTCCGTGTGCCAAACATAAGATGTGGAAAAAGCCGCGCCCAAAAATAACCGCCCGAAGGCCGGGGCGCCAAGTTCGTCCAGCGCAAAAGGGCCACAAAAACGGGTGGGCTATAGCCTTGGGGGGTGGGGCTGGCCAACTTCGTCCGCCGGACTCGGAATGCCGCGAGAATTTATGAGGGTCCTTCGTGTGCCAAACATAGGCCGCGGGCAAAGCCGCGCCCAAAAATAACCGCCCGAAGGCCGGGGCGCCAAGTTCGTCCAGCGCAAAAAGGCCACAAAAACGGTGGGCTATAGCCTTGGGGGGTGGGGCTGGCCCACTTCGTCTGCCAGACTCGGAATGCTGCGAGACTTTGTGAGGGGCCTCGGTGTGCCAAACATAGGCCGCGGGCAAAGCCGCGCCCAAAAATAACCGCCCGAAGGCCGGGGCGCCAAGTTCGTCCAGCGGAAAAAGGCCACAAAAACGGGTGGGCTATAGCCTTGGGGGGTGGGGCTGGCCAACTTCGTCCGCCGGAATCGGAATGCCGCGAAACTTTGTGAGGGGCCTCCGTGTGCCAAACATAGGCTGTGGGCAAAGCCGTGCCCAAAAATAACCGCCCGAAGTCCGGGGCGCCAAGTTTGTCCAGCGCAAAAAGGGCACAAAAACGGGTGGGCTATAACCTTGGGGGGTGGGGCTGGCCAACTTCGTCCGCCGGACTCGGAATACCGCGAGACTTTGCGAGGCACCTCCATGTGCCAAAAATAGGCAGTGGGCAAAGCCGCGTCCAAAAATAAATGCCCGAAGGCCGGGGCGCCAAGTTCGTCCAGCGGAAAAAGGCCACAAAAACGGGTGGGCTATAGTCTTGGGGGGTGGGGCTGGCCAACTTCGTCCGCCGGACTCGGAATGCCGCGAGACTTTACGAGGGGCCTCCGTGTGCCAAAAATACACCGCGGGCAAAACCGCACGCAAAAATAATTGCCCGAAGGCCGGGGTGCCAAGTTCGTCCAGCGCAAAAAGGCCACAAAAACGGGTAGGCTAGAGCCTTGGGGGGTGGGGCTGGCCAACTTCGTCCGCCGGACTCGGAATGCCGCGAGACTTTACGAGGGGCCTCCGTGTGCCAAACATAGGCCACGGGTAAAGCCGCGCCCAAAAATAACCGCCCGAAGGCCGAGGCCCCAAGTTCGTCCAGTGCAAAAAGGCCACAAAAACGGGTGGGCTATAGCCTTGGGGGGTGGGGCTGGCCAACTTCGTCCGCCGGAATCGGAATGCCGCGACACTTTGTGAGGGGCCTCCGTGTGCCAAACATAGGCTGTGGGCAAAGCCGTGCCCAAAAATAACCGCCCGAAGTCCGGGGCGCCAAGTTTGTCCAGCGCAAAAAGGGCACAAAAACGGGTGGGCTATAACCTTGGGGGGTGGGGATGGCCAACTTCGTCCGCCGGACTCGGAATACCGCGAGACTTTACGAGGCGCCTCCATGTGCCAAAAATAGGCAGCGGGCAAAGCCGCGTCCAAAAATAAATGCCCGAAGGCCGGGGCGCCAAGTTCGTCCAGCGGAAAAAGGCCACAAAAACGGGTGGGCTATAGTCTTGGGGGGTGGGGCTGGCCAACTTCGTCCGCCGGACTCGGAATGCCGCGAGACTTTACGAGGGGCCTCCGTGTGCCAAAAATACACCGCGGGCAAAACCGCACGCAAAAATAATCGCCCGAAGGCCGGGGCGCCAAGTTCGTCCAGCGCAAAAAGGCCACAAAAACGGGTGGGCTATAGCCTTGGGGGGTGGGGCTGGCCAACTTCGTCCGCCGGAATCGGAATGCCGCGACACTTTGTGAGGGGCCTCCGTGTGCCAAACATAGGCTGTGGGCAAAGCCGTGCCCAAAAATAACCGCCCGAAGTCCGGGGCGCCAAGTTTGTCCAGCGCAAAAAGGGCACAAAAACGGGTGGGCTATACCCTTGGGGGGTGGGGCTGGCCAACTTCGTCCGCCGGACTCGGAATACCGCGAGACTTTGCGAGGCGCCTCCATGTGCCAAAAATAGGCAGCGGGCAAAGCCGCGTCCAAAAATAAATGCCCGAAGGCCGGGGCGCCAAGTTCGTCCAGCGGAAAAAGGCCACAAAAACGGGTGGGCTATAGTCTTGGGGGGTGGGGCTGGCCAACTTCGTCCGCCGGACTCGGAATGCCGCGAGACTTTACGAGGGGCCTCCGTGTGCCAAAAATACACCGCGGGCAAAACCGCATGCAAAAATAATCGCCCGAAGGCCGGGGTGCCAAGTTCGTCCAGCGCAAAAAGGCCACAAAAACGGGTAGGCTAGAGCCTTGGGGGGTGGGGCTGGCCAACTTCGTCCGCCGGACTCGGAATGCCACGAGACTTTACGAGGGGCCTCCGTGTGCCAAACATAGGCCACGGGTAAAGCCGCGCCCAAAAATAACCGCCCGAAGGCCGAGGCCCCAAGTTCGTCCAGCGCAAAAAGGCCACAAAAACGGGTGGGCTATAGCCTTGGGGGGTGGGGCTGGCCAACTTCGTCCGCCGGAATCGGAATGCCGCGACACTTTGTGAGGGGCCTCCGTGTGCCAAACATAGGCTGTGGGCAAAGCCGTGCCCAAAAATAACCGCCCGAAGTCCGGGGCGCCAAGTTTGTCCAGCGCAAAAAGGGCACAAAAACGGGTGGGCTATAACCTTGGGGGGTGGGGCTGGCCAACTTCGTCCGCCGGACTCGGAATACCGCGAGACTTTGCGAGGCGCCTCCATGTGCCAAAAATAGGCAGCGGGCAAAGCCGCGTCCAAAAATAAATGCCCGAAGGCCGGGGCGCCAAGTTCGTCCAGCGGAAAAAGGCCACAAAAACGGGTGGGCTATAGTCTTGGGGGGTGGGGCTGGCCAACTTCGTCCGCCGGACTCGGAATGCCGCGAGACTTTACGAGGGGCCTCCGTGTGCCAAAAATACACCGCGGGCAAAACCGCATGCAAAAATAATCGCCCGAAGGCCGGGGTGCCAAGTTCGTCCAGCGCAAAAAGGCCACAAAAACGGGTAGGCTAGAGCCTTGGGGGGTGGGGCTGGCCAACTTCGTCCGCCGGACTCGGAATGCCACGAGACTTTACGAGGGGCCTCCGTGTGCCAAACATAGGCCACGGGTAAAGCCGCGCCCAAAAATAACCGCCCGAAGGCCGAGGCCCCAAGTTCGTCCAGCGCAAAAAGGCCACAAAAACGGGTGGGCTATAGCCTTGGGGGGTGGGGCTGGCCAACTTCATCCGCCGGACTCGGAATGCCGCGAGACTTTGCGAGGGGCCTCCGTGTGCCAAACATAGGCTGCGGGCAAAGCCGCGCCCAAAAATAACCGCCCGAAGGCCGAGGCCCCAAGTTCGTCCAGCGCAAAAAGGCCACAAAAACGGGTGGGCTATAGCCTTGGGGGGTGGGGCTGGCCAACTTCGTCCGCCGGACTCGGAATGCCGCGAGACTTTGCAAGGGGCCTCTGTGTGCCAAAAATAGGCCGCGGGCAAAGCCGTACCCAAAAATAACTGCCCGAAAGCCCGGGCCCCAATTTCATCCAGCGGAAAAAGGCCACAAAAACGGATGGGCTAAAGCTTTGGGGGGTGGGGCTGACCAACTTCGTCCGCCGGACTCGGAATGCCGTGAGACTTTGCGAGGGCCCTCCGTGTGCCAAACATAGGCTGCGGACAAAGCCGCGGCCAAAAATAACTGCCCGAAGGCCGGGGTGCCAAGTTCGTCCAGCGGAAAAAGACCACAAAAACGGGTGGGCTATAGCCTTGGGGGGTGGGGCTGGCCAACTTCGTTTGCCGGACTCGGAATGCTGCGAGACTTTGCGAGGGGCCTCCGTGTGCCAAACATAGGCCGCGGGCAAAGCCGCGCCCAAAAATAACCGCCCGAAGGCCGGGGCGCCAAGTTCGTCCAGCGGAAAAAGGCCACAAAAACGGGTGGGCTATAGCCTTGGGGGGTGGGGCTGGCCAACTTCGTCCGCCGGAATCGGAATGCCGCGACACTTTGTGAGGGGCCTCCGTGTGCCAAACATAGGCTGTGGGCAAAGCCGTGCCCAAAAATAACCGCCCGAAGTCCGGGGCGCCAAGTTTGTCCAGCGCAAAAAGGGCACAAAAACGGGTGGGCTATAACCTTGGGGGGTGGGGCTGGCCAACTTCGTCCGCCGGACTCGGAATACCGCGAGACTTTGCGAGGCGCCTCCATGTGCCAAAAATAGGCAGCGGGCAAAGCCGCGTCCAAAAATAAATGCCCGAAGGCCGGGGCGCCAAGTTCGTCCAGCGGAAAAAGGCCACAAAAACGGGTGGGCTATAGTCTTGGGGGGTGGGGCTGGCCAACTTCGTCCGCCGGACTCGGAATGCCGCGAGACTTTACGAGGGGCCTCCGTGTGCCAAAAATACACCGCGGGCAAAACCGCACGCAAAAATAATCGCCCGAAGGCCGGGGTGCCAAGTTCGTCCAGCGCAAAAAGGCCACAAAAACGGGTAGGCTAGAGCCTTGGGGGGTGGGGCTGGCCAACTTCGTCCGCGGGACTCGGAATGCCGCGAGACTTTACGAGGGGCCTCCGTGTGCCAAACATAGGCCACGGGTAAAGCCGCGCCCAAAAATAACCGCCCGAAGGCCGAGGCCCCAAGTTCGTCCAGCGCAAAAAGGCCACAAAAACGGGTGGGCTATAGCCTTGGGGGGTGGGGCTGGCCAACTTCATCCGCCGGACTCGGAATGCCGCGAGACTTTGCGAGGGGCCTCCGTGTGCCAAACATAGGCTGCGGGCAAAGCCGCGCCCAAAAATAACCGCCCGAAGGCCGAGGCCCCAAGTTCGTCCAGCGCAAAAAGGCCACAAAAACGGGTGGGCTATAGCCTTGGGGGGTGGGGCTGGCCAACTTCGTCCGCCGGACTCGGAATGCCGCGAGACTTTGCGAGGGGCCTCCGTGTGCCAAAAATAGGCCGCGGGCAAAGCCGTACCCAAAAATAACTGCCCGAAAGCCCGGGCCCCAATTTCATCCAGCGGAAAAAGGCCACAAAAACGGATGGGCTAAAGCTTTGGGGGGTGGGGCTGACCAACTTCGTCCGCCGGACTCGGAATGCCGTGAGACTTTGCGAGGGCCCTCCGTGTGCCAAACATAGGCTGCGGACAAAGCCGCGGCCAAAAATAACTGCCCGAAGGCCGGGGTGCCAAGTTCGTCCAGCGGAAAAAGACCACAAAAACGGGTGGGCTATAGCCTTGGGGGGTGGGGCTGGCCAACTTCGTTTGCCGGACTCGGAATGCCGCGAGACTTTGCGAGGGGCCTCCATGTGCCAAACATAGGACTTGGACAAAGCCACGCCCAAAAATAACCGCCCGAAGACCGGGGCGCCAAGTTCGTCCAGCGCAAAAAGGTCACAAAAACGGGTGGGCTATATCCTTGGGGGGTGGGGCTGGCCCACTTCGTCCGCCGGACTCGGAATGCCGCGACACTTTGCGAGGGGCCTCCATGTGCCAAAAATAGGCCGCGGTCAAAGCGGCACCCAAAAATAAAAGCCCAAAAGCCGGGGCGCCAAGTTCGTCCAGCGGAAAAAGGCCACAAAAACGGGTGGGCTATTGCCTTGGGGGGTAGGGCTGGCCCACTTCGTCCGCCGGACTCGGAATGCCGCGAGACTTTGCGAGGGCCCTCCGTGTGCCAAACATAGGCTGCGGACAAAGCCGCGCCCAAAAATAACCACCCGAAGGCCGGGGTGCCAAGTTCGTCCAGCGGAAAAAGACCACAAAAACGGGTGGGCTATAGCCTTGGGGGGTGGGGCTGGCCAACTTCGTCCGCCGGAATCGGAATGCCGCGAGACTTTGCGAGGGGCCTCCGTGTGCCAAACATAGGCTGTGGGCAAAGCCGTGCCCAAAAATAACCGCCCGAAGCCCGGGACGCCAAGTTCGTCCAGCGGAAAAAAGCCACAAAAACGGGTGGGCTATAGCCTTGGGGGGTGGGGCTGGCCAACTTCGTCCGCCGGACTCGGAATGCCGCGAGACTTTACGAGGGGCCTCCGTGTGCCAAAAATACACCGCGGGAAAACCGCGCGCAAAAATAAACGCCCGAAGGCCGGGGGGCCTAGTTCGTCCAGCGCAAAAAGGCCACAAAAACGGGTAGGTATAGCCTTGGGGGGTGGGGCTGGCCAACTTCGTCCGCCGGACTCGGAATGCCGCGAGACTTTGCGAGGGCCCTCCGTGTGCCAAACATAGGCTGCGGGCAAAGCCGCGCCCAAAAATAACCGCCCGAAGGCCGAGGCCCCAAGTTCGTCCAGCGCAAAAAGGCCACAAAAACGGGTGGGCTATAGCCTTGGGGGGGTGGGGCTGGCCAACTTCGTCCGCCGGACTTGGAATGCCGCGAGACTTTGCGAGGGGCCTCCGTGTGCCAAAAATAGGCCGCGGGCAAAGCCGTACCCAAAAATAACTGCCCGAAAGCCCGGGCCCCAATTTCATCCAGCGGAAAAAGGCCACAAAAACGGATGGGCTAAAGCTTTGGGGGGTGGGGCTGGCCAACTTCGTCCGCCGGACTCGGAATGCCGCGAGACTTTACGAGGGGCCTCCGTGTGCCAAACATAGGCCACGGATAAAGCCGCGCCCAAAAATAACCGCCCGAAGGCCGAGGCCCCAAGTTCGTCCAGCGCAAAAAGGCCACAAAAACGGGTGGGCTATAGCCTTGGGGGGTGGGGCTGGCCAACTTCATCCGCCGGACTCGGAATGCCGCGAGACTTTGCGAGGGGCCTCCGTGTGCCAAACATAGGCTGCGGGCAAAGCCGCGCCCAAAAATAACCGCCCGAAGGCCGAGGCCCCAAGTTCGTCCAGCGCAAAAAGGCCACAAAAACGGGTGGGCTATAGCCTTGGGGGGTGGGGCTGGCCAACTTCGTCCGCCGGACTCGGAATGCCGCGAGACTTTGCGAGGGGCCTCCGTGTGCCGAAAATAGGCCGCGGGCAAAGCCGTACCCAAAAATAACTGCCCGAAAGCCCGGGCCCCAATTTCATCCAGCGGAAAAAGGCCACAAAAACGGATGGGCTAAAGCTTTGGGGGGTGGGGCTGACCAACTTCGTCCGCCGGACTCGGAATGCCGTGAGACTTTGCGAGGGCCCTCCGTGTGCCAAACATAGGCTGCGGACAAAGCCGCGGCCAAAAATAACTGCCCGAAGGCCGGGGTGCCAAGTTCGTCCAGCGGAAAAAGACCACAAAAACGGGTGGGCTATAGCCTTGGGGGGTGGGGCTGGCCAACTTCGTTTGCCGGACTCGGAATGCCGCGAGACTTTGCGAGGGGCCTCCGTGTGCCAAACATAGGACTTGGACAAAGCCACGCCCAAAAATAACCGCCCGAAGACCGGGGCGCCAAGTTCGTCCAGCGCAAAAAGGTCACAAAAACGGGTGGGCTATATCCTTGGGGGGTGGGGCTGGCCCACTTCGTCCGCCGGACTCGGAATGCCGCGACACTTTGCGAGGGGCCTCCATGTGCCAAAAATAGGCCGCGGTCAAAGCGGCACCCAAAAATAAATGCCCAAAAGCCGGGGCGCCATGTTCGTCCAGCGGAAAAAGGCCACAAAAACGGGTGGGCTATTGCCTTGGGGGGTAGGGCTGGCCCACTTCGTCCGCCGGACTCGGAATGCCGCGAGACTTTGCGAGGGCCATCCGTGTGCCAAACATAGGCTGCGGACAAAGCCGCGCCCAAAAATAACCACCCGAAGGCCGGGGTGCCAAGTTCGTCCAGCGGAAAAAGACCACAAAAACGGGTGGGCTATAGCCTTGGGGGGTGGGGCTGGCCAACTTCGTCCGCCGGAATCGGAATGCCGCGAGACTTTGCGAGGGGCCTCCGTGTGCCAAACATAGGCTGTGGGCAAAGCCGTGCCCAAAAATAACCGCCCGAAGCCCGGGACGCCAAGTTCGTCCAGCGGAAAAAAGCCACAAAAACGGGTGGGCTATAGCCTTGGGGGGTGGGGCTGGCCAACTTCGTCCGCCGGACTCGGAATGCCGCGAGACTTTACGAGGGGCCTCCGTGTGCCAAAAATACACCGCGGGAAAACCGCGCGCAAAAATAAACGCCCGAAGGCCGGGGGGCCTAGTTCGTCCAGCGCAAAAAGGCCACAAAAACGGGTAGGTATAGCCTTGGGGGGTGGGGCTGGCCAACTTCGTCCGCCGGACTCGGAATGCCGCGAGACTTTGCGAGGGCCCTCCGTGTGCCAAACATAGGCTGCGGACAAAGCCGCGCCCAAAAATAACCGCCCGAAGGCCGGGGTGCCAAGTTCGTCCAGCGGAAAATGACCACAAAAACGGGTGGGCTATAGCCTTGGGGGGTGGGGCTGGCCAACTTCGTCCGCCGGAATCGGAATGCCGCGACACTTTGTGAGGGGCCTCCGTGTGCCAAACATTGGCTGTGGGCAAAGCCGTGCCCAAAAATAACCGCCCGAAGCCCGGGGCGCCAAGTTCGTCCAGCGGAAAATGGCCACAAAAACGGGTGGGCTATAGCCTTGGGGGGTGGGGCTGGCCCACTTCGTCCGCCGGACTCGGACTGCCGCGAGACTTTACGAGGGGCCTCCGTGTGCCAAAAATACACCGCGGGAAAACCGCGCGCAAAAATAAACGCCCGAAGGCCGGGGGGCCTAGTTCGTCCAGCGCAAAAAGGCCACAAAAACGGGTAGGTATAGCCTTGGGGGGTGGGGCTGGCCAACTTCGTCCGCCGGACTCGGAATACTGCGAGACTTTGCGAGGGGCCTCCGTGTGCCAAACATAGGCTGCGGGCAAATCCGCGCCCAAAAATAACCGCCCGAAGGCCGAGGCCCCAAGTTCGTCCAGCGCAAAAAGGCCACAAAAACGGGTGGGTTATAGCCTTGGGAGGTGGGGCTGGCCAACATCGTCCGCCGGACTCGGAATGCCGTGAGACTTTGCGAGGGGCCTCCGTGTGCCGAAAATAGGCCACGGGCAAAGCCGTACCCTAAAATAACCGCCCGAAAGCCGGGGCCCCAATTTCGTCCAGCGGAAAAAGGCCACAAAAACGGATGGGCTAAAGCTTTGGGGGGTGGGGCTGACCAACTTCGTCCGCCGGACTCGGAATGCCGCGAGACTATGCGAGGGCCCTCCGTGTGCTAAACATAGGCTGCGGACAAAGCCGCGCCCAAAAATAACCGCCCGAAGGCCGGGGTGCCAAGTTTGTCCAGCGGAAAAAGACCACAAAAACGGGTGGGCTATAGCCTTGGGGGGTGGGGTTGGCCCACTTCGTCCGCCGGAATCGGAATGCCGCGACACTTTGCGAGGGGCCTCCGTGTGCCAAAAATAGGCCGCGGGCAAATCCGTACCCAAAAATAACCGCCCGAAGGACGTGGCGCCAAGTTCGTCCAGCGGAAAAAGGCCACAAAAACGGGTGGGCTATAGCCTTGGGGGTTGGGGCTCGCCAACTTCGTCCGCCGGACTCGGAATGCCGCGAGTCTTTGCGAGGGGCCTCCGTGTGACAAAAATACACCGCGGGAAAACCGCGCGCAAAAATAAACGCCCGAAGGCCGGGGGGCCTAGTTTGTCCAGCGCAAAAAGGCCACAAAAACGGGTAGGTATAGCCTTGGGGGGTGGGGCTGGCCAACTTCGTCCGCCGGACTCGGAATGCCGCGAGACTTTGCGAGGGGCCTCCGTGTGCCAAACATAGGCCGCGGGCAAAGCCGCGCCCAAAAATAACCACCCGAAGGCCGAGGCCCCAAGTTCGTCCAGCGCAAAAAGGCCACAAAAACGGGTGGGTTATAGCCTTGGGGGGTGGGGCTGGCCGACTTCGTCCGCCGGACTCGGAATGCCGCGAGACTTTGCGAGGGGCCTCCGTGTGCCGAAAATAGGCCGCGGGCAAAGCCGTACCCAAAAATAACCGCCCGAAAGCCGGGGCCCCAATTTCGTCCAGCGGAAAAAGGCCACAAAAACGGATGGGCTAAAGCTTTGGGGGGTGGGGCTGACCAACTTCGTCCGCCGGACTCGGAATGCCGCGAGACTTTGCGAGGGCCCTCCGTGTGCCAAACATAGGCTGAGGACAAAGCCGCGCCCAAAAATAACCGCCCGAAGGCCGGGGCGCCAAGTTCGTCCAGCGGAAAAAGACCACAAAAACGGGTGGGCTATAGCCTTGGGGGGTGGGGCGGGCCAACTTCGTTTGCCGGACTCGGAATGCCGCGAGACTTTGCGAGGGGCCTCCATGTGCCAAACATAGGACGTGGACAAAGCCACGCCCAAAAATAACCGCCCGAAGACCGGGGCGCCAAGTTCGTCCAGCGCAAAAAGGTCACAAAAACGGGTGGGCGATAGCCTTGGGGGCTGGGGCTGGCCCACTTCGTCCGCCGGACTCGGAATGCCGTGACACTTTGTGAGGGGCCTCCATGTGCCAAATATAGGCCGCGGTCAAAGCGGCACCCAAAAATAACTGCCCAAAAGCCAGGGCGCCAAGTTCGTCCAGCGGAAAAAGGCCACAAAAACGGGTGGGCTATTGCCTTGGGGGGTAGGGCTGGCCAACTTCGTCCGCCGGACTCGGAATGCCGCGAGACTTTGTGAGGGGCCTCCGTGCACAAAAAATAGGCTGCAGAAAAAGCCGCGCCCAAAAATAACCGCCTGAAGGCCGGGGCGCCAAGTTCGTCCAGCGGAAAAAGGAGACAAAAACGGGTGGGCTATAGCCTTGGGGGGTGGGGCTGGCCAACTTCGTCCGCCGGACTCGGAATGCCGCGAGACTTTGCGAGGGGCCTCCGTGTGCCAAAAATAGGCCGCGGGCAAATCCGTACCCAAAAATAACCGCCCAAAGGACGTGGCGCCAAGTTCGTCCAGCGGAAAAAGGCCACAAAAACGGGTGGGCTATAGCCTTGGGGGTTGGGGCTCGCCAACTTCGTCCGCCGGACTCGGAATGCCGCGAGTCTTTGCGAGGGGCCTCCGTGTGACAAACATAGGACGCGGACAAAGCCACACCAAAAAATAACCGCCCGAAGACCGGGCCGCCAAGTTCGTCCAGAGCAAAAAGGCCACAAAAACGGGTGGGCTATAGCCTTGGGTGGTGGGGCTGGCCAACTTCGTCCACCAGACTCGGAATGCCGCGAGACTTTGGGAGGGCCCTCCGTGTGCCAAACATAAGATGTGGAAAAAGCCGCGCCCAAAAATAACCGCCCGAAGGCCGGGGAGCCAAGTTCGTCCAGCGCAAAAGGGCCACAAAAACGGGTGGGCTATAGCCTTGGGGGGTGGGGCTGGCCAACTTCGTCCGCCGGACTCGGAATGCCGCGAGAATTTATGAGGGTCCTTCGTGTGCCAAACATAGGCCGCGGGCAAAGCCGCGCCCAAAAATAACCGCCCGAAGGCCGGGGCGCCAAGTTCGTCCAGCGCAAAAAGGCCACAAAAACGGTGGGCTATAGCCTTGGGGGGTGGGGCTGGCCCACTTCGTCTGCCAGACTTGGAATGCTGCGAGACTTTGCGAGGCGCCTAAGTGTGCCAAAAATAGGCAGCGGGCAAAGCCGTGTCCAAAAATAAACGCCCGAAGGCCGGGGCGCCAAGTTCGTCCAGCAGAAAAAGGCCACAAAAACGGGTGGGCTATAGCCTTGGGGGGTGGGGCTGGCCAACTTCATCCGCCGGACTCGGAATGACGCGAGACTTTGCGAGGGTCCTTCGTGTGCCAAACATAGGCCGCGGGCAAAGCCGCGCCCAAAAATAACCGCCCGAAGGCCGGGGCGCCAAGGTCGTCCAGCGCAAAAAGGCCACAAAAACGGTGGGCTATAGCCTTGGGGGGTGGGGCTGGCCAACTTCGTCCGCTGGACTCGGAATGCCGAGAGACTTTGCGAGGGGCCTTCATGTGCCAAACATAGGTTGCGGGCAAAGCCGCGACCAAAAATAACCGCCCGAAGGCCGGGGCGCCAAGTTCGTCCAGCGCAAAAAGGCCACAAAAACGGGTGGGCTATTGCCTTGGGGGGTGGGGCTGCCCAATTTCGTCCGCCAGACTCGGAATGCCGCGAGACTTTTCGAGGGGCCTCCGTAACCCAAACATAGGCCGCGGGCAAAGCCGCGCCGAAAAATAACCGCCCGAAGGCCGGGGCGCCAAGTTCGACCAGCGCAAAAAGGCCACAAAAACGGTGGGCTATAGCCTTGGGGGGTGGGGCTGGCCAACTTCGTCCGCCGGACTCGGAATGCCGCAAAAATTTACGAGGGGCCTCCGTGTGCCAAAAATAGGCTGCGGGCAAAGATGCACCCAAAAATAACAGCCCGAAGGCCGGGGCGCCAAGTTCGTCCAGCGCAAAAAGGAGACAAAAACGGGTGGGCTATAGCCTTGGGGGGTGGGGCTGGCCAACTTCATCCGCCCGACTCGGAATGCCGCGAGACTTTACGAGGGGCCTTCGTGTGCCAAACATAAGGCCGTGGGCAAAGCCGCGCCCAAAAATAACCACCCGAAGGCCCGGGCGCCAAGTTCGTCCAGCGCAAAAAGGCCACAAAAACGGGTGGCTTATAGCCTTGGGGGGTGGGGCTGGCCAACTTCGTCCGCCGGACTCGGAATGCCGTGAGACTTTATGAGCGGCCTCCGTGTGCCAATCATAGGATGCGGGCTAAGCCGTAACCAAAAATAACCGCCCGAAGGCCGGGATGCCAAGTTCGTCCAGCGCAAAATGGCCACAAAAACGGGTGGGCTATAGCCTTGGAGGGTGGGGCTGGCCAACTTCCTCCGCCGGACTCTGAATGCCGCGAGACTTTGCGAGGGGCCTCCATGTGCCAAAAATAGGCCGCGGGCAAAGCCGCGCCCAAAAATAACAGCCCCAATGCCGGGTTGCCAAGTTCGTCCAGCGGAAAAAGGACACAAAAACGGGTGGGCTATAGCCTTGGGGGGTTGGGCTGGCCAACTTCGTCCGCGGGACTCGGAATGCCGCGAGACATAGCGAGGGGCCTCCATGTGCCAAAAATAGGACGCGGGTAATGCCGCGCTCAAAAATAACCGCCCGAAGGCCGGGGCGCCAAGTTCGTCCTGCGCAAAAAGGCCACAAAAATGGGTGGGCTATAGCCATGGGGGGTGGGGCTGGCCAACTTCGTCCGTCGGACTCGGAATGCCGCGAGACTTGGCGAGGGGCCTCCGTGTGCCAAAAATAGGCCGCGGGCAAACCCGCACCCAAAAATAACTGACCGAAGGCCGGGGCGCCTAGTTCGTCCAGCGCAAAAAGGCCACAAAAACGGGTGGGCTATAGCCTTGGGGGGTGGGGCTGGCCAACTTCCTCCGCCGGACTCGGAATGCCGCGAGACTTTGCGAGGGGCCTCCATGTGCCAAAAATAGGCCGCGGGCAAAGCCGCGCCCAAAAATAACTGCCCGAATTCCGGGTTGCCAAGTTCGTCCAGCGGAAAAAGGCCACAAAAACGGGTGGGCTATAGCCTTGGGGGGTTGGGCTGGCCAACTTCGTCCGCCGGACTCGCAATGCCGCGAGGCTTTGTGAGGGGCCTCCGTGTGCCAAACATAGGCCGAGGCAAAGCCACACCAAAAAATAACCGCCCGAAGGCCGGGGCGCCAAGTTCGTCCAGCGCAAAAAGGCCACAAAAACGGGTGGGCTATAACCTTGGGGGGTGGGGCTGGCAAACTTCATCCGCCGGACTCGGAATGCCGCGAGACTTTACGAGGGGACTCCGTGTGCCAAAAATAGACCGCGGGCAAAGTCGTCCCCAAAAATAACCGCCCGAAGCCCGGGGCGCCAAGTTCGTCCAGCGCAAAAAGGCCACAAAAACGGTTGGGCTATAGCGTTGGGGGGTGGGGCTGGCCAACTTCGTCCGCCGGACTCGGAATACCGCGACACTTTACGACGGGACTCCGTGTGCCAAACATAGGCCGCGGGCAAAGCCGTGCCCAAAAATAACCGCCCGAAGGCCGTGGCGCCAAGTTCGTCCAGCGCAAAAAGGCCACAAAAACGGTTGGGCTATAGCCTTGGGGGGTGGGGCTGGCCAACTTCATCTGCCGGACTCGGAATGCCGCGAGGCTTTGCGAGGGGCCTCCATGTGCGAAACATAGGCTGCGGGCAAAGCCGCACCTAAAAATAACAGCCCGAAGGCCTGGGTGTCAAGTTCGTCCAGCGGAAAAAGGCCACAAAAACAGGTGGGCTATAGCCTTGGGGGGTGGGGCTGGCCAACTTCGTCCGCCGGACTCGGAATGCCGCGAGACATAGCGAGGGGCCTCCATGTGCCAAAAATAGGACGCGGGTAATGCCGCGCCCAAAAATAACCGCCCGAAGGCCGGGGCGCCAAGTTCGTCCTGCGCAAAAAGGCCACAAAAATGGGTGGGCTATAGCCATGGGGGGTGGGGCTGGCCAACTTCGTCCGTCGGACTCGGAATGCCACGAGACTTGGCGAGGGGCCTCCGTGTGCCAAACATAGGCCGCGGGCAAACCGTGCCCAAAAATAACCGCTCGAAGGCCGTGGCGCCAAGTTCATCCAGCGCAAAAAGGCCACAAAAACGGGTGGGCTATATCCTTGGGGGGTGGGGCTGGCCAACTTCGTCCGCCGGACGCGGAATGCCGCGAGACTTGGCGAGGGGCCTCCGTGTACCAAACATAGGCCACGGGCAAAGCCGCACCCAAAAATAACCGCCTGAAGGCCGGGGCGCCAAGTTCGTCCAGCGGAAAAAAGCCACAAAAACGGTTGGGCTATAGCCTTGGGGCGTGGGGCTGGCCCACTTCGTCCGCCGGACTCGGAATGCCGCGAGACTTTGCGAGGGGACTCCGTGTGCCAAACATAGGCCGCGGGCAAACCGCGCCCAAAAATAACCGCTCGAAGGCCGTGGCGCCAAGTTCATCCAGCGCAAAAAGGCCACAAAAACGGGTGGGCTATATCCTTGGGGGGTGGGGCTGGCCAACTTTGTCCGCCGGACTCGGAATGCCGCGAGACTCTGCGAGGGGCCTCCGTGTGCCAAACATAGGCCGCGGGTAAAGCCGCGACCAAAAATAACAGCCCGAAGGATGTGGCGCCAAGTTCGTCCAACGGAAAAAGGCCACAAAAACGGGTGGGCTATAGCCTTGGGGGGTGGGGCTGGCCAACTTCGTCCGTCGGACTCGGAATGCCGCGAGACTTGGCGAGGGGCCTCCGTGTGCCAAAAATAGGCCACGGGCAAACCCGCACCCAAAAATAACTGACCGAAGGCCGGGGCGCCAAGTTCATCCAGCGGAAAAAGGCCACAAAAACGGGCGGGCTATAGCCTTGGGGGGTGGGGCCGGCCAACTTCGTCCGCCGGACGCGGAATGCCGCGAGACTTTGCGAGGGGCCTCCGTGTGCCAAACATACGCCGCGGGAAAAGCCGCGCCAAAAAATAACCGCCCGAAGGCTGGGGCGGCTAGTTCGTCCAGCGCAAAAAGGCCACAAACACGGGTGGGCTATATCCTTGGGGGGTGGGGCTGGCCAACTTTGTCCGCCGGACTCGGAATGCCACGAGACTCTGCGAGGGGCCTCCGTGTGCCAAACATAGGCCGCGGGTAAAGCCGCGCCCAAAAATAACAGCCCGAAGGACGTGGCGCCAAGTTCGTCCAGCAGAAAAAGGCCACAAAAACGGGTGGGCTATAGCCTTGGGGGTGGGGCTGGCCAACTTCGTCCGCCGGACTCGGAATGCCGTGAGACTTTGTGACGGGCCTCTGTGTGACAAACATAGGCCGCGGTCAAAGCCGCGCCCAAAAATAACCGCCCAAAGGCCGGGGTGTCAAGTTCGTCCAGCGGAAAAAGGCCACAAAAACGGGTGGGCTATAGCCTTGGGGGGTAGGGCTGGCCAACTTCGTCCGCCGGACTCGGAATGCCGCGAGACTTTGCGAGGGGCCTCCGTGTGCCAACCATATGCTGCGGGCAAAGCCGCTCCCAAAAATAACCGCCCGAAGGCCGGTGCACCATGTTCGTCCAGCGGAAAAAGACCACAAAAACGGGTGGGCTATAGCCTTGGGGGGTGGGGCTGGCCAACTTCGTCCGCCGGACTCGGAATGCCGCGAGACTTTGCGAGGGGCCTCCGTGTGCCAAACATAGGCCGCGGGTAAAGCCGCGACCAAAAATAACAGCCCGAAGGACGTGGCGCCAAGTTCGTCCAGCGGAAAAAGGCCACAAAAACGGGTGGGCTATAGCCTTGGGGGGTGGGGCTGGCCAACTTCGTCCGTCGGACTCGGAACGCCGCGAGACTTTGTGAGGGGGCTCCGTGTGCCAAACATAGGCCGCGGGCAAAGCCGCGCCCAAAAATAACAGCCCGAATGCCGGGGTGCCAAGTTCGTCCAGCGGAAAAAGGCCACAAAAACGGGTGGGCTATAGCCTTGGGGGGTTGGGCTGGCCAACTTCGTCCGCCGGACTCGGAATGCCGCGAGGCTTTGCGAGGGGCCTCCGTGTGCCAAACATAGGCCGAGCCAAAGCCACGCCAAAAAATAACCGCCCGAAGGCCGGGGCGCCAAGTTCGTCCAGCGCAACAAGGCCACAAAAACGGGTGGGCTATAACCTTGGGGGGTGGGGCTGGCCAACTTCATCCGCCGGACTCGGAATGCCGTGAGACTTTGCGAGGGGACTCCGTGTGCCAAAAATAGACCGCGGGCAAAGTCGCCCCCAAAAATAACCGCCCAAAGGCCGGGGCGCCAAGTTCGTCCAGCGCAAAAAGGCCACAAAAACGGGTGGGCTATAGCGTTGGGGGGTGGGGCTGGCCAACTTCGTCCGCCGGACTCGGAATACCGTGAGACTTTACGAGGGGACTCCGTGTGCCAAACATAGGCCGCGGGCAAAACCGCGTCCAAAAATAACCGCCGGAAGGCCGTGGCGCCAAGTTCGTCCAGTGCAAAAAGGCCACAAAAACGGTTGGGCCATAGCCTTGGGGGGTGGGGCTGGCCAACTTCATCTGCCGGACTCGGAATGCCGCGAGGCTTTGCGAGGGGCCTCCATGTGCCAAACATAGGCTGCGGGCAAAGCCGTGCCTAAAAATAACCGCCCGAAGGCCTGGGTGTCAAGTTCGTCCAGCGGAAAAAGGCCACAAAAACAGGTGGGCTATAGCCTTGGGGGGTGGGGCTGGCCAACTTCGTCCGCCGGACTCGGAATGCCACGAGACTTTGCGAGGGGCCTCCGTGTACCAAACATAGTCCGCGGGCAAAGCCGCACCCAAAAATAACCGCCTGAAGGCCGGGGCGCCAAGTTCGTCAAGCGGAAAATGGCCACAAAAACGGTTGGGCTATAGCCTTGGGGCGTGGGGCTGGCCGACTTCGTCCGCCGGACTCGGAATGCCGCGAGACTTTACGAGGGGCCTCCGTGTGCCAAAAATGGACCGCGGACAAAGCCGTACCCAAAAATAACCTCCCGAAGGCCAGGGCGCCAAGTTCATCCAACGGAAAAAGGCTACAAAAACGGGTGGGCTATAGCCTTGGGGGGTGGGGCTGGATAACTTCGTCCGCCGGACTCGGAACGCCACGAGACTTTGCGAGGGGACTCCGTGTGCCAAACATAGGCCGCGGGCAAAGCCGCGCCTAAAAATAACCGCCCGAAGGCCGTGGCGCCAAGTTCGTCCAGCGCAAAAAGGCCACAAAAACGGGTGGGCTATATCCTTGGGGGGTGGGTCTGGCAAATTTGTCCGCCGGACTCGGAATGCTGCGAGACTCTTCGAGGGGCCTCCGTGTGCCAAACATAGGCCGCGGGTAAAGCCGCGACCAAAAATAACAGCCCGAAGGACGTGGCGCCAAGTTCGTCCAGCAGAAAAAGGCCACAAAAACGGGTGGGCTATAGCCTTGGGGGTGGGGCTGGCCAACTTCGTCCGCCGGACTCGGAATGCCGTGAGACTTTGTGACGGGCCTCTGTGTGACAAACATAGGCCGCGGTCAAAGCCGCGCCCAAAAATAACCGCCCAAAGGCCGGGGTGTCAAGTTCGTCCAGCGGAAAAAGGCCACAAAAACGGGTGGGCTATAGCCTTGGGGGGTAGGGCTGGCCAACTTCGTCCGCCGGACTCGGAATGCCGCGAGACTTTGCGAGGGGCCTCCGTGTGCCAACCATATGCTGCGGGCAAAGCCGCTCCCAAAAATAACCGCCCGAAGGCCGGTGCACCATGTTCGTCCAGCGGAAAAAGACCACAAAAACGGGTGGGCTATAGCCTTGCGGGGTGGGGCTGGCCAACTTCGTCCGCCGGACTCGGAATGCCGCGAGACTTTGCGAGGGGCCTCCGTGTGCCAAACATAGGCCGCGGGTAAAGCCGCGACCAAAAATAACAGCCCGAAGGACGTGGCGCCAAGTTCGTCCTGCGGAAAAAGGCCACAAAAACGGGTGGGCTATAGCCTTGGGGGGTGGGGCTGGCCCATTTCGTCCACCGGACTCGGAATGCCGTGAGACTTTGCGACGGGCCTCCGTGTGACAAACATAGGCCATGGTCAAAGCCGCGCCCAAAAATAAACGCCCGAAGGCCGGGGCGCCAAGTTCGTCCAGCGGAAAAAGGCTACAAAAACGGGTGGGCTATAGCCTTGGGGGGTGGGGCTGGCCAACTTCGTCCGCTGGACACGGAATGTCGTGAGACTTTACGAGGGGCCTCCGTGTACAAAACTTAGGCCGCGGTCAAAGCCGCGCCCAAAAATAACCGCCCGAAGGCCGGGGCGCCAAGTTCGTCCAGCGCAAAAAGGCCACAAAATCGGGTGGGCTATAGCCTTGGGGGGTGGGGCTGGCCAACTTCGTCCGCCGGACTCGGAATGCCGCGAGACTTTGCAAGGGCCTCCATGTGCTAAAAATAGGCCGCGGGCAAAGCCGCGCCCAAAAACAACCACCCGAAGGCCGGGGCGCCAAGTTCGTCCAGCGCAAAAAGGCCACAAAAACGGGTGGGCTAAAGACTTGGGGGGTGGGGCTTGCCAACTTTGTCCGCCGGACTCAGAATGCCGTGAGACTTTGCGAGTGGCCTCCGTGTGACAAAAATAGGCTGCGGGCACAGCCGCGCCCAAAAATAAACGCCCGAAGGCCGGGGCGCCAAGTTCGTCCAGCGGAAAAAGGCCACAAAAACGGGTGGGCTATAGCCTTGGGGGGTGGGGCTGGCCAACTTCGTCTGACGGACTCGGAATGCCGCGAGACTTTGCGAGGGGCCTCTCTGGGACATACATAGGCCGCGGGCAAAGCCGCACCCAAAAATAACAGCCCGAAGGCCGTGGCGCCAGGTTCGTCCAGCGCAAAAAGGCCACAAAACCGGGTGGGCTATAGCCTTGGGGGGTGGGGCTGGCCAACTTCGTCCGCCGGACTCGGAATGCCGCGAGACTTTGCGAGGGGCCTCTGTGTGCCAAACATATGCCGCGGACAAAGCCGCTCCCAAAAATAACCACCCGAAGGCCGGTGCGCCATGTTCGTCCAGCGGAAAAAGGCCACAAAAACGGGTGGGCTATAGCCTTGGGGGGTGGGGCTGGCCAACTTCGTCCGCCGGACTCGGAATGCCGCGAGACTTTGCGAGGGTCCTTCGTGTGCCAAAAATAGGCCGCGGGCAAAGACGCGCCCAAAAATAACCCCCCAAAGGCTGGGGCGCCAAGTTCGTCCAGCGGAAAAAGGCCACCAAAACGGGTGGGCTATAGCCTTGGGGGGTGGGGCTGGCCAACTTCGTCCGCCGGACTCGGAAGGACGCGAGACTTTGCGACGGGTCTCCGTGTGCCAAACATAGGCCGCGGGCAGAGCCACGCCCAAAAATAACCGCCCGAAGGCCGGGGCGCCAAGTTCGTCCAGCGGAAAAAGTCCACAAAAATGGGTGCGCTATAGCCTTGGGGGGTAGGGCTGGCCAACTTCGTCCGCCGGACTCGGAATGCCGGAAGACTTTGCGAGGGGCCTCCATGTGCCAAAAATAGGCCGCGGGCAAAGCTGTACCCAAAAATAACCGCCCGAAGGCCGGGGCGCCTAGTTCGTCCAGCGGAAAAAGGCCACAAAAACGGGTGGGCTATAGCCCTGGGGGGTGGGGCTGGCCAACTTCGTCCGCCGGACTCGGAATGCCGCGAGACTTTGCGAGGGGCCTCCGTGTGCCCAACATAGGCCGCGGGCTAAGCCGCACCCAAAAAATAACCTCCCAAAGGCCGTGGCGCCAAGTTCGTCCAGCGCAAAAAGGCCACAAAAACGGGTGGGCTATAGCCTTGGGGGGTGGGGCTGGCCAACTTCGTCCGCCGGACTCGGAATGCCGCGAGACTTTGCGAGGGGCCTCCTTGTGCCAAACATAGGCCACGGGCGAAGCCGCTCCCAAAAATAACCGCCCGAAGGCCGGCGCGCCATGTTTGTCCAGCGGAAACAGGCCACAAAAACGGGTGGGCTATAGCCTTGGGGGGTGGGGCAGGCCAACTTCGTCCTCCGTACTCGGAATGCCGCGAGACTTTGCGAGGGGCCTCCGTGTGCCAAAAATAGGCCGCGGGCAAAGACGCGCCCAAAAACAACCCCCCAAAGGCCGGGGCGCCAAGTTCGTCCAGCGGAAAAGGGCCACCAAAACGGGTGGGCTATAGCCTTGGGGGGTAGGGCTGGCCAACTTCGTCCGCCGGACTCGGAATGCCGGAAGACTTTGCGAGGGGCCTCCATGTGCCAAAAATATGCCGCGGGCAAAGCTGTACCCAAAAATAACCGCCCGAAGGCCGGGGCGCCTAGTTCGTCCAGCGGAAAAAGGCCACAAAAACGGGTGGGCTATAGCCTTGAGGGGGTGGGGCTGGCCAACTTCGTCCGCCGGACTCTGAATGCCGCGAGACTTTGCGAGGGGCCTCCGTGTGCCAAACATAGGCTGCAGGCAAAGCCGCACCTAAAAATAAACGCCCGAAGGCCTGGGTGTCAAGTTCGTCCAGCGGAAAACGGCAACAAAAACGGGTGGGCTATAGCCTTGGGGGGTGGGGCTGGCCAACTTCGTCCGCCGGACTCGGAATGCCACGAGAATATGCGAGGGGACTCTGTGTACCAAACATAGGCCGCGGGAAAAGCCGCACCCAAAAATAACCGCCTGAAGGCCGGGGCGCCAAGTTCGTCCAGCGCAAAAAGGCCACAAAAACAGGTGGGCTATAGCCTTGGGGGGTGGGGCTGGCCCACTTCGTCCGCGGGACATGGAATGCCGCGAGACTTTGCGAGGGGCCTCCGTGTGCCAAACATAGGCTGCAGGCAAAGCCGCGCCTAAAAATAACCGCCCGAAGGCCTGGGTGTCAAGTTCGTCCAGCGGAAAACGGCAACAAAAACGGTTGGGCTATAGCCTTGGGGCGTGGGGCTGGCCAACTTCGTCCGCCGGACTCGGAATGCCGGAAGACTTTGCGAGGGGCCTCCATGTGCCAAAAATATGCCGCGGGCAAAGCTGTACCCAAAAATAACCGCCCGAAGGCCGGGGCGCCTAGTTCGTCCAGCGGAAAAAGGCCACAAAAACGGGTGGGCTATAGCCTTGAGGGGGTGGGGCTGGCCAACTTCGTCCGCCGGACTCTGAATGCCGCGAGACTTTGCGAGGGGCCTCCGTGTGCCAAACATAGGCTGCAGGCAAAGCCGCACCTAAAAATAAACGCCCGAAGGCCTGGGTGTCAAGTTCGTCCAGCGGAAAACGGCAACAAAAACGGGTGGGCTATAGCCTTGGGGGGTGGGGCTGGCCAACTTCGTCCGCCGGACTCGGAATGCCACGAGAATATGCGAGGGGACTCTGTGTACCAAACATAGGCCGCGGGAAAAGCCGCACCCAAAAATAACCGCCTGAAGGCCGGGGCGCCAAGTTCGTCCAGCGCAAAAAGGCCACAAAAACAGGTGGGCTATAGCCTTGGGGGGTGGGGCTGGCCCACTTCGTCCGCGGGACATGGAATGCCGCGAGACTTTGCGAGGGGCCTCCGTGTGCCAAACATAGGCTGCAGGCAAAGCCGCGCCTAAAAATAACCGCCCGAAGGCCTGGGTGTCAAGTTCGTCCAGCGGAAAACGGCAACAAAAACGGTTGGGCTATAGCCTTGGGGCGTGGGGCTGGCCAACTTCGTCCGCCGGACTCGGAATGCCGTGAGACTTTACGAGGGGCCTCTGTGTGCCACATATGGACCGTGGGCAAAGCCGCGCCCAAAAATAACAGCCCGAAGGCCGGGGCGCCAAGTTCGTCCAGCGGAAAAAGGCCACAAAAACGGGTGGGCTATAGCCTTGGGGGGTGGGGCTGGCCCACTTCGTCCGCCGGACTTGGAATGCCACGAGACTTTGCGAGGGGCCTCCGTGTCCCAAACATGGAGTGCAGGCAAAGCCGCGCCTAAAAATAACCGCCCGAAGGCCTGGGTGTCAAGTTCGTCCAGCGGAAAACGGCAACAAAAACGGGTGGGCTATAGCCTTGGGGGGTGGGGCTGTCCAACTTCGTCCGCCGGACTCGGAATGCCACGAGAATATGAGAGGGGACTCCGTGTGCCAAACATAGGCCGCGTGCAAATCCGCGCCCAAAAATAACCGCCCGAAGGCCGAGGCGCCAAGTTCGTCCAGCGCAAAAAGGCCACAAAAACGGGTGGGCTATAGCCTTGGGGGGTGGGGCTGGCCCTCTTCGTCCGCCGGACTTGGAATGCCGCGAGACTTTGCGAGGGGACTCTGTGTACCAAACATAGGCCGCGGGCAAAGCCGCACCGAAAAATAACCGCCTGAAGGCCGGGGCGCCAAGTTCGTCCATCGCAAAAAGGCCACAAAAACGGGTGGGCTATAGCCTTGGGGGGTGGGGCTGGCCCACTTCGTCCGCCGGACTTGGAATGCCGTGAGACTTTGCGAGGGGCCTCCGTGTACCAAACATAGGCCGCGGGCAAAGCCGCGCCCCAAAATAACCGCCCGATGACCAGGGCCCCAAGTTCGACCAGCGGAAAAAGGCCACCAAAACGGGTGGGCTATAGCCTTGGGGGGTGGGGCTAGCCAACTTCGTCCGCCGGACTCGGAATGCCGCGAGACTTTGCGAGGGGCCTCCGTGTGAAAAACATAGGCCGCGGGCGAAGCCGCGCCCAAAAATAACAACCCGAAGGCCGGGGTATCAAGTTCGTGCAGCGGAAAAAGGCCACAAAAACGGGTGGGCTACAGCCTTGGGGGGTGGGGCTGGCCAACTTCGTCCGCCGGACTCGGACTGTCGCGAGACTTTGCGAGGGGCCTCCGTGTGCCACACATAGACCGTGGGCAAAGCCGTACCCAAAAATAACAGCCCGAAGGCCGGGGCGCCAAGTTCGTCCAACGCAAAAAGGCCACCAAAACGGGTGGGCTATATCCTTGGGGGGTGGGGCTGGCCAACTTTGTCCGCCGGACTCGGAATGCCGCGAGACTCAGCGAGGGGCCTCCGTGTGCCAAACATTGGCCGCGGCTAAAGCCGCGCCCAAAAATAACCGCCCGAAGGAAGTGGCGCCAAGTTCGTGCAGCGGAAAAAGGCCACAAAAACGGGTGGGCTATAGCCTTGCGGGGTGGGGCTGGCCAACTTCATCCGCCGGACTCGGAATGCCGCGAGACTTTGCAAGGGGCCTCCGTGTGCCAAACATAGGCCGCGGGCAAAGTCGCGTCCAAAAATAACCTCCCTAAGGCCGGGGCGCCAAGTTCGTCCAGCGCAAAAAGACCACAAAAACGATTGGGCTATAGCCTTGGGGGGTGGGGCTGGCCAACTTCATCCGCTGGACTCGGAATGCCGGGAGACCTTGCGAGGGGCCTCCGTGTGCCAAAAATAGGCCGCGGGAAAAGCCGCGCCCAAAAATAACCACCCGAAGGCCAGGGCGCCAAGTTCGTCCAACTCAAAAAGGCTACAATAACGGGTGGGCTATAACCTTGGGGGGTGGGGCTGGCCGACTTCGTCCGCCGGACACGGAATGCCACGAGACTTTGCGAGGGGCCTCCATGTGCCAAACATAGGCCGCGGGCAAAGCCGCACCCAAAAATAACCGCCTGACGGCCGGCGCGCCAAGTTCGTGCAGCGCAGAAAGGCCACAAAAACGGTTGGGCTATAGCCTTGCGGGGTGGGGCTGGCCAACTTCATTCGCCGGACTCGGAATGCCGCGAGACTTTGCGAGGGGCCTCCGTGTGCCAAAAATAGGCCGCGGGCAAAGTCGCGTCCAAAAATAACCGCCCTAAGGCCGGGGCGCCAAGTTCGTCCAGCACAAAAAGACCACAAAAACGGGTGGGCTATAGCCTTGCGGGGTGGGGCTGGCCAACTTCATTCGCCGGACTCAGAATGCCGCGAGACTTTGCGAGGGGCCTCCGTGTGCCAAAAATAGGCCGCGGGCAAAGTCGCGTTCAAAAATAACCGCCCTAAGGCCGGGGCGCCAAGTTCGTCCAGCGCAAAAAGACCACAAAAACGATTAGGCTATAGCCTTGGGGGGTGGGGCTGGCCAACTTCATCCGCTGGACTCGGAATGCCGGGAGACCTTGCGAGGGGCCTCCGTGTGCCAAAAATAGGCCGCGGGAAAAGCCGCGCCCAAAAATAACCACCCGAAGGCCGGGGCGCCAAGTTCGTCCAACACAAAAAGGCTACAATAACGGGTGGGCTATAACCTTGGGGGGTGGGGCTGGCCGACTTCGTCCGCCGGACTCGGAATGCCGCGAGACTTTGCGAGGGGCCTCCGTGTGCCACACATAGACCGTGGGCAAAGCCGTACCCAAAAATAACAGCCCGAAGGCCGGGGCGCCAAGTTCGTCCAACGCAAAAAGGCCACCAAAACGGGTGGGCTATATCCTTGGGGGGTGGGGCTGGCCAACTTTGTCCGCCGGACTCGGAATGCCGCGAGACTCAGCGAGGGGCCTCCGTGTGCCAAACATAGGCCGCGGCTAAAGTCGCGTCCAAAACTAACCGCCCTAAGGCCGGGGCGCCAAGTTCGTCCAGCGCAAAAAGACCACAAAAACGGGTGGGCTATATCCTTGGGGGATGGGGCTGGCCAACTTTGTCCGCCGGACTCGGAATGCCGCGAGACTCAGCGAGGGGCCTCCGTGTGCTAAACATAGGCCGCGGCTAAAGCCGCGCCCAAAAATAACCGCCCGAAGGACGTGGCGCCAAGTTCGTGCAGCGGAAAAAGGCCACAAAAACGGGTGGGCTATAGCCTTGCGGGGTGGGGCTGGCCAACTTCATCCGCCGGACTCGGAATGCCGCGAGACTTTGCGAGGGGCCTCCGTGTGAAAAACATAGGCCGCGGGCGAAGCCACGCCCAAAAATAACAACCCGAAGGCCGGAGTGTCAAGTTCGTCCAGCGGAAAAAGGCCACAAAAACGGGTGGGCTACAGCCTTGGGGGGTGGGGCTGGCCAACTTCGTCCGCCGGACTCGGAATGTCGCGAGACTTTGCGAGGGGCCTCCGTGTGCCACACATAGACCGTGGGCAAAGCCGTACCCAAAAATAACAGCCCGAAGGCCGGGGCGCCAAGTTCGTCCAACGCAAAAAGGCCACCAAAACGGGTGGGCTATATCCTTGGGGGGTGGGGCTGGCCAACTTTGTCCGCCGAACTCGGAAGGCCGCGAGACTCAGCGAGGGGCCTCCGTGTGCCAAACATAGGCCGCGGCTAAAGTCGCGTCCAAAAATAACCGCCCTAAGGCCGGGGCGCCAAGTTCGTCCAGCGCAAAAAGACCACAAAAACGGGTGGGCTATATCCTTGGGGGGTGGGGCTGGCCAACTTTGTCCGCCGGACTCGGAATGCCGCGAGACTCAGCGAGGGGCCTCCGTGTGCTAAACATAGGCCGCGGCTAAAGCCGCGCCCAAAAATAACCACCCGAAGGACGTGGCGCCAAGTTCGTGCAGCGGAAAAAGGCCACAAAAACGGGTGGGCTATAGCCTTGCGGGGTGGGGCTGGCCAACTTCATCCGCCTGACTCGGAATGCCGTGAGACTTTGCGAGGGGCCTCCGTGTGCCAAAAATAGGCCGCGGGCAAAGTCGCGTCCAAAAATAACCGCCCTAAGGCCGGGGCGCCAAGTTCGTCAAGCACAAAAAGACCACAAAAACGGGTGGGCTATAGCCTTGCGGGGTGGGGCTGGCCAACTTCATTCGCCGGACTCGGAATGCCGCGAGACTTTGCGAGGCGCCTCCGTGTGCCAAAAATAGGCCGCGGGCAAAGTCGCGTCCAAAAATAACCGCCCTAAGGCCGGGGCGCCAAGTTCGTCCAGCACAAAAAGACCACAAAAACGGGTGGGCTATAGCCTTGCGGGGTGGGGCTGGCCAAATTCCTTCGCCGGACTCGGAATGCCGCGAGACTTTGCGAGGGGCCTCCGTGTGCCAAAAATAGGCCGCGGGCAAAGTCGCGTCCAAAAATAACCGCCCTAAGGCCGGGGCGCCAAGTTCGTCCAGCGCAAAATGACCACAAAAACGATTGGGCTATAGCCTTGGGGGGTGGGGCTGGCCAACTTCGTCCGCTGGACTCGGAATGCCGGGAGACCTTGCGAGGGGCCTCCGTGTGCCAAAAATAGGCCGTGGGAAAAGCCACGCCCAAAAATAACCACCCGAAGGCCGGGGCGCCAAGTTCGTCCAACGCAAAAAGGCTACAATAACGGGTGGGCTATAGCCTTGGGGCGTGGGGCTGGCCAACTTCGTCCGCCGGACTCGGAATGCCGCGAGACTTCGCTAGGGGCCTCTGTGTGCCAAAAATAGGCCGCGGGCAAAGTCGCGTCCAAAAATAACCGCCCTAAGGCCGGGGCGCCAAGTTCGTCCAGCGCAAAAAGGCCACAAAAACGGTTGGGCTATAGCCTTGGGGCATGGGGCTGGCCAACTTCGTCTGCCGGACTCGGAATGCCGCGAGACTCAGCGAGGGGCCTCCGTGTGCCAAACATAGGCCGCGGGCAAAGCTGTGCCCAAAATTAACCGCCCGAAGGCTGGGGCGCCAATTTCGTCCAGCGCAAAAACGCCGCAAAAACGGGTGGGTATAGTCTTGGGGGGTGGGGCCGGCCCACATCGTCCGCCGGACTCAGAATGCCACGAGACTTTGCGAGGGGCCTCCGTGTGCCAAAAATAGGCTGCGGGCAAAGCCGCGTCCAAAAATAACCGCCCGAAGGCCGTGGCGCCAAGTTCGTCCAGCGCAAAAAGGCCACAAAAATGGGTGGGCTATATCCTTGGGGGGTGGGGCTGGCCAACTTCGTCCGCCGGACTCGGAATGCCGCGAGACTTTGCGAGGGGCGTCCGTGTGCCAAAAATAGGCCGCGGCCAAAGTCGTGTCCAAAAATAACCGCCCTAAGGCCGGGGCACCAAGTTCGTCCAGCGCAAAAAGACCACAAAAACGATTGGGCTATAGCCTTGGGGGGTGGGGCTGGCCAACTTCGTCCGCTGGACTCGGAATGCCGCGAGACTCAGCGAGGGGCCTCCGTGTGCCAAACATAGGCCGTGGATAAAGCCGCGCGCAAAAATAACCGCCCGAAGGACTGGGCGCCAATTTCGTCCAGCGCAAAAACGCCGCAAAAACGGGTGGGTATAGTCTTGGGGGGTGGGGCCGGCCAACATCGTCCGCCGGACTCGGAATGCCGCGAGACTCAGCGAGGGGCCTCCGTGTGCCAAACATAGGCCGCGGGCAAAGCCGCGCCCAAAATTAACCGCCCGAAGGCCGGGGCGCCAAGTTCGTCCAGCGCAAAAAGGCCACAAAAACGGGTGGGCTATAGCCTTGGGGGGTGGGGCTGGCCAACTTCGTCCGCCGGACTCGGAACGCCGCGAGACTTTGCGAGGGGACTCCGTGTGCCAAACATAGGCCGCGGGCAAAGCCGCGCCCAGAAATAACCGCCCG
Organism: Citrus x limon; assembly: GCA_034663535.1. Taxonomy (NCBI): domain Eukaryota; kingdom Viridiplantae; phylum Streptophyta; class Magnoliopsida; order Sapindales; family Rutaceae; genus Citrus; species Citrus x limon. The sequence continues at coordinate 34,952,957 of CM067998.1, read as the reverse complement.
AAGGCCGTGGCGCCAAGTTCGTCCAGCGCAAAAAGGCCATAAAAACGGGTGGGCTATAGCCTTGGGGGGTGGGGCTGGCCAACTTCGTCTGCCGGACTCGGAATGCTGCGAGACTCAGCGAGGGTCCTCCGTGTGCCAAACATAGGCCGCGGGTAAAGCCGCGCCCAAAAATAACCACCCGAAGGACGTGGCGCCAAGTTCGTCCAGCGGAAAAAGGCCACAAAAACGGGTGGGCTATAGCCTTGGGGGGTGGGGCTGGCCAACTTCGTCCGCCGGACTCGGAATGCCGCGAGACTTTGCGAGGGGCCTCCGTGTGACAAAAATAGGCCGCGGGCAAAGTCGCGTCCAAAAATAACCGCCTGAAGGCTGGGGCGCCAAGTTCGTCCAGCGCAAAAAGGCCACAAAAACGGTTGGGCTCTAGCCTTGGGGGGTGGGGCTGGCCAACTTCGTCCGCCGGACTCGGAACGCCGCGAGACTTTGCGAGGGGACACCGTGTGCTAAACATAGGCCGCGGGCAAAGCCGCGCCCAAAAATAACAGCCCGAAGGCCGTGGCGCCAAGTTCGTCCAGCGCAAAAAAGGCCACAAAAACGGGTGGGCTATGTCCTTGGGGGGTGGGGCTGGCCAACTTCGTCCGCCGGACTCGGAACGCCGCGAGACTTTGCGAGGGGACACCGTGTGCCAAACATAGGCCGTGGGCAAAGCCGCGCCCAAAAATAACCCCCCGAAGGCCGTGGCGCCAAGTTCGTCCAGCGCAAAAAGGCCACAAAAACGGGTGGGCTATATCCTTGGGGGGTGGGGCTGGCCAACTTCGTCCGCCGGACTCGGAATGCCGCAAGACTTTGCGAGGGGCCTCCGTGTTACAAACATAGGCCGCGGGCAAAGCCGCGCCCAAAAATAACCGCCCGAAGGCCGGGGTGGCAAGTTCGTCCAGCGGAAAAAGGCCACAAAAACGGGTGGGCTATAGCCTTGGGGGGTGGGGCTGGCCAACTTCGTCCGCCGGACTCCGAATGCCGCGAGACTTTGCGAGGGGCCTCCGTGTGCCAAACATAGGCCGCGGGCAAAGCCGCGCAAAAAAAAAACCGACCGAAGGACTGGGCGCCAATTTCGTCCAGCGCAAAAACGCCGCAAAAATGGGTGGGTATAGTCTTGGGGGGTGGGGCCGGCCCACATCGTCCGCCGGACTCGGAATGCCGTGAGACTTTGCGAGGGGCCTCCGTGTGCCAAAAATAGGCCGCGGACAAAGCCGCGCCCCAAAATAACCGCCCGAAGACCAGGGCGCCAAGTTCGTCCAGCGGAAAAAGCCACAAAAACGGGTGGGCTATAGCCTTGCGGGGTGGGGCTGGCCAACTTCATCCGCCGGACTCGGAATGCCGCGAGACTCAGCGAGGGCCCTCCGTGTACCAAACTTAGGCCGCGGGTAAAGCCGCGCCCAAAAATAACCGCCCGAAGGACGTGGCGCCAAGTTCGTCCAGCGGAAAAAGGCCACAAAAACGGGTGGGCTATAGCCTTGGGGGGTGGGGCTGGCCAACTTCGTCCGCCGGACTCGGAATGCCGCAAGACTTTGCGAGGGGCCTCCGTTTTACAAACATAGGCCGCGGGCAAAGCCGCACCCAAAAATAACCGCCCGAAGGCCGGGGGTGGCAAGTTCGTCCAGCGGAAAAAGGCCACAAAAACGGGTGGGCTATAGCCTTGGGGGTGGGGCTGGCCAACTTCGTCCGCCGGACTCGGAACGCCGCGAGACTTTGCGAGGGGACACCGTGTGCCAAACATAGGCCGTGGGCAAAGCCGCGCCCAAAAATAACCCCCCGAAGGCCGTGGCGCCAAGTTCGTCCAGCGCAAAAAGGCCACAAAAACGGGTGGGCTATATCCTTGGGGGGTGGGGCTGGCCAACTTCGTCCGCCGGACTCGGAATGCCGCGACACTTTGCGAGGGGCCTCCGTGTGACAAACATAGGCCGCAGGCAAAGCCGCGCCCAAAAATAACCGCCCGAAGGCCGGGGTGGCAAGTTCGTCCAGCGGAAAAAGGCCACAAAAACGGGTGGGCTATAGCCTTGGGGGGTGGGGCTGGCCAACTTCGTCCGCCAGACTCCGAATGCCGCGAGACTTTGCGAGGGGCGTCCGTGTGCCAAACATAGGCCGCGGGCAAAGCCGCGCAAAAAAAAAACCGACCGAAGGACTGGGCGCCAATTTCGTCCAGCGCAAAAACGCCGCAAAAATGGGTGGGTATAGTCTTGGGGGGTGGGGCCGGCCCACATCGTCCGCCGGACTCGGAATGCCGTGAGACTTTGCGAGGGGCCTCCGTGTGCCAAAAATAGGCCGCGGACAAAGCCGCGCCCCAAAATAACCGCCCGAAGACCAGGGCGCCAAGTTCGTCCAGCGGAAAAAGCCACAAAAACGGGTGGGCTATAGCGTTGCGGGGTGGGGCTGGCCAACTTCATCCGCCGGACTCGGAATGCCACGAGACTTTGCGAGGGGCCTCCGTGTGCCAAAAATAGGCCGCGGGCAAAGTCGCGTCCAAAAATAACCGCCCTAAGGCCAGGGCACCAAGTTCGTCCCGCGCAAAAAGACCACAAAAACGATTGGGCTATAGCCTTGGGGGGTGGGGCTGGCCAACTTCGTCCGCTGGACTCGGAATGCCGCGAGACTCAGCGAGGGGCCTCCGTGTGCCAAACATAGGCCGTGGGTAAAGCCGTGCCCAAAAATAACTGCCCGAAGGACTGGGCGCCAATTTCGTCCAGCGCAAAAACGCCGCAAAAACGGGTGGGTATAGTCTTGGGGGGTGGGGCCGGCCAACATCGTCCGCCGGACTCGGAATGCCGCGAGACTCAGCGAGGGGCCTCCGTGTGCCAAACATAGGCCGCAGGTAAAGCCGCGCCCAAAAATAACTGCCCGAAGGACTGGGCGCCAATTTCGTCCAGCGCAAAAACGCCGCAAAAACGGGTGGGTATAGTCTTGGGGGGTGGGGCCGGCCAACATCGTCCGCCGGACTCGGAATGCCGCGAGACTCAGCGAGCGCCCTCCGTGTACCAAACTTAGGCCGCGGGTAAAGCCGCGCCCAAAAATAACTCCCCGAAGGCCGTGGCGCCAAGTTCGTCCAGCGGAAAAAGGCCACAAAAACGGGTGGGCTATAGCCTTGGGGGGTGGGGCTGGCCAACTTCGTCCGCCGGACTTGGAATGCCGCGAGACTTTGCGAGGGGCCTCCGTGTTACAAACATAGGCCGCGGGCAAAGCCGCGCCCAAAAATAACCGCCCGAAGGCCGGGGTGGCAAGTTCGTCCAGCGGAAAAAGGCCACAAAACCGGGTGGGCTATATCCTTGGTGGGTGGGGCTGGCCAACTTTGTCCGCCGGACTCGGAATGCCGCGAGACTCAGCGAGGGGCCTCCGTGTGCCAAACATAGGCCGCGGGTAAAGCCGCGCTCAAAAATAACTCCCCGAAGGCCGTGACGCCAAGTTCGTCCAGCGCAAAAAGGCCACAAAACCGGGTGGGCTATATCCTTGGTGGGTGGGGCTGGCCAACTTCGTCCGCCGGACTTGGAATGCCGCGAGACTTTGCGAGGGGCCTCCGTGTTACAAACATAGGCCGCGGGCAAAGCCGCGCCCAAAAATAACCGCCCGAAGGCCGGGGTGGCAAGTTCGTCCAGCGGAAAAAGGCCACAAAACCGGGTGGGCTATATCCTTGGTGGGTGGGGCTGGCCAACTTTGTCCGCCGGACTCGGAACGCCGCGAGACTTTGCGAGGGGACACCGTGTGCCAAACATAGGGCGCGGGCAAAGCCGCGCCCAAAAATAACTCCCCGAAGGCCGTGGCGCCAAGTTCGTCCAGCGCAAAAAGGCCACAAAACCGGGTGGGCTATATCCTTGGTGGGTGGGGCTTGCCAACTTTGTCCGCCGGACTCGGAATGCCGCGAGACTCAGCGAGGGGCCTCCGTGTGCCAAACATAGGCCGCGGGTAAAGCCGCGCTGAAAAATAACCGCCCGAAGGACGTGGCGCCAAATTCGTCCAGCGGAAAAAGGCCACAAAAACGGGTGGGCTATAGCCTTGGGGGATGGGGCTGGCCAACTTCGTCCGCCGGACTCGGAATGCCGCGACACTTTGCGAGGGGCCTCCGTGTGACAAACATAGGCCACGGGCAAAGCCGCGCCCAAAAATAACCGCCCGAAGGCCGGGGTGGCAAGTTCGTCCAGCGGAAAAAGGCCACAAAAACGGGTGGGCTATAGCCTTGGGGGGTGGGGCTGGCCAACTTCGTCCGCCGGACTCCGAATGCCGCGAGACTTTGCGAGGGGCCTACGTGTGCCAAACATAGGCCGCGGGCAAAGCCGCACAAAAAAATAACCGACCGAAGGACTGGGCGCCAATTTCGTCCAGCGCAAAAACGCCGCAAAAATGGGTGGGTATAGTCTTGGGGGGTGGGGCCGGCCCACATCGTCCGCCGGACTCGGAATGCCGCGAGACTTTGCGAGGGGCCTCCGTGTGCCAAAAATAGGCCGCGGACAACGCCGCGCCCCAAAATAACCGCCCGAAGACCAGGGCGCCAAGTTCGTCCAGCGGAAAAAGGCCACAAAAACGGGTGGGCTATAGCCTTGCGGGGTGGGGCTGGCCAACTTCATCCGCCGGACTCGGAATGCCGCGAGACTTTGCGAGGGGCCTCCGTGTGCCAAAAATAGGCCGCGGGCAAAGTCGCGTCCAAAAATAACCACCCTAAGGCCGGGGCGCCAAGTTCGTCCAGCGCAAAAAGACCACAAAAACGATTGGGCTATAGCCTTGGGGGGTGGGGCTGGCCAACTTCGTCCGCTGGACTCGGAATGCCGGGAGACCTTGCGAGGGGCCTCCGTGTGCCAAAAATAGGCCGCGGGAAAAGCCACGCCCAAAAATAACCACCCGAAGGCCGGGGCGCCAAGTTCGTCCAACGCAAAAAGGCTACAATAACGGGTGGGCTATAACCTTGGGGGGTGGGGCTGGCCGACTTCGTCCGCCGGACTCGGAATGCCGCGAGACTTTGCGAGGGGCCTCCATGTGCCAAACATAGGCCGCGGGCAAAGCCGCACCCAAAAATAACCGCCTGACGGCCGTGGCGCCAAGTTCGTGCAGCGCAGAAAGGCCACAAAAACGGTTGGGCTATAGCCTTGGGGCGTGGGGCTGGCCAATTTCGTCCGCCGGACTCGGAATGCCGCGAGACATTGCTAGGGGCCTCCGTGTGCCAAAAATAGGCCGCGGGCAAAGTCGCGTCCAAAAATAACCGCCCTAAGGCCGGGGCGCCAAGTTCGTCCAGCGGAAAAAGGCCACAAAAACGGGTGGGCTATAGCCTTGGGGGATTGGGCTGGCCAACTTCGTCCGCCGGACTCGGAATGCCGCGAGACTTTACGAGGGGCCCCCATGTGCCAAAAATAGGCCGCGGGCAAAGCCGCGCCCCAAAATAACCGCCCGAAGACCAGGGCCCCAAGTTCGTCCAGCGGAAAAAGGCCACAAAAACGGGTGGGCTATAGCCTTGGGGGGTGGGGCTGGCCAACTTCGTCCGCCGGACTCGGAATGCCGCGAGACTCTGCGAGGGGCCTCCGTGTGCCAAACATAGGCCGCGGGGAAAGCCGTGCAAAAAAATAACCGACCGAAGGACTGGGCGCCAATTTCGTCCAGCGCAAAAACGCCGCAAAAACGGGTGGGTATAGTCTTGGGGGATGGGGCCGGCCAACATCGTCCGCCGGACTCGGAAAGCCGCGAGACTTTGCGAGGGGCCTCCGTGTGCCAAACATAGGCCGCGGGCAACGCCACACAAAAAAATAACTGACCGAAGGACTGGGCGCCAATTTCGTCCAGCGCAAAAACGCCGCAAAAACGGGTGGGTATAGTCTTGGGGGGTGGGGCCGGCCCACATCGTCCGCCGGACTCGGAATGCCACGAGACTTTACGAGGGGCCTCCGTGTGCCAAAAATAGGCCGCGGGCAAAGCCGCGTCCAAAAATAACCGCCCGAAGGCCGTGGCGCCAAGTTCGTCCAGCGCAAAAAGGCCACAAAAACGGGTGGGCTATATCCTTGGGGGGTGGGGCCGGCCAACTTTGTCCGCCGGACTCGGAATGCCGCGAGACACAGCGAGGGGCCTCCGTGTGCCAAACATAGGCCGCGGGTAAAGCCGCGCACAAAAATAACCGCCCGAAGGACGTAGCGCCAAGTTCGTCCAGCGGAAAAAGGCCACAAAAACGGGTGGGCTATAGCCTTGGGGGGTGGGGCTGGCCAACTTCGTCCGCCCGACTCGGAATGCCGCGAGACTTTGCGAGGGGCCTCCGTGTGACAAACATAGGCTGCGGGCAAAGCCGCGCCCAAAAATAACCTCCCGAAGGCCGGGGTGTCAAGTTCGTCCAGCGGAAAAAGGCCACAAAAACGGGTGGGCTATAGCCTTGGGGGGTGGGCTGGCCAACTTCGTCCGCCGGACTCGGAACGCCGCGAGACTTTGCGAGGGGACTCCGTGTGCCAAACATAGGCTGCGGGCAAAGCCGCGCCCAGAAATAACCACCCGAAGGCCGTGGCGCCAAGTTCGTCCAGCGCAAAAAGGCCATAAAAACGGGTGGGCTATAGCCTTGGGGGGTGGGGCTGGCCAACTTCGTCTGCCGGACTCGGAATGCTGCGAGACTCAGCGAGGGTCCTCCGTGTGCCAAACATAGGCCACGGGTAAAGCCGCGCCCAAAAATAACCACCCGAAGGACGTGGCGCCAAGTTCGTCCAGCGGAAAAAGGCCACAAAAACGGGTGGGCTATAGCCTTGGGGGGTGGGGCTGGCCAACTTCGTCCGCCGGACTCGGAATGCCGCGAGACTTTGCGAGGGGCCTCCGTGTGACAAAGATAGGCCGCGGGCAAAGCCGCGCCCAAAAATAACCGCCCGAAGGCCGGGGTGTCAAGTTCGTCCAGCGGAAAAAGGCCACAAAAACGGGTGGGCTATAGCCTTGGGCGGTGGGGCTGGCCAACTTCGTCCGCCGGACTCGGAATGCCGCGAGACTTTGCGAGGGGCCTCCGTGTGACAAACATAGGCCACGGGCAATGCCGCGCCCAAAAATAACCGCCCGAAGGCCGGGGTGTCAAGTTCGTCCAGCGGAAAAAGGCCACAAAAACGGGTGGGCTATAGCCTTGGGGGATGGGGCTGGCCAACTTCGTCCGCCGGACTCGGAACGCCGCGAGATTTTGCGAGGGGACTCCGATTGCCAAACATAGGCCGCGGGCAATGCCGCGCCTAAAAATAACTGTCCGAAGGCCGGGGTGTCAAGTTCGTCCAGCGGAAAAAGGCCACAAAAACGGGTGGGCAATAGCCTGGGGGGGTGGGGCTGTCCAACTTCGTCCGCCGGACTCGGAATACCGCGAGACTTTGCGCGGGGACTCCGTGTGCCAAACATAGGCCACGGGTAAAGCCGCGCCCAAAAATAACCGCCCGAAGGCCGTGGCGCCAAGTTCGTCCAGCGCAAAAAGGCCACAAAAACGGTTGGGCTATAGCCTTGGGGGGTGGGGCAGGCCAACTTCATCCGCCGGACTCGGATTGCCGCGAGACTTTCCGAGGGGCCTCCGTGTGCCAAACATTGGCTGCGGTCAAAGCCGCGCCTAAAAATAACTGCCCGAAAGCCGGGGTGTCAAGTTCGTCCAGCGGAAAAAGGCCACAAAAACGGGTGGGCAATAGCCTGGGGGGGTGGGGCTGGCCAACTTCGTCCGCCGGACTCGGAATGCCAAGAGACTTTGCGAGAGGCCTCCATGTACCAAACATAGGCCGCGGGCAAAGCCGCGCCCAAAAATAACCGCTTGAAGGCCGGGGCGCCAAGTTCGTCCAGCGGAAAAAGGCCACAAAAACGGTTGGGCTATAGTCTTGGGGGGTGGGGCCGGCCCACATCGTCCGCCGGGCTCGGAATGCCGCGAGACTTTGCGAGGGGCCTCCCTGTGCCAAAAATTGGCTGCGGCCAAAGCCGCACCCCAAAATAACCGCCCGAAGACCAGGGCGCCAAGTTCGTCCAGCGGAAAAAGGCCACAAAAACGGGTGGGCTATAGCCTTGCGGGGTGGGGCTGGCCAACTTCATCCGCCGGACTCGGAATGCCGCGAGACTTTGCGAGGGGCCTCCGTGTGCCAAACATAGGACGCGGGCATAGCCGCAACCAAAAATAACCACCCGAAGGCCGGGGCGCCAAGTTCGTCCTGCGGAAAAAGGCCACAAAAACGGGTGGGCTATAGCCTTGGGGGGTGGGGCTGGCCAACTTCGTCCGCCGGACTCGGAATGCCGCGAGACTTTGCGAGGGGCATCCGTGTGCCAAACATAGGCTGTGGGCAAAGCCGTAACCAAAATTATCCGCCCGAAGGCCGTGGCGCCAAGTTCGTCCAGCGCAAAAAGGCCATAAAAACGGGTGGGCTATAGCCTTGGGGGGTGGGGCTGGCCAACTTCGTCTGCCGGACTCGGAATGCTGCGAGACTCAGCGAGGGTCCTCCGTGTGCCAAACATAGGCCGCGGGTAAAGCCGCGCCCAAAAATAACCACCCGAAGGACGTGGCGCCAAGTTCGTCCAGCGGAAAAAGGCCACAAAAACGGGTGGGCTATAGCCTAGGGGGGTGGGGCTGGCCAACTTCGTCCGCCGGACTCGGAATGCCGCGAGACTTTGCGAGGGGCCTCCGTGTGACAAAGATAGGCCGCGGGCAATGCCGCGCCCAAAAATAACCGCCCGAAGGCCGGGGTGTCAAGTTCGTCCAGCGGAAAAAGGCCACAAAAACGGGTGGGCTATAGCCTTGGGGGATGGGGCTGGCCAACTTCGTCCGCCGGACTCGGAACGCCGCGAGATTTTGCGAGGGGACTCCGATTGCCAAACATAGGCCGCGGGCAATGCCGCGCCTAAAAATAACTGCCCGAAGGCCGGGGTGTCAAGTTCGTCCAGCGGAAAAAGGCCACAAAAACGGGTGGGCAATAGCCTGGGGGGTGGGGCTGTCCAACTTCGTCCGCCGGACTCGGAATACCGCGAGACTTTGCGCGGGGACTCCGTGTGCCAAACATAGGCCGCGGGTAAAGCCGCGCCCAAAAATAACCGCCGAAGGCCGTGGCGCCAAGTTCGTCCAGCGCAAAAAGGCCACAAAAACGGTTGGGCTATAGCCTTGGGGGGTGGGGCAGGCCAACTTCATCCGCCGGACTCGGATTGCCGCGAGACTTTCCGAGGGGCCTCCGTGTGCCAAACATTGGCTGCGGTCAAAGCCGCGCCTAAAAATAACTGCCCGAACGCCGGGGTGTCAAGTTCGTCCAGCGGAAAAAGGCCACAAAAACGGGTGGGCAATAGCCTGGGGGGGTGGGGCTGGCCAACTTCGTCCACCGGACTCGGAATGCCAAGAGACTTTGCGAGAGGCCTCCATGTACCAAACATAGGCCGCGGGCAAAGCCGCGCCCAAAAATAACCGCTTGAAGGCCGGGGCGCCAAGTTCGTCCAGCGGAAAAAGGCCACAAAAACGGTTGGGCTATAGTCTTGGGGGGTGGGGCCGGCCCACATCGTCCGCCGGGCTCGGAATGCCGCGAGACTTTGCGAGGGGCCTCCCTGTGCCAAAAATTGGCTGCGGCCAAAGCCGCACCCCAAAAATAACCGCCCAAAGGCCGTGGCGCGAAGTTCGTCCAGCGCAAAAAGGCCACAAAAACGGGTGGGCTATATCCTTGGGGGGTGGGGCTGGGCAACTTTGTTCGCCGGACTCGGAATGCCGCAAGACTCTGCGAGGGGCCTCCGTGTGCCAAACATAGGCCGCGGGTAAAGCCGCGCCCAAAAATAACCGCCGAAGGCCGTGGCGCCAAGTTCGTCCAGCGCAAAAAGGCCACAAAAACGGTTGGGCTATAGCCTTGGGGGGTGGGGCAGGCCAACTTCATCCGCCGGACTCGGATTGCCGCGAGACTTTCCGAGGGGCCTCCGTGTGCCAAACATTGGCTGCGGTCAAAGCCGCGCCTAAAAATAACTGCCCGAACGCCGGGGTGTCAAGTTCGTCCAGCGGAAAAAGGCCACAAAAACGGGTGGGCTATAGCCTTGGGGGGTGGGACTGGCCAACTTCGTCCGCCGGACTCGGAATGCCGCGAGACTTTGTGAGGGGCCTCCGTGTGCCAAACATAGGCCGCGGGCAAAGCCGCACCCAAAAATAACCGCCCAAAGGCCGTGGCGCGAAGTTCGTCCAGCGCAAAAAGGCCACAAAAACGGGTGGGCTATATCCTTGGGGGGTGGGGCTGGGCAACTTTGTTCGCCGGACTCGGAATGCCGCAAGACTCTGCGAGGGGCCTCCGTGTGCCAAACATAGGCCGCGGGTAAAGCCGCGCCCAAAAATAACCGCCCGAACGCCGGGGCGCCAAGTTCGTCCAGCGGAAAAAGGCCACAAAAACGGGTGGGCTATAGCCTTGGTGGGGGGGGCTGGCCCACTTCGTCCGCCGGACTTGGAATGCCGTGAGACATTGCGAGGGGCCTCCGTGTGCCAAAAATTGGCCGCGGGCAAAGCCGCGCCCGAAAATAAACGCCCGAAGGCCGGGGCGCCAAGTTCGTCCAGCGGAAAAAGGCCACAAAAACGGGTGGGCTATAGCCTTGGGGGGTGGGACTGGCCAACTTCGTCCGCCGGACTCGGAATGCCGCGAGACCTTGCGAGGGGACTCCGTGTGCCAAACATAGGACGCGGGCAAAGCCGCAACCAAAAATAACCGCCCGAAGGCCGGGGCGCCAAGTTCGTCCTGCGGAAAAAGGCCACAAAAACGGGTGGGCTATAGCCTTGGGGGGTGGGGCTGGCCAACTTCGTCCGCCGGACTCGGAATGCCGCGAGACTTTGCGAGGGGCATCCGTGTGCCAAACATAGGCTGTGGGCAAAGCCGTAACCAAAATTAACCGCCCGAAGGCCGGGGCGCCAAGTTCGTCCAGCGCAAAAAGGCCACAAAAACGGGTGGGCTATAGCCTTGGGGGGTGGGGCTGGCCAACTTCGTCCGCCGGACTCGGAATGCCACGAGACTTTGCGAGGGGCCTCCGTGTGCCAAACATAGGCCGCGGGCAAAGCCGCGCCCAAAATTAACCGCCCGAAGGCCGGGGCGCCAAGTTCGTCCAGCGCAAAAAGGCCACAAAAACGATTGGGCTATAGCCTTGGGGGGTGGGGCTGGCCAACTTCGTCCGCCGGACTCGGAACGCCGCGAGATTTTGCGAGGGGACTCCGAGTGCCAAACATAGGCCGCGGGCAAAGCCGCACCCAAAAATAACCGCCCAAAGGCCGTGGCGCCAAGTTCGTCCAGCGCAAAAAGGCCACAAAAACGGGTGGGCTATATCCTTGGGGGGTGGAGCTGGGCAACTTTGTCCGCCGGACTCGGAATACCGTAATACTCTGCGAGGGGCCTCCGTGTGCCGAACATAGGCCGCGGGTAAAGCCGCGCCCAAAAATAACCGCCCGAAGGCCGGGGCGCCAAGTTCGTCCAGCGGAAAAAGGCCACAAAAACGGGTGGGCTATAGCCTTGGTGGGTGGGGCTGGCCCACTTCGTCCGCCGGACTTGGAATGCCGTGAGACATTGTGAGGGGCCTCCGTGTGCCAAAAATTGGCCGCGGACAAAGCCGCGCCCGAAAATAACCGCCCGAAGGCCGGGGCGCCAAGTTCGTCCAGCGGAAAAAGGCCACAAAAACGGGTGGGCTATAGCCTTGGGGGGTGGGGCTGGCCGACTTCGTCCGCCGGACTCGGAATGCCGCGAGACTTTGCGAGGGGCCTCCATGTGCCAAACATAGGCCGCGGGAAAAGCCTTGCCAAAAAATAACCGCCCGAAGGCCGGGGCACCAAGTTCGCCCAGCGGAAAAAGGCCACAAAAACGGGTGGGCTATAGCCTTCGGGGGTGGGGCTGGCCCACTTCGTCCGCCGGACTGGGAATGCCGCGAGACTTTGCGAGGGGTCTCCGTGTGCCAAATATAGGACGCGGGGAAAGCCGCAACCAAAAATAACCGCCCGAAGGCCGGGGCGCCAAGTTCGTCCAGCGGAAAATGGCCACAAAAACGGGTGGGCTATAGCCTTGGGCGGTGGGGCTGGCCAACTTCGTCCTCCGGACTCGGAATGCCGCGAGACCTTGCGAGGGGTCTCCATGTGCCAAACATAGGACGCGGGGAAAGCCGCAACCAAAAATAACCGCTCGAAGGCCGGGGCGCCAAGTTCGTCCAGCGCAAAAAGGCCACAAAAACGGGTGGGCTATAGCCTTGGGGGGTGAGGTTGGCCAACTTCGTCCGCCGGACTCGGAATGCCGTGAGACTTTGCGAGGGGGATCCGTGTGCCAAACATAGGCTGTGGGCAAAGCCGTGCCCAAAATTAACCGCCCGAAGGCCGGGGCGCCAAGTTCGTCCAGCGCAAAAAGGCCACAAAAACGGGTGGGCTATAGCCTTGGGGGGTGGGGCTGGCCGACTTCGTCCGCCGGACTCGGAATGCCGCGAGACTTTGCGAGGGGCCTCCGTGTGCCAAAAATAGGCCGCGGCCAAAGTCGCATCCAAAAATAACCGCCCGAAGGCCGGGGCGCCAAGTTCGTCCAGCGGAAAAAGGCCACAAAAACGGGTGGGCTATAGCCTTGCGGGGTGGGGCTGGCCAACTTCATCCGCCGGACTCGGAATGCCGCGGGACTTTGCGAGGGGCCTCCGTGTGCCAAAAATAGGCCGCGGGCAAAGTCGCATCCAAAAATAACCGCCCGAAGGCCGGGGAGCCAAGTTCATTCAGCGCAAAAAGGCCACAAAAACGGGTGGGCTATAGCCTTGGGGGGTGGGGCTGGCCAACTTCGTCCGCCAGACTCGGAATGCCGCGAGACCTTGCGAGGGGACTCCGTGTGCCAAACATAGGATGCGGGCAAAGCCGCAACCAAAAATAACCGCCCGAAGGCCGGGGCGCCAAGTTCGTCCAGCGGAAAAAGTCCACAAAAACGGGTGGGCTATAGCCTTGGGGGGTGGGGCTGGCCAACTTCGTCCACCGGACTCGGAATTCCACGAGACTTTGCGAGGGGCATCCTTGTGCCAAACATAGGCTGTGGGCAAAGCCGCAACCAAAATTAACCGCCCGAAGGCCGGGGCGCCAAGTTCGTCCAGCGGAAAAAGGCCACAAAAACGGGTGGGCTATAGCCTTGGGGGGTGGGGCTGGCCAACTTCGTCCTCCGGACTCGGAATGCCGCTAGACTTTGCGAGGGGCCTCCGTCTACCAAAAATAGGCCGCGGGCAAAGCCGAGCCCAAAAATAACAGCCCGAAGGCCGGGGCGCCAAGTTAGTCCAGCGCAAAAAGGCCGCAAAAACGGGTGGGCTATAGCCTTGGGGGTGGGGCTGGCCAACTTCGTCCGCCGAACTCGGAATGCCGCGAGACTTTGCGAGGGTCCTCCATGTGCCAGAAATAGGCCGCGGGAAAAGCCTTGCCCAAAAATAACCGCCCGAAGGCCGGGGCGCCAAGTTCGCCCAGCGGAAAAAGGCCACAAAAACGGGTGGGCTATAGCCTTCGGGGGTGGGGCTGGCCCACTTCGTCCGCCGGACTGGGAATGCCGCGAGACTTTGCGAGGGGTCTCCGTGTGCCAAATATAGGACGCGGGGAAAGCCGCAACCAAAAATAACCGTCCGAAGGCCGGGGCGCCAAGTTCGTCCAGCGGAAAATGGCCACAAAAACGGGTGGGCTATAGCCTTGGGCGGTGGGGCTGGCCAACTTCGTCCTCCGGACTCGGAATGCCACGAGACCTTGCGAGGGGTCTCCGTGTGCCAAACATAGGATGCGGGGAAAGCCGCAACCAAAAATCACCGCTCGAAGGCCGGGGCGCCAAGTTCGTCCAGCGCAAAAAGGCCACAAAAACGGGTGGGCTATAGCCTTGGGGGGTGAGGTTGGCCAACTTCGTCCGCCGGACTCGGAATGCCGTGAGACTTTGCGAGGGGGATCCGTGTGCCAAACATAGGCTGTGGGCAAAGCCGTGCCCAAAATTAACCGCCCGAAGGCCGGGGCGCCAAGTTCGTCCAGCGCAAAAAGGCCACAAAAACGGGTGGGCTATAGCCTTGGGGGGTGGGGCTGGCCAACTTCGTCCGCCGGACTCGGAATGCCGCGAGACTTTGCGAGGGGCCTCCGTGTGCCAAAAATAGGCCGCGGGCAAAGTCGCATCCAAAAATAACCGCCCGAAGGCCGGGGCGCCAAGTTCATTCAGCGCAAAAAGGCCACAAAAACGATTGGGCTATAGCCTTGGGGGGTGGGGCTGGGCAACTTTGTCCGCCGGACTCGGAATGCCGCAAGACTCTGAGAGGGGACTGCGAGTGCCAAACATAGGCCGCGGGTAAAACCGCGTCCAAAAATAACTGCCCGAAGGCCGGGGCGCCAAGTTAGTCCAGCGCAAAAAGGCCGCAAAAACGGGTGGGCTATAGCCTTGGGGGGTGGGGCTGGCAAACTTCGTCCGCCGGACTCGGAATGCCGCGAGACTTAGCGAGGGGCCTCCGTGTGACAAAGATAGGCCGCGGGCAAAGCCGCGCCCAAAAATAACCGCCCGAAGGCCGGGGTGTCAAGTTCGTCCAGCGGAAAAAGGCCACAAAAACGGGTGGGCTATAGCCTTGGGGGGTGGGGCTGGCCAACTTCGTACGCCGGACTCGGAATGCCGCGAGACTTTGCGTGGGGCCTCCGTGTGATAAACATAGGCCGCGGGCAATGCCGCGCCAAAAAATAACCGCCCGAAGGCCGGGGTGTCAAGTTCGTCCAGCGGAAAAAGGCCACAAAAATGGGTGGGCTATAGCCTTGGGGGGTGGGGCTGGCCAACTTCGTCCGCCGGACACGGAATGCCGTGAGACATTGCGAGGGGCCTCCGTGTGCCGAAAATTGGCCGCGGGCAAAGCTGCGCCCAAAAATAACCGCCCGAAGGCCGGGGCGCCAAGTTCGTCCAGCGGAAAAAGGCCACAAAAACGGGTGGGCTATAGGCTTGGGGGGTGGGGCTGGCCAACTTCGTCCGCCGGACTCGGAATGCCGCTAGACTTTGCGAGGGGCCTCCGTCTGCCAAAAATAGGACTCGGCCAAAGCCGCGCCCAAAAATAACCGCCCGAAGGCCGGGGAGCCAAGTTCCTCCAGCGGAAAAAGGCCACAAAAATGGGTGGGCTATAGCCTTGGTGGGTGGGGCTGGCCCACTTCGTCCGCCGGACACGGAATGCCGTGAGACATTGCGAGGGGCCTCCGTGTGCCAAAAATTGGCCGCGGGCAAAGCCGCGCCCAAAAATAACCGCCCGAAGGCCGGGGCGCCAAGTTCGTCCAGCGGAAAAAGGCCACAAAAACGGGTGGGCTATAGGCTTGGGGGGTGGGGCTGGCCAACTTCTTCCGCCGGACTCGGAATGCCGCTAGACTTTGCGAGGGGCCTCCGTCTGCCAAAAATAGGCCTCGGCCAAAGCCGCGCCCAAAAATAACCGCCCGAAGGCCGGGGAGCCAAGTTCCTCCAGCGGAAAAAGGCCACAAAAACGGGTGGGCTATAGCCTTGGGGGGTGGGGCTGGCCAACTTTGTCCGCCGGACTCGGAATGCCGCGAGACCTTGCGAGGGGACTCCGTGTGCCAAACATAGGATGCGGGCAAAGCCGCAACCAAAAATAACCGCCCGAAGGCCGGGGCGCCAAGTTCGTCCAGCGGAAAAAGGCCACAAAAACGGGTGGGCTATAGCCTTGGGGGGTGGGGCTGGCCAACTTCGTCCACCGGACTCGGAATTCCACGAGACTTTGCGAGGGGCATCCTTGTGCCAAACATAGGCTGTGGGCAAAGCCGCAACCAAAATTAACCGCCCGAAGGACGGGGCGCCAAGTTCATCCAGCGGAAAAAGGCCACAAAAACGGGTGGGCTATAGCCTTGGGGGGTGGGGCTGGCCAACTTCGTCCTCCGGACTCGGAATGCCACGAGACTTTGCGAGGGGCCTTCGTGTGCCAAACAAAGAACCCGGACAAGGCCGCAACCAAAAATAACCGCCCGAGGGCCGTGGCGCCAAGTTTGTCCAGTGGAAAAAGGCCACAAAAACGGGTGGGCTATAGCCTTGGGGGGTGGGGCTGGCCGACTTCGTCCGCCGGACTTGGAATGCCGCGAGACATTGCGAGGGGCCTCCGTGTGGCAAAAATAGGCCGCGGGCAAAGCCGCGCCCAAAAATAATCGCCCGAAGGCCGGGGCGCCAAGTTCGTCCAGCGGAAAAAGGCCACAAAAATGGGTGGGCTATAGCCTTGAGGGGTGGGGCTGGCCAACTTCGTCCGCCGGACTCGGAATGCCGCTAGACTTTGCGAGGGGCCTCCGTGTGCCAAAAATAGGCCGCGGGCAATGGCGCGGCCAAAAATAACCGCCCGAAGGCCGGGGAGCCAAGTTCGTCCAGCGGAAAAAGGCCACAAAAACGGGTGGGCTATAGCCTTGGGGGGTGGGGCTGGCCAACTTCGTCCTCCGGACTCGGAATGCCGCGAGATCTTGCGAGGGATCTCCGTGTGCTAAACATAGGACGCGGGGAAAGCCGCAACCAAAAATAACCGCCCGAAGGCCGGGGCGCCAAGTTCGTCCAGCGAAAAATGGCCACAAAAACGGGTGGGCTATAGCCTTGGGGGGTGGGGCTGGCCATCTTCGTCCGCCGGACTCGGAATGGTGCGAGACTTTGCGAGGGGCCTCCGTGTGCCAAAAATAGGGCGCGGGCAAAGCAGCGTCCAAAAATAACCGCTCGAAGGCCGGGGCGCCAAGTTCGTCCATCGGAAAAAGGCCACAAAAACGGGTGGGCTATAGCCTTGGGGGGTGGGGCTGGCCAACTTCGTCCGCCGGACTCGGAATGCCGCGAGAGTTTGCGAGGGGCCTCCGTGTGCCAAAAATAGGCCGCGGGCAAAGCCGCGTCCGAAAATAACTGCCCGAGGGCCGGGGCGCCAAGTTCGTCCAGTGGAAAAAGGCCACAAAAACGGGTGGGCTATAGACTTGGGGGGTGGGGCTGGCCAACTTCGTCCGCCGGACTCGGAATGCCGCGAGACTTGGTGAGGGGCCTCCGTCTGTCAAAAATAGGCCTCGGGCAATGGCGCGGCCAAAAATAACCGCCCGAACGCCGGGGAACCAAGTTCGTCCAGCGGAAAAAGGCCAGAAAAACGGGTGGGCTATAGCCTTGGGGGGTGGGGCTGGCCAACTTCGTCCGCCGGACTCGGAATGCCGCGAGACTTTGCGAGGGGCCTCCGTGTGCCAAAAATAGGCCGCAGGCAAAGCCGCGCCCAAAAATAACCACCCGAAGGCCGGGGCGCCAAGTTCGTCCAGCGGAAAAAGGCCACAAAAACGGGTGGGCTATAGCCTTGGGGGGTGGGGCTGGCCAACTTCGTCCGCCGGACTCAGAATGCCGCTAGACTTTGCGAAGGGCCTCCGTGTGCCAAAAATAGGCCGCGGGCAAAGCCAGGCCCAAAAATAACCACCCGAAGGCCGGGGAGCCAAGTTCGTCCAGCGGAAAAAGGCCACAAAAACGGGTGGGTTATAGCCTTGGGGGGTGGGGCTGGCCAACTTCGTCCGCCGGACTCGGAATGCCGCGAGACCTTGTGAGGGGCCTCCGTGTGCCAAACATAGGCCGTGGGTAAAGCTGCACCAAAAACTAACCGCCCGAAGGCCGAGGCGCCAAGTTCGTCCAGCGCAAAAAGGCCACAAAAACGGGTGGGCTATATAGCCTTGGGGGGTGGAGCTGGCCAACTTCGTCCGCCGGACTCGGAATGCCGCGAGACTTTGCGAGGGACCTTCGTGTACCAAACAAAGGACCCGGGCAAAGCCGTAACCAAAAATAACCGCCCGAAGGCCGGGGCGCCAAGTTCGTCCAGCCCAAAAAGGCCACAAAAACGGGTGGGCTATAGCCTTGGGGGGAGGGGCTGGCCAACTTCGTCCGCCGGACTCAGAATGCCGCGAGACTTTGCGAGTGGCCTCCGTGGGCCAAACATAGGCTGCGGGCAAAGTCGCGTCCAAAAATGACCGCCCGAAGGCCGGGGCGCCAAGTTCGTCCAGCGCAAAAAGGGCACAAAAACGGGTGGGCTATAGCCTTGGGGGGTGGGGCTGGCCAACTTCGTCCGCCGGACTCGGAATGCCGTGAGAGTTTGCGAGGGGCCTCCGTGTGCCAAAAATAGGCCGCGGACAAAGCCGCGCCCAAAAATAACCGCCCGAAGGCCGGGGCGCCATGTTCGTCCAGCGGAAAAAGGCCACAAAAACGGGTGTGCTATAGCCTTGGGGGGTGGGGCTGGCCCACTTCGTCCGCCGGACTCGGAATGCCGTGAGACTTTGCGAGGGGCCTCCGTGTGCCAAACATAGGCCGCGGACAAAGCCGCGACCAAAAATAACCGCCCGAAGGCCGGGGCGCCAAGTTTGTCCCGCGCAAAAAGTCCACAAAAACGGGTGGGCTATAGCCTTGGGGAGTGGGGCTGGCCAACTTCGTCCGCCCGACTACGAATGCCGCGAGACTTTGCGAGGGGCCTCCGTGTGCCAAACATAGGCTGCGGACAAAGCCACACCCAAAAATTACCGTCCGAAGGCCGGGGCGATAAGTTCGTCCAGCGGAAAAAGGCCACAAAAACGGGTGGGCTATAGCCTTGGGGGGTGGGGCTGGCCCACTTCGTCCGCCGGACTCGGAATGCCGCGAGACTTTGCGAGGGGCATCCGTGTGCCAAACATAGGCCGCGGACAAAGCCGCACCCAAAAATAACCGCCCGAAGGCCGGGGCGCCAAGTTTGACCCGCGCAAAAAGTCCACAAAAACGGGTGGGCTATAGCCTTGGGGGTTGGGGCTGGCCAACTTCGTCCGCCGGACTTGGAATGCCTCAAGACTTTGCGAGGGGCCTCCGTGTGCCAAACACAGGCCGCGGACAAAGCCGCGCCCAAAAATAATCACCCGAAGGCTGGGGCGCCAAGTTTGTCCCGCGCAAAAAGTCCACAAAAACGGGTGGGCTATAGCCTTGGGGGTTGGGGCTGGCCAACTTCGTCCGCCGGACTCGGAATGCCTTAAGACTTTGCGAGGGGCCTCCGTGTGCCAAAAACAGGCCGCGAACAAAGCCGGGCCCAAAAATAACCACCCGAAGGCCGGGGAGCCAAGTTCGTCCCGCGCAAAAAGGCCACAAAAACGGGTGGGCTATAGCCTTGGGGGTTGGGGCTGGCCAACTTCGTCCGCCGGACTCGGAATGCCGCGAGACTTTCCGAGGGGCCTCTGTGTGCCAAAAATAGGACGCAGACAAAGGCGCGCCGAAAAATAACCGCCCGAAGGCCGGGGCGCCAATATCGTCCAGCGGAAAAAGGCCACAAAAACGCGTTGGCTATAGCCTTGGGGGGTGGGGATGGCCAACTTCGTCCGCCGGGCTCGGAATTCCGCAAGACTTTGCGAGGGGCCTCCGTACGCCAAAAATAGGCCGCGGCCAGAGCCGCGCCCAAAAATAACCGCCCGAAGGCCGGGGCGCCAAGTTCGTCCAGCGCAAAAAGGGCACAAAAATGGGTGCGCTATAGCCTTGGGGGGTGGGGCTGGCCGACTTCGTCCGCCGGACTCAGAATGCCGCGAGACTTTGCGAGTGGCCTCCGTGGGCCAAACATAGGCTGCGGGCAAAGTCGCGTCCAAAAATGACCGCCCGAAGGCCGGGGCGCCAAGTTCGTCCAGCGCAAAAAGGGCACAAAAACGGGTGGGCTATAGCCTTGGGGGGTGGGGCTGGCCAACTTCGTCCGCCGGACTCGGAATGCCGCGAGAGTTTACGAGGGGCCTCCGTGTGCCAAAAATAGGCCGTGGAAAAAGCCGCACCCAAAAATAACCGCCCGAAGGCCGGGGCGCCAAGTTCGTCCAGCGCATAAAGGAAATAAAAACGGGTGGGTTATAGCCATGGGGAGTGGGGCTGGCCAACTTCGTCCGCCGGACTCGGAATACCGCAAGACTTTGCGAGGGGCCTCCGTGTGCCAAAAATAGGCCGCGGACAAAGCCGCGCCCAAAAATAACCGCCCGAAGGCCGGGGCGCCATGTTCGTCCAGCGGAAAAAGGCCACAAAAACGGGTGGGCTATAGCCTTGGGGGGTGGGGATGGCCAACTTCGTCCGCCGGGCTCGGAATTCCGCAAGACTTTGCGAGGGGCCTCCGTACGCCAAAAATAGGCCGCGGCCAGAGCCGCGCCCAAAAATAACCGCCCGAAGGCCGGGGCGCCAAGTTCGTCCAGCGCAAAAAGGGCACAAAAATGGGTGGGCTATAGCCTTGGGGGGTGGGGCTGGCCGACTTCGTCCGCCGGACTCGGAATGCCGCGAGACTTTGCGAGGGGCCTCCGTGTGCCAAACATAGGCCGCGGGCAAAGCCGCGCAAAAAATAACCGCCCGAAGGCCGGGGCGCCAAGTTCGTCCAGCGCAAAAACGACACAAAAACGGGTGGGCTATAGCCTTGGGGGGTGGGGCTGGCCGACTTCGTCCGCCGGACTCGGAATGCCGCGAGACTTTGCGAGGGGCCTCCGTGTGCCAAACATAGGCCGCGGGCAAAGCGGCGCAAAAAATAACCGCCCGAAGGCCGGGGCGCCAAGTTCGTCCAGCGCAAAAACGACACAAAAACGGGTGGGCTATAGCCATGGGGAGTGGGGCTGGCCAACTTTGTCCGCCGGACTCGGAATGCCGCGAGACTTTGCGAGGGGCCTCCGTGTGCCAAACATAGGCCGCGGACAAAGCCGCGCCCAAAAATAACCGCCCGAAGGCCGGGGCGCCAAGTTCGTCCAGCGCAAAAAGGACAGAAAAACGGGTGGGCTATAGCCTTGGGGGGTGGGGCTGGCCGACTTCGTCCGCCGGACTCGGAATGCCGCGAGACTTTGCGAGGGGCCTCCGTGTGCCAAACATAGGCCGCGGGCAAAGCGGCGCAAAAAATAACCGCCCGAAGGCCGGGGCGCCAACTTCGTCCAGCGCAAAAACGACACAAAAACGGGTGGGCTATAGCCATGGGGAGTGGGGCTGGCCAACTTTGTCCGCCGGACTCGGAATGCCGCGAGACTTTGCGAGGGGCCTCCGTGTGCCAAAAATAGGCAGCGGGAAAAGCCGCGCCCAAAAATAACCGCCCGAAGGCCGGGGAGCCAAGTTCGTCCAGCGCAAAAAGGACAGAAAAACGGGTGAGCTATAGCCTTGGGGGGTGGGGCTGGCCGACTTCGTCCGCCGGACTCGGAATGCCGCGAGACTTTGCGAGGGGCCTCCGTGTGCCAAAAATAGGCCGCGGAAAAAGCCGCACCCAAAAATAACCGCCCGAAGGCCGGGGCGCCAAGTTCGTGCAGCGCAAAAAGGCTACAAAAACGGGTGGGCTATAGCCTTGGGGAGTGGGGCTGGCCCACTTCGTCCGCCGGACTCGGAATGCCCGAGACTTTGCGAGGGGCCTCCGTGTGCCAAACATAGGCCGCGGACAAAGCCGCGCCCAAAAATAACTGCCCGAAGGCCGGGAACCAAGTTCGTCCAGCGCAAAAAGGCCAGAAAAACGGGTGGGCTATAGCCTTGGGGGGAGGGGCTGGCCAACTTCGTCCGCCGGGCTCGGAATGCCGCGAGACTTTGCGAGGGGCCTCCGTGTGCCAAACATAGGCCGCGGACAAAGCCGCGCCCAAAAATAACCGCCCGAAGGCCGGAGCGCCAAGTTTGTCCCGCGCAAAAAGTCCACAAAAACGGGTGGGCTATAGCCTTGGGGGTTGGGGCTGGCCAACTTCGTCCGCCGGACTCGGAATGCCTCAAGACTTTGCGAGGGGCCTCCGTGTGCCAAAAATAGGCCGCGGACAAAGCCGCGCCCAAAAATAACCGCCCGAAGGCCGGGGCGCCAAGTTCGTCCAGCGCAAAAAGGCCACAAAAACGGGTGGGCTATAACCTTGGGGGGTGGGGCTGGCCTACTTCATCCGCCGGACTCGGAATGCCGCGAGACTTTGCGAGGGGCCTCCGTGTGCCAAAAATAGGCAGCGGGAAAAGCCGCGCCCAAAAATAACCGCCCGAAGGCCGGGGAGCCAAGTTCGTCCAGCACAAAAAGGACAGAAAAACGGGTGGGCTATAGCCTTGGGGGGTGGGGCTGGCCAACTTCGTCCGCCGGACTCGGAATGTCGCGAGACTTTGCGAGGGGGCTCCGTGTGCCAAAAATAGGCCGCAGACAAAGGCGCGCCCAAAAATAACCACCCTAAGGCCGGGGCGCCAAGTTCGTCCAGCGCAAAAAGGCCACAAAAACGGGTGGGCTATAACCTTGGGGGGTGGGGCTGGCCTACTTCATCCGCCGGACTCGGAATTCCGCGAGACTTTGCGAGGGGCCTCCGTGTGCCAAAAATAGGCAGCGGGAAAAGCCGCGCCCAAAAATAACCGCCCGAAGGCCGGGGACCAAGTTCGTCCAGCGCAAAAAGGAACGAAAAATGGGTGGGCTATAGCCTTGGGGGGTGGGGCTGGCCGACTTGGTCCGTCGGACTCGGAATGCCGCGAGACTTTGTGAGGGGCCTCCGTGTGCCAAACATAGGCCGCGGGCAAAGCGGCGCTAAAAATAACCGCCCGAAGGCCGGGGCGCCAAGTTCGTCCAGCGCAAAAAGGACAGAAAAACAGGTGGGCTATAGCCTTGGGGGGTGGGGCTGGCCGACTTCGTCCGCCGGACTCGGAATGCCGCGAGACTTTGCGAGGGGCCTCCGTGTGCCAAATATAGGCCGCGGGCAAAGCGGCGCAAAAAATAACCGCCCGAAGGCCGGGGCGCCAACTTCGTCCAGCGCAAAAACGACACAAAAACGGGTGGGCTATAGCCATGGGGAGTGGGGCTGGCCAACTTTGTCCGACGGACTCGGAATGCCGCGAGACTTTGCGAGGGGCCTCCGTGTGCCAAACATAGGCCGCGGACAAAGCCGCGCCCAAAAATAACCGCCCGAAGGCCGGGGCGCCAAGTTCGTCCAGCGCAAAAAGGACAGAAAAACGGGTGGGCTATAGCCTTGGGGGGTGGGGCAGGCCAACTTCGTCCGCCGGGCTCGGAATGCCGCGAGACTTTGCGAGGGGCCTCCGTGTGCCAAACATAGGCCGCGGACAAAGCCGCGCCCAAAAAGAACCGCCCGAAGGCCGGAGCGCCAAGTTTGTCCCGCGCAAAAAGTCCACAAAAACGGGTGGGCTATAGCCTTGGGGGTTGGGGCTGGCCAACTTCGTCCGCCGGACTCGGAATGCCTCAAGACTTTGCGAGGGGCCTCCGTGTGCCAAAAATAGGCCGCGGACAAAGCCGCGCCCAAAAATAACCGCCCGAAGGCCGGGGCGCCAAGTTCGTCCAGCGCAAAAAGGCCACAAAAACGGGTGGGCTATAACCTTGGGGGGTGGGGCTGGCCTACTTCATCCGCCGGACTCGGAATGCCGCGAGACTTTGCGAGGGGCCTCCGTGTGCCAAAAATAGGCAGCGGGAAAAGCCGCGCCCAAAAATAACAGCCCGAAGGCCGGGGCGCCAAGTTCGTCCAGCGCAAAAAGGACAGAAAAACGGGTGGGCTATAGCCTTGGGGGGTGGGGCTGGCCGACTTCGTCCGCCGGACTCGGAATGCCGCGAGACTTTGCGAGGGGCCTCCGTGTGCCAAACATAGGCCGCGGGCAAAGCGGCGCAAAAAATAACCGCCCGAAGGCCGGGGCGCCAACTTCGTACAGCGCAAAAACGACACAAAAACGGGTGGGCTATAGCCATGGGGAGTGGGGCTGGCCAACTTTGTCCGCCGGACTCGGAATGCCGCGAGACTTTGCGAGGGGCCACCGTGTGCCAAAAATAGGCAGCGGGAAAAGCCGCGCCAAAAAATAACCGCCCGAAGGCCGGGGAGCCAAGTTCGTCCAGTGCAAAAAGGACAGAAAAACGGGTGAGCTATAGCCTTGGGGGGTGGGGCTGGCCGACTTCGTCCGCCGGACTCGGAATGCCGCGAGACTTTGCGAGGGGCCTCCGTGTGCCAAAAATAGGCCGCGGAAAAAGCCGCACCCAAAAATAACCGCCCGAAGGCCGGGGCGCCAAGTTCGTGCAGCGCAAAAAGGCCACAAAAACGGGTGGGCTATAGCCTTGGGGAGTGGGGCTGGCCCACTTCGTCCGCCGGACTCGGAATGCCCGAGACTTTGCGAGGGGCCTCCGTGTGCCAAACATAGGCCGCGGACAAAGCCGCGCCCAAAAATAACTGCCCGAAGGCCGGGGAACCAAGTTCGTCCAGCGCAAAAAGGCCAGAAAAACGGGTGGGCTATAGCCTTGGGGGGAGGGGCTGGCCAACTTCGTCCGCCGGGCTCGGAATGCCGCGAGACTTTGCGAGGGGCCTCCGTGTGCCAAACATAGGCCGCGGACAAAGCCGCGCCCAAAAATAACCGCCCGAAGGCCGGAGCGCCAAGTTTGTCCCGCGCAAAAAGTCCACAAAAACGGGTGGGCTATAGCCTTGGGGGTTGGGGCTGGCCAACTTCGTCCGCCGGACTCGGAATGCCTCAAGACTTTGCGAGGGGCCTCCGTGTGCCAAAAATAGGCCGCGGACAAAGCCGCGCCCAAAAATAACCGCCCGAACGCCGGGGCGCCAAGTTCGTCCAGCGCAAAAAGGCCACAAAAACGGGTGGGCTATAACCTTGGGGGGTGGGGCTGGCCTACTTCATCCGCCGGACTCGGAATGCCGCGAGACTTTGCGAGGGGCCTCCGTGTGCCAAAAATAGGCAGCGGGAAAAGCCGCGCCCAAAAATAACCGCCCGAAGGCCGGGGAGCCAAGTTCGTCCAGCACAAAAAGGACAGAAAAACGGGTGGGCTATAGCCTTGGGGGATGGGGCTGGCCAACTTCGTCCGCCGGACTCGGAATGCCGCGAGACTTTGCGAGGGGGCTCCGTGTGCCAAAAATAGGCCGCAGACAAAGGCGCGCCCAAAAATAACCACCCTAAGGCCGGGGCGCCAAGTTCGTCCAGCGCAAAAAGGCCACAAAAACGGGTGGGCTATAACCTTGGGGGGTGGGGCTGGCCTACTTCATCCGCCGGACTCGGAATTCCGCGAGACTTTGCGAGGGGCTTCCGTGTGCCAAAAATAGGCAGCGGGAAAAGCCGCGCCCAAAAATAACCGCCCGAAGGCCGGGGACCAAGTTCGTCCAGCGCAAAAAGGAACGAAAAATGGGTGGGCTATAGCCTTGGGGGGTGGGGCTGGCCGACTTGGTCCGCCGGACTCGGAATGCCGCGAGACTTTGTGAGGGGCCTCCGTGTGCCAAACATAGGCCGCGGGCAAAGCGGAGCTAAAAATAACCGCCCGAAGGCCGGGGCGCCAAGTTCGTCCATCGCAAAAACGACACAAAAACGGGTGGGCTATAGCCATGGGGAGTGGGGCTGGCCAACTTTGTCCGCCGGACTCGGAATGCCGCGAGATTTTACGAGGCGCCTCCGTGTGCCAAACATAGGCCGCGGACAAAGCCGCGCCCAAAAATAACCGCCCGAAGGCCGGAGCGCCAAGTTTGTCCCGCGCAAAAAGTCCACAAAAACGGGTGGGCTATAGCCTTGGGGGTTGGGGCTGGCCAACTTCGTCCGCCGGACTCGGAATGCCTCAAGACTTTGCGAGGGGCCTCCGTGTGCCAAAAATAGGCCGCGGACAAAGCCGCGCCCAAAAATAACCGCCCGAACGCCGGGGCGCCAAGTTCGTCCAGCGCAAAAAGGCCACAAAAACGGGTGGGCTATAACCTTGGGGGGTGGGGCTGGCCTACTTCATCCGCCGGACTCGGAATGCCGCGAGACTTTGCGAGGGGCCTCCGTGTGCCAAAAATAGGCAGCGGGAAAAGCCGCGCCCAAAAATAACCGCCCGAAGGCCGGGGCGCCAAGTTCGTCCAGCGCAAAAAGGACAGAAAAACGGGTGGGCTATAGCCTTGGGGGGTGGGGCTGGCCGACTTCGTCCGCCGGACTCGGAATGCCGCGAGACTTTGCGAGGGGCCTCCGTGTGCCAAACATAGGCCGCGGGCAAAGCGGCGCAAAAAATAACCGCCCGAAGGCCGGGGCGCCAACTTCGTCCAGCGCAAAAACGACACAAAAACGGGTGGGCTATAGCCATGGGGAGTGGGGCTGGCCAACTTTGTCCGCCGGACTCGGAATGCCGCGAGACTTTGCGAGGGGCCACCGTGTGCCAAAAATAGGCAGCGGGAAAAGCCGCGCCAAAAAATAACCGCCCGAAGGCCGGGGAGCCAAGTTCGTCCAGTGCAAAAAGGACAGAAAAACGGGTGAGCTATAGCCTTGGGGGGTGGGGCTGGCCGACTTCGTCCGCCGGACTCGGAATGCCGCGAGACTTTGCGAGGGGCCTCCGTGTGCCAAAAATAGGCCGCGGAAAAAGCCGCACCCAAAAATAACCGCCCGAAGGCCGGGGCGCCAAGTTCGTGCAGCGCAAAAAGGCCACAAAAACGGGTGGGCTATAGCCTTGGGGAGTGGGGCTGGCCCACTTCGTCCGCCGGACTCGGAATGCCCGAGACTTTGCGAGGGGCCTCCGTGTGCCAAACATAGGCCGCGGACAAAGCCGCGCCCAAAAATAACTGCCCGAAGGCCGGGGAACCAAGTTCGTCCAGCGCAAAAAGGCCAGAAAAACGGGTGGGCTATAGCCTTGGGGGGAGGGGCTGGCCAACTTCGTCCGCCGGGCTCGGAATGCCGCGAGACTTTGCGAGGGGCCTCCGTGTGCCAAACATAGGCCGCGGACAAAGCCGCGCCCAAAAATAACCGCCCGAAGGCCGGAGCGCCAAGTTTGTCCCGCGCAAAAAGTCCACAAAAACGGGTGGGCTATAGCCTTGGGGGTTGGGGCTGGCCAACTTCGTCCGCCGGACTCGGAATGCCTCAAGACTTTGCGAGGGGCCTCCGTGTGCCAAAAATAGGCCGCGGACAAAGCCGCGCCCAAAAATAACCGCCCGAACGCCGGGGCGCCAAGTTCGTCCAGCGCAAAAAGGCCACAAAAACGGGTGGGCTATAACCTTGGGGGGTGGGGCTGGCCAACTTCGTCCGCCGGACTCGGAATGCCGCGAGACTTTGCGAGGGGGCTCCGTGTGCCAAAAATAGGCCGCAGACAAAGGCGCGCCCAAAAATAACCGCCCGAAGGCCGGAGCGCCAAGTTTGTCCCGCGCAAAAAGTCCACAAAAACGGGTGGGCTATAGCCTTGGGGGTTGGGGCTGGCCAACTTCGTCCGCCGGACTCAGAATGCCACGAGACTTTGCGAGGGGCCTCCGTGTGCCAAAAATAGGCAGCGGGAAAAGCCGCGCCCAAAAATAACCGCCCGAAGGCCGGGGAGCCAAGTTCGTCCAGCGCAAAAAGGCCACAAAAACGGGTGGGCTATAACCTTGGGGGGTGGGGCTGGCCTACTTCATCCGCCGGACTCGGAATGCCGCGAGACTTTGCGAGGGGCCTCCGTGTGCTAAAAATAGGCAGCGGGAAAAGCGGCGCCCAAAAATAACTGCCCGAAGGCCGGGGAGCCAAGTTCGTCCAGCACAAAAAGGACAGAAAAACGGGTGGGCTATAGCCTTGGGGGGTGGGGCTGGCCATCTTCGTCCGCCGGACTCGGAATGCCGCGAGACTTTACGAGGGGGCTCCGTGTGCCAAAAATAGGCCGCAGACAAAGGCGCGCCCAAAAATAACCGCCCTAAGGCCGAGGCGCCAAGTTCATCCAGCGCAAAAAGGCCACAAAAACGGGTGGGCTATAACCTTGGGGGGTGGGGCTGGCCTACTTCATCCGCCGGACTCGGAATGCCGCGAGACTTTGCGAGGGGCCTCTGTGTGCCAAAAATAGGCAGCGGGAAAAGCCGCGCCCAAAAATAACCGCCCGAAGGCCGGAGACCAAGTTCGTCCAGCGCAAAAAGGAACGAAAAACGGGTGGGCTATAGCCTTGGGGGGTGGGGCTGGCCGACTTCGTCCGCCGGACTCGGAATGCCGCGAGACTTTGTGAGGGGCCTCCGTGTGCCAAACATAGGCCGCGGGTAAAGCGGCGCTAAAAATAACCGCCCGAAGGCCGGGGCGCCAAGTTCGTCCATCGCAAAAACGACACAAAAACGGGTGGGCTATAGCCATGGGGAGTGGGGCTGGCCAACTTTGTCCGCCGGACTCGGAATGCCGCGAGATTTTGTGAGGCACCTCCGTGTGCCAAACATAGGCTGTGGACAAAGCCGCGCCCAAAAATAACCGCCCAAAGGCCGGGGCGCCAAGTTTGTCCCGCGCAAAAAGGCCAGAAAAACGGGTGGGCTATACCCTTGGGGGGTGGGGCTGGCCAACTTCGTCCGCCGGACTCGGAATGCCGCGAGACTTTGCGAGGGGGCTCCGTGAGCCAAAAATAGGCCGCAGACAAAGGCGCGCCCAATAATAACCGCCCTAAGGCCGGGGCGCCAAGTTCGTCCAGCGCAAAAAGTCCACAAAAACGGGTGGGCTATAACCTTGGGGGGTGGGGCTGGCCTACTTCATCCGCCGGACTCAGAATGCCACGAGACTTTGCGAGGGGCCTCCGTGTGCCAAAAATAGGCAGCGGGAAAAGCCGCGCCCAAAAATAACCGCCCGAAGGCCGGGGCGCCAAGTTCGTCCAGCGCAAAAACGACACAAAAACGGGTGGGCTATAGCCTTGGGGGGAGGGGCTGGCCAACTTCGTCCGCCGGACTCGGAATGCCGCGAGACTTTGCGAGGGGCCTCCGTGTGCCAAACATAGGCCGCGGACAAAGCCGCGCCCAAAAAAAACCGCCCGAAGGCCGGGGCGCCAAGTTTGTCCCGCGCAAAAAGTCCACAAAAACGGGTGGGCTATAGCCTTGGGGGTTGGGGCAGGCCAACTTCGTCCGCCGGACTCGGAATTCCTCAAGACTTTGCGAGGGGCCTCCGTGTGCCAAAAAAAGGCCGCGGACAAAGCCGCGCCCAAAAATAACCGCCCGAAGGCCGGGGCGCCAAGTTCGTCCAGCGCAAAAAGGCCACAAAAACGGGTGGGCTATAACCTTGGGGGGTGGGGCTGGCCTACTTCATCCGCCGGACTCGGAATGCCGCGAGACTTTGCGAGGGGCCTCCGTGTGCTAAAAATAGGCAGCGGGAAAAGCGGCGCCCAAAAATAACTGCCCAAAGGCCGGGGAGCCAAGTTCGTCCAGCACAAAAAGGACAGAAAAACGGGTGGGCTATAGCCTTGGGGGGTGGGGCTGGCCATCTTCGTCCGCCGGACTCGGAATGCCGCGAGACTTTGCGAGGGGGCTCCGTGTGCCAAAAATAGGCCGCAGACAAAGGCGCGCCCAAAAATAACCGCCCTAAGGCCGAGGCGCCAAGTTCGTCCAGCGCAAAAAGGCCACAAAAACGGGTGTGCTATAACCTTGGGGGGTGGGGCTGGCCTACTTCATCCGCCGGACTCGGAATGCCGCGAGATTTTACGAGGCGCCTCCGTGTTCCAAACATAGGCCGCGGACAAAGCCGCGCCCAAAAATAACCGCCCGAAGGCCGGAGCGCCAAGTTTGTCCCGCGCAAAAAGTCCACAAAAACGGGTGGGCTATAGCCTTGGGGGTTGGGGCTGGCCAACTTCGTCCGCCGGACTCGGAATGCCTCAAGACTTTGCGAGGGGCCTCCGTGTGCCAAAAATAGGCAGCGGGAAAAGCCGCGCCCAAAAATAACCGCCCGAAGGCCGGGGCGCCAAGTTCGTCCAGCGCAAAAACGACACAAAAACGGGTGGGCTATAGCCTTGGGGGGAGGGGCTGGCCAACTTCGTCCGCCGGACTCGGAATGCCGCGAGACTTTGCGAGGGGCCTCCGTGTGCCAAACATAGGCCGCGGACAAAGCCGCGCCCAAAAAAAACCGCCCGAAGGCCGGGGCGCCAAGTTTGTCCCGCGCAAAAAGTCCACAAAAACGGGTGGGCTATAGCCTTGGGGGTTGGGGCAGGCCAACTTCGTCCGCCGGACTCGGAATTCCTCAAGACTTTGCGAGGGGCCTCCGTGTGCCAAAAATTGGCCGCGGACAAAGCCGCGCCCAAAAATAACCGCCCGAAGGCCGGGGCGCCAAGTTCGTCCAGCGCAAAAAGGCCACAAAAACGGGTGGGCTATAGCCTTGGGGGATGGGGCTGGCCCACTTCGTCCGCCGGACTCGGAATGCCGCGAGACTTTGCGAGGGGCCTCCGTGTGCCAAAAATAGGCCGCGGCCAAAGCGGCGCAAAAAATAACCGGCCGAAGGCCGGGGGGCCAAGTTCATCCAGCGCAAAAACGACACAAAAACGGGTGGGCTATAGCCTTGGGGGGAGGGGCTGGCCAACTTCGTCCGCCGGGCTCGGAATGCCGCGAGACTTTGCGAGGGGCCTCCGTGTGCTAAACATAGGCCGCGGACAAAGCCTCGCCCAAAAATAACCGCCCGAAGGCTGGGAAGCCAAGTTTGTCCCGCGCAAAAAGTCCACAAAAACGGGTGGGCTATAGCCTTGGGGGTTGGGGCTGGCCAACTTCGTCCGCCGGACTCGGAATGCCGCGAGACTTTGCGAGGGGCCTCCGTGTGACAAAAATAGGCCGCGGGAAAAGCCGTGCCCAAAAATAACCGCCCGAAGGCCGGGGAGCCAAGTTCGTCCAGCGCAAAAAGGACAGAAAAATGGGTGGGCTATAGCCTTGGGGAGTGGGGCTTGCTGACTTCGTCCGCCGGACTCGGAATGCCGCGAGACTTTGTGAGGGGCCAAATTTGCCAAAAATAGGCCGCGGGCAAAGCCGCGTCCAAAAATAACCGCCCAAAGGCCGGGGTGCCAAGTTCGTCCAGCGCAAAAAGGGCACAAAAACGGGTGGGCTATAGCCTTGGGGGGTGGGGCTGGCCGACTTCGTCCGCCGGACTCGGAATGCCGCGAGACTTTGCGAGGGGCCTCCGTTTGCCAAACATAGGCCGCGGCCAAAGCGGCGCAAAAAATAACCGCCCGAAGGCCGGGGCGCCAAGTTCGTCCAGCGCAAAAACGACACAAAAACGGGTGGGCTATAGCCATGGGGAGTGGGGCTGGCCAACTTTGTCCGCCGGACTCGGAATGCTGCGAGACTTTGCGAGGGGCCTCCGTGTGCCAAACATAGGCCGCGGACAAAGCCGCGCCCAAAAATAACTGCCCGAAGGCCGGGGCGCCAAGTTTGTCCCGCGCAAAAAGTCCACAAAAACGGGTGGGCTATAGCCTTGGGGGTTGGGGCTGGCCAACTTCGTCCGCCGGACTCGGAATGCCTCAAGACTTTGCGAGGGGCCTCCGTGTGCCAAAAATAGGCCGTGGACAAAGCCGTACCCAAAAATAACCGCCCGAAGGCCGGGGCGCCAAGTTCGTGCAGCGCAAAAAGGCCACAAAAACGGGTGGGCTATAGCCTTGGGGAGTGGGGCTGGCCTACTTCGTCCGCCGGACTCGGAATGCCGCGAGATTTCGCGAGGGGCCTCCGTGTACCAAACATAGGCCGCGGACAAAGCCGCACCCAAAAATAACTACCCGAAGGCCGGGGAACCAAGTTCGTCCAGTGCAAAAACGCCAGAAAAATGGGTGGGCTATAGCCTTGGGGGGAGGGGCTGGCCAACTTCGTCCGCCGGACTCGGAATGCCGCGAGACTTTGCGAGGGGCCTCCGTGTGCCAAACATAGGCCGCGGACAAAGCCGCGCCCAAAAATAACCGCCCGAAGGCCGGGGCGCCAAGTTTGTCCCGCGCAAAAAGTCCACAAAAACGGGTGGGCTATAGCCTTGGGGGTTGGGGCTGGCCAACTTCGCCCGCCGGACTCGGAATGCCTCAAGACTTTGCGAGGGGCCTCCGTGTGCCATAAATAGGCCGCAGACAAAGCCGCGCCCAAAAATAACCGCCCGAAGGCCGGGGCGCCAAGTTCGTCCAGCGCAAAAAGGCCACAAAAACGGGTGGGCTATAGCTTTGGGCGGTGGGGCTGGCCCACTTCGTCCGCCGGACTCGGAATGCCGCGAGACTTTGCGAGGGGCCTCCGTGTGCCAAACATAGGCCGCGGACAAAGCCGCGCCCCAAAATAACCGCCCGAAGGCCGGGGCGCCAATTTTGTCCCGCGCAAAAAGTCCACAAAAACGGGTGGGCTATAGCCTTGGGGGTTGGGGATGGCCAACTTCGTCCGCCGGACTCGGAATGCCTCAAGACTTTGCGAGGGGCCTCCGTGTGCCAAAAATAGGCCGCGGACAAAGCCGCGCCCAAAAATAACCGCCCGAAGGCCGGGGAGCCAAGTTCGTCCCGCGCAAAAAGGCCACAAAAACGGGTGGGCTATAGCCTTGGGGGTTGGGGCTGGCCAACTTCGTCCGCCGGACTCGGAATGCCGCGAGACTTTCCGAGGGGCCTCTGTGTGCCAAAAATAGGACGCAGACAAAGGCGCGCCCAAAAATAACCGCCCAAAGGCCGGGGCGCCAAGTTCGTCCAGCGGAAAAAGGCCACAAAAACGGGTTGGCTATAGCCTTGGGGGGTGGGGCTGGCCAACTTCGTCCGCCGGGCTCGGAATTCCGCAAGACTTTGTGAGGGGCCTCCGTGCACCAAAAATAGGCCGTGGCCAGAGCCACGCCCAAAAATAACCGCCCGACGGCCGGGGCGCCAAGTTCGTCTAGCGCAAAAAGGGCACAAAAACGGGTGGGCTATAGCCTTGGGGGGTGGGGCTGGCCGACTTCGTCCGCCGGACTCGGAATGCCGTGAGACTTTGCGAGGGGCCTCCGTGTGCCAAACATAGGCCGCGGCCAAAGCGGCGCAAAAAATAACCGCCCGAAGGCCGGGGCGCCAAGTTCGTCCAGCGCAAAAACGACACAAAAACGGGTGGGCTTTAGCCATGGGGAGTGGGGCTGGCCAACTTTGTCCGCCGGACTCGGAATGCCGCGAGACTTTGCGAGGGGCCTCCGTGTGCCAAACATAGGCCGCGGACAAAGCCGCGCCCAAAAATAACCACCCGAAGGCCGGGGCGCCAAGTTTGTCCCGCGCAAAAAGTCCACAAAAACGGGTGGGCTATAGCCTTGGGGGTTGGGGCTGGCCAACGTCGTCCGCCGGACTCGGAATGCCTCAAGACTTTGCGAGGTTCCTCCGAGTGACAAAAATAGGCCGCGGACAAAGCTGCGCCCAAAAATAACCGCCCGAAGGCCGGGGCGCCAAGTTCGTCCAGCGCAAAAAGGCCACAAAAACGGGTGGGCTATAGCCTTGGGGGGTAGGGCTGGCCCACTTCGTCCGCCGGACTCGGAATGCCGCGAGACTTTGCGAGGGGCCTCCGTGTACCAAACATAGGCCGCGGACAAAGCCGCGCCCAAAAATAACCGCCCGAAGGCCGGGGAGCCAAGTTCGTCCCGCGCAAAAAGGCCACAAAAACGGGTGGGCTATAGCCTTGGGGGTTGGGGCTGGCCAAATTCGTCCGCCGTACTCGGAATGCCGCGAGACTTTCCGAGGGGCCTCTGTGTGCCAAAAATAGGACGCAGACAAAGGCGCGCCCAAAAATAACCGCCCAAAGGCCGGGGCGCCAAGTTCGTCCAGCGGAAAAAGGCCACAAAAACGGGTGGGCTATAGCCTTGGGGGGTGGGGCTGGCCGACTTCGTCCGCCGGGCTCGGAATTCCGCAAGACTTTGCGAGGGGCCTCCATGCACCAAAAAAAGGCCGCGGCCAGAGCCACACCCAAAAATAACCGCCCGAAGGCCGGGGCGCCAAGTTCGTCCAGCGCAAAAAGGCCACAAAAACGGGTGGGCTATAGCCTTGGGGGGTAGGGCTGACCCACTTCGTCCGCCGGACTCGGAATGCCGCGAGACTTTGCGAGGGGCCTCCGTGTACCAAACATAGGCCGCGGACAAAGCCGCGTCCAAAAATAACCGCCCGAAGGCCGGGGCGCCAAGTTTGTCCCGCGCAAAAAGTCCACAAAAACGGGTGGGCTATAGCCTTAGGGGTTGGCGCTGGCCAACTTCATCCGCCGGACTCGGAATGCCTCAAGACTTTGCGAGGGGCCTCCGTGTGCCAAAAATAGGCCACGGACAAAGCCACGCCCAAAAATAACTGCCCGAAGGCCGGGGAGCCAAGTTCGTCCCGCGCAAAAAGGCCACAAAAACGGGTGGGCTATAGCCTTGGGGGTTGGGGCTGGCCAACTTCGTCCGCCGGACTCAGACTGCCTCAAGACTTTGCGAGGGGCCTCCGTGTGCCAAAAATAGGCCGCGGACAAAGCCGCGCCCAAAAATAACCGCCCGAAGGCCGGGGAGCCAAGTTCGTCCCGCGCAAAAAGGCCACAAAAACGGGTGGGCTATAGCCTTGGGGGTTGGGGCTGGCCAACTTCGTCCGCCGGTCTCGGAATGCCGCGAGACTTTCCGAGGGGCCTCTGTGCGCCAAAAATAGGACGCAGCCAGAGCCGCGCCCAAAAATAACCGCCCGAAGGCCGGGGCGCCAAGTTCGTCCAGCGGAAAAAGGCCACAAAAACGGGTTGGCTATAGCCTTGGGGGGTGGGGCTGGCCAACTTCGTCCGCCGGGCTCGGAATTCCGCAAGACTTTGCGAGGGGCCTCCGTGCGCCAAAAATAGGCCACGACCAGAGCCACGCCCAAAAATAACCGCCCGAAGGCCGGGGCGCCAAGTTCGTCCAGCGCAAAAAGTGCACAAAAACGGGTGGGCTATAGCCTTGGGGGGTGGGGCTGGCCGACTTCGTCCGCCGGACTCGGAATGCCGCGAGACTTTGCGAGGGGCCTCCGTGTGCCAAACATAGGCCGCGGCCAAAGCGGCACAAAAAATAACCGCCCGAAGGCCGGGGCGCCAAGTTCGTCCAGCACAAAAACGACACAAAAACGGGTGGGCTATAGCCATGGGGAGTGGGGCTGGCCAACTTTGTCCGCCGGACTCGGAATGCCGCGAGACTTTGCGAGGGGCCTCCGTGTGCCAAACATAGGCTGCGGACAAAGCCGCGCCCAAAAATAACCGCCCGAAGGCCGGGGCGCCAAGTTCGTCCAGCGCAAAAAGGGCACAAAAACGGGTGGGCTATAGCCTTGGGGGGTGGGGCTGGCCGACTTCGTCCGCCAGACTCGGAATGCCGCGAGACTTTGCGAGGGGCCTCCGTGTGCCAAACATAGGCCGCGGCCAAAGCTGCGCAAAAAATAACCGCCCGAAGGCCGGGGCGCCAAGTTCGTCCAGCGCAAAAACGACACAAAAACGGGTGGGCTATAGCCACGGGGAGTGGGGCTGGCAAACTTTGTCCGCCAGACTCGGAATGCCGCGAGACTTTCCGAGGGGCCTCCGTGTGCCAAACATAGGCCGCGGACAAAGCCGCGCCCAAAAATAACCGCCCGAAGGCCGGGGCGCCAAGTTTGTCCCGTGCAAAAAGGCCAGTAAAACGGGTGGGCTATAGCCTTGGGGGGTGGGGCTGGCCGACTTCGTCCGCCGGACTCGGAATGCCGCGAGACTTTGCGAGGGGCCTCCATGTGCGAAACATAGGCCGCGGCCAAAGCGGCGCAAAAAATAACCGCCCGAAGGCCGGGGCGCCAAGTTCGTCCAGCGCAAAAACGACACAAAAACGGGTGTGCTATAGCCATGGGGAGTGGGGCTGGCCAACTTTGTCCGCCGGACTCGGAATGCCGCGAGACTTTGCGAGGGGCCTCCGTGTGCCAAACATAGGCCGCGGACAAAGACGCGCCCAAAAATAACCGCTCGAAGGCCGGGGCGCCAAGTTTGTCCCGCGCAAAAAGGCCAGAAAAACGGGTGGGCTATAGCCTTGCGGGGTGGGGCTGGCCAACTTCGTCCGCCGGACTCGGAATGCCGCGAGACTTTGCGAGGGGGCTCCGTGTGCCAAAAATAGGCCGCAGACAAAGGCGAGCCCAAAAATAACCGCCCTAAGGCAGGGGCGCCAAGTTCGTCCAGCACAAAAAGGCCACAAAAACGGGTGGGCTATAACCTTGGGGGGTGGGGCTGGCCTACTTCATCCGCCGGACTTGGAATGCCGCGAGACTTTGCGAGGGGCCTCCGTGTGCCAAAAATAGGCAGCGGGAAAAGCCGCGCCCAAAAATAACCGCTCGAAGGCCGGGGAGCCAAGTTCGTCCAGCGCAAAAAGGACAGAAAAACGGGTGGGATATAGCCTTCGGGGGTGGGGCTGGCCAACTTCGTCCGCCGGACTCAGAATGCCGCAAGACTTTGCGAGGGGCCTCCGTGTGCCAAACATAGGCTGCGGACAAAGCCGCGCCCAAAAATAACCGCCCGAAGGCCGGGGCGCCAAGTTCGTCCAGCGCAAAAAGGGCACAAAAACGGGTGGGCTATAGCCTTGGGGGGTGGGGCTGGCCGACTTCGTCCGCCGGACTCGGAATGCCGCGAGACTTTGCGAGGGGCCTCCGTGTGCCAAACATAGGCCGCGGCCAAAGCTGCGCAAAAAATAACCGCCCGAAGGCCGGGGCGCCAAGTTCGTCCAGCGCAAAAACGACACAAAAACGGGTGGGCAATAGCCACGGGGAGTGGGGCTGGCAAACTTTGTCCGCCGGACTCGGAATGCCGCGAGACTTTGCGAGGGGCCTCCGTGTGCCAAACATAGGCCGCGGACAAAGCCGCGCCCAAAAATAACCGCCCGAAGGCCGGGGCGCCAAGTTTGTCCCGTGCAAAAAGGCCAGTAAAACGGGTGGGCTATAGCCTTGGGGGGTGGGGCTGGCCGACTTCGTCCGCCGGACTCGGAATGCCGCGAGACTTTGCGAGGGGCCTCCATGTGCGAAACATAGGCCGCGGCCAAAGCGGCGCAAAAAATAACCGCCCGAAGGCCGGGGCGCCAAGTTCGTCCAGCGCAAAAACGACACAAAAACGGGTGGGCTATAGCCATGGGGAGTGGGGCTGGCCAACTTTGTCTGCCGGACTCGGAATGCCGCGAGACTTTGCGAGGGGCCTCCGTGTGCCAAACATAGGCCGCGGACAAAGCCGCGCCCAAAAATAACCGCCCGAAGGCCGGGGCGCCAAGTTTGTCCCGCGCAAAAAGGCCAGAAAAACGGGTGGGCTATAGCCTTGCGGGGTGGGGCTGGCCCACTTCGTCCGCCAGACTCGGAATGCCGCGAGACTTTGCGAGGGGGCTCCGTGTGCCAAAAATAGGCCGCAGACAAAGGCGAGCCCAAAAATAACCGCCCTAAGGCAGGGGCGCCAAGTTCGTCCAGCACAAAAAGGCCACAAAAACGGGTGGGCTATAACCTTGGGGGGTGGGGCTGGCCTACTTCATCCGCCGGACTCGGAATGCCGCGAGACTTTGCGAGGGGCCTCCGTGTGCCAAAAATAGGCAGCGGGAAAAGCCGCGCCCAAAAATAACCGCTCGAAGGCCGGGGAGCCAAGTTCGTCCAGCGCAAAAAGGACAGAAAAACGGGTGGGCTATAGCCTTCGGGGGTGGGGCTGGCCAACTTCGTCCGCCGGACTCAGAATGCCGCAAGACTTTGCGAGGGGCCTCCGTGTGCCAAAAATAGGCCGCGAGCAAAGCCGCGCCCAAAAATAACCGCCCGAAGGCCGGGGCGCCAAGTTCGTGCAGCGCAAAAAGGCCACAAAAACGGGTGGGCTATAGCCTTGGGGAGTGGGGCTGGCCCACTTCGTCCGCCGGACTCGGAATGCCCGAGACTTTGCGAGGGGCCTCCGTGTGCCAAACATAGGCCGCGGACAAAGCCGCGCCCAAAAATAGGCCGCGGGCAAAGCCGCGCCCAAAAATAACCGCCCGAAGGCCGGGGCGCCAAGTTCGTGCAGCGCAAAAAGGCCACAAAAACGGGTGGGCTATAGCCTTGGGGAGTGGGGCTGGCCCACTTCGTCCGCCGGACTCGGAATGCCCGAGACTTTGCGAGGGGCCTCCGTGTGCCAAAAATAGGCCGCAGACAAAGGCGCGCCCAAAAATAACCGCCCTAAGGCCGGGGCGCCAAGTTCGCCCAGCGCAAAAAGGCCACAAAAACGGGTGGGCTATAGCCTTGGGGAGTGGGGCTGGCCAACTTCGTCCGCCGGACTACGAATGCCGCGAGATTTTGCGAGGGGCCTCCGTGTGCAAAACATAGGCCGCGGACAAAGCCGCCGCCAAAAATAGACGTCCGAAGGCCGCGGCGCAAAGTTCGTCCAGCGGAAAAAGACCACAAAAACGGGTGGGCTATAGCCTTGGGGGGTGGGGCTGGCCAACTTCGTCCGCCGGACTCGGAATGCCACGAGACTTTGCGAGGGGCCTCCGTGTGCCAAACATAGGCCGCGAACAAGTCCTCGCCCAAAAATAACGAACCGAAGGCCGGCGCGCCAAGTTCGTCCAGCGCAAAAAGGCCACAAAAACGCGTGGGCTATAGCCTTGGGGGGTGGGGCTGGCCTACTTCGTCCGCCGAACTCGGAATGCCGGGAGACTTTGCGAGGGCCTCGGTGTGCCAAAAATCGGCCGCAGTCAAAGCCGCGCCCAAAAATAACCACCCAGAGGCCGGGGCGCCAAGTTCGTCCAGCGTAAAAAGGCCACAAAAACGGGTGGGCTATAGCCTTCTGGGGGTGGGGCTGGCCAAGTTCGTCCGCTGGACTCAGAATGCCGCGAGACTTTGCGAAGGGCCTCCGTGTGCCAAAAATAGACCGCGGACAAAGCCGCGCCCAACAATACCCGACCGAAGGCCGGGGCGCCAAGTTCGTCCAGCGGAAAAAGGCCACAAAAACGGGTGGGCTATAGCCTTGGGGGCTGGGGCTGGCCCACTTCGTCCGCCGGACTCAGAATGCCGCGTGAATTTGCGAGGGGGCTCCGTGTGCCAAAAGTAGGCCGCAGTCAAAGCCGCCCCCAAAAATAACCGCCCGAAGGCCGGGGCGCCAGGTTCGTCCAGCGCAAAAAGGCCACAAAAACGGGTGGGCTATTGCCTTGGGGGGTGGGGCTGGCCAACTTCGTCCGCCGAACTCGGAATACCGGGAGACTTTGCGAGGGGCCTCCGTGTGCCAAAAATCGGCCGCAGTCAAAGCCGCGCCCAAAAATAACCACCCGAAGGCCGGGGCGCCAAGTTCGTCTAGCGTAAAAAGGCCACAAAAACGGGTGGGCTATAGCCTTCTGGGGGTGGGGCTGGCCAACTTCGTCCGCTGGACTCAGAATGCCGCGAGACTTTACGAAGGGCCTCCGTGTGCCAAAAATAGACCGCGGACAAAGCCGCGCCCAACAATACCTGACCGAAGGCCGGGGCGCCAAGTTCGTCCAGCGGAAAAAGGCCACAAAAACGGGTGGGCTATAGCCTTGGGGGGTGGGGCTGGCCATCTTCGTCCGCCGGACTCGGAATGCCGGGAGACTTTGCGAGGGGCCTCCGTGTGCCAAAATTAGGCCGCGGGCAATGCCGCGCCCAAAAATAACCGCCCGAAGGCCGGGGCGCCAAGTTCGTCCAGCGCAAAAAGGCCACAAAAACGGGTGGGCTATAGCCTTGGGGGGTGGGGCTGGCCATCTTCGTCCGCCGGACTCGGAATGCCGCGAGACTTTGCGACGGGCCTCCGTGTGCCAAAAATAGGCCGCGGACAATGCCGCGCCCAAAAATAACCGCCCGAAGGCCGGGGCACCAAGTTCGTCCAGCGCAAAAAGGCCACAAAAACGGGTGGGCTATAGCCTTGGGGGGTGGGGCTGGCCAACTTCATCCACCAGACTCGGAATGCCGCGAGACTTTTCGAGGAGCCTCCGTGTACCAAACATAGGCTGCGGGCAAAGCCGCGCCCAAAAATAACCGCCCGAAGGCCGGGGCGCTAAGTTCGTCCAGCGGAAAAAGGCCATAAAAACGGGTGGGCTATAGCCTTGGGGGATGGGGCCGGCCAACATCGTCCGCCGGACTCGGAATGCCGCGAGACTTTCCAAGGGGCCTCCATGTGCCAAACATAGGCCGCGGGCAATGCCGCGCCCACAAATAACCCCCCGAAGGCCCGGGGCCAAGTTCGTCCAGCGGAAAAAGGCCACAAAAACGCGTGGGCTATAGCTTTGGGGGGTGGGGCTGGCCTACTTCGTCCGCCGAACTCGGAATGCCGGGAGACTTTGCGAGGGGCCTCCGTGTGCCAAAAATCGGCCGCAGTCAAAGCCGCGCCCAAAAATAACCACCCGAAGGCCGGGGCGCCAAGTTCGTCCAGCGTAAAAAGGCCACAAAAACGGGTGGGCTATAGCCTTTGGGGTGGGGCTGGCCACCTTCATCCGCCGGACTCGGAATGCCGCGAGACTTTGCGAGGGGCCTCCGTGTGCCAAAAGTAGGCCGCAGTCAAAGCCGCCCCCAAAAATAACCGCCCGAAGGCCGGGGCGCCAGGTTCGTCCAGCGCAAAAAGGCCACAAAAACGGGTGGGCTATTGCCTTGGGGGGTGG
Organism: Citrus x limon; assembly: GCA_034663535.1. Taxonomy (NCBI): domain Eukaryota; kingdom Viridiplantae; phylum Streptophyta; class Magnoliopsida; order Sapindales; family Rutaceae; genus Citrus; species Citrus x limon. Next base: position 34,912,893 of record CM067998.1, on the reverse strand, counting down.
GGCTGGCCAAGTTCGTCCGCCGGACTCGGAATGCCGCGAGACTTTGCGAGGGGCCTCTATGTGCCAAAAATAGGGCGCGGACAAAGCCGTGCCCAAAAATAACCGCCCGAAGGCCGGGGCGCCAATTTCGTCCAGCGGAAAAAGGCCACAAAATCGGGTGGGCTATAGCCCAGGGGGGTGCGGCTGGCCAACTTCGTCCGCCGGACTCGGAATGCCGCGAGACTCTACGAGGGACCTCTGTGTGCCAAGCATAGGCCGCGAACAATGCCGCGCCCAAAAATAACTGCTCGAAGGCCGGGGCGCCAAGTTCGTCCAGCGGAAAAAAGCCACAAAAACAGGTGGGCTATAGCCTTGGGGGGTGGGGCTGGCCAACACCATCCGCCGGACTTGGAATGCCGCGAGACTTTGCGAGGGGCCTCCGTATGCCAAACATAGGCCGCGGGCAAAGCTACGCCCAAAAATAAGCGCCCGAAGGCCGGGCCGCCAAGTTCATCCAGCAGAAAAAGGCCACAAAAACGGGTGGGCTATAGCCTTGGGGGGTGGGGCTGGCCAACTTCATCCGCCGGACTCGGAATGGCGCGAGACTTTGCGAGGGGCCTCCGTGTGCCAAAAATAGACCGCGGACAAAGCCGCGCCTAAAAATAACCGCCCGAAGGCCGGGGCGCAAAGTTCGTCCAGCGGAAAAAGACCACAAAACCGGGTGGGCTATAGCCTTGGGGGGTGGGGCTGGCCAACTTCGTCCGCCGGACTCGGAATGCCGCGAGACTTTGCGAGGGGCCTCCGTGTGCCAAACATAGGCCGTAAGCAAAGCCTCACCCAAAAATAACGGCCCGAAGGCCGGCGCGCCAAGTTCGTCCAGCGCAAAAAGGCCACAAAAACGGGTGGGCTATAGCCTTTTGGGGGTGGGGCTGGCCAACTTCGTCCGCCGGACTCGGAATGCCGCGAGACTTTACGAAGGGCCTCCGTGTGCCAAAAATAGGCCGCGGACAAAGCCGCGCCCAACAATACCCGACCGAAGGCCGGGACGCCAAGTTCGTCCAGCGGAAAAAGGCCACAAAAACGGGTGGGCTATAGCCTTGGGGCGTGGGGCTGGCCAACTTCATCCGCCGGACTCGGACTCGGAATGCCGTGAGACTTTGCGAGGTGCCTCCGTGTACCAAAAATAGGCCGCGGGCAAAGCCGCACCCAAAAATAACCGCCCGAAGGCCGGGGCGCCAAGTTCGTCCAGCGGAAAAAGGCCACAAAAACGGGTCGGCTATAGCCTTGGGGGCTGGGGCTGGCCCACTTCGTCTGCCGGACTCGGAATGCAGCGAGACTTTGCGAGGGGCCTCTGTGTGCCAAAAATAGGCAGCGGGCAAGCCCGCGGCCAAAAATAACCGCCCGAACGCCGGGGCGCCAAGTTCGTCCAGCGCAAAAAGGCCACAAAAACGGGTGGGCTATAGCCTTGGGGGGTGGGGCTGGCCAACTTCATCCGCCGGACTCGGACTCGGAATGCAGCGAGACTTTGCGAGGGGCCTCTGTGTGCCAAAAATAGGCAGTGGGCAAGCCCGCGGCCAAAAATAACCGCCCGAACGCCGGGGCGCCAAGTTCGTCAAGCGGAAAAAGGCCACAAAAACGGGTGGGCTATAGCCTTTGGGGCTGGGGCTGGCCCACTTCGTCCGCCGGACTCGGAATGCCGCGAGATTTTGCGAGGGGCCTCCGTGTGCCTAAAATATGCCGCGGGCAAAGCCGCGCCCAAAAATAACCGCCCGAAGGCCGGGGCGCCAAGTTCGTCCAGCGCAAAAAGGCCACAAAAACGGGTGGGCTATAGCCTTGGGGGGTGGGGCTGGCCAACTTCATCCGCCGGACTCGGACTCGGAATGCTGTGAGACTTTGCGAGGGGCCTCCGTGTACCAAAAATAGGCCGCGGGCAAAGCCGCACCCAAAAATAACCGCCCGAAGGCCGGGGCGCCAAGTTCGTCCAGCGGAAAAAGGCCACAAAAACGGGTGGGCTATAGCCTTTGGGGCTGGGGCTGGCCCACTTCGTCCGCCAAACTCGGAATGCCGCGAGACTTTGCGAGGGGCCTCCGTGTGCCAAAAATAGGCCGCGGGCAAGGCCGCGCCCAAAAATAACCGCCCGAAGGCCGGGGCGCCAAGTTCGTCCAGCGGAAAAAGGCCACAAAAACGGGTGGGCTATAGCCTTTGGGGCTGGGGCTGGCCCACTTCGTCCGCCAAACTCGGAATGCCGCGAGACTTTGCGAGGGGCCTCCGTGTGCCAAAAATAGGCCGCGGGCAAGGCCGCACCCAAAAATAACCGCCCGAAGGCCGGGGCACCAAGTTCGTCATGCGGAAAAAGGCCACAAAAACGGGTGGGCTATAGCCTTGGGGGGTGGGGATGGCCAACTTCATCCGCCGGACACAGACTCGGAATGCCGTGAGACTTTGTGAGGGGCCTCCGCGTGCCAAAAATAGGCCGCGGGCAAAAGCCGCAGCCCAAAATAACCGCCCGAAGGCCTGGGCGCCAAGTTCGTCCAGCGGAAAAAGGCCACAAAAACGGGTGGGCTATAGCATTGGGGGATGGGGCTGGCCCACTTTGTCCGCCGGACTCGGAATGCCACGAGACTTTGTGAGGGGCCTCCGTGTGCCAAAAATAGGCTACAGGTAAAACCGCGCCCAAAAATAATTGCCCAAAGGCCGGGGCGCCAAGTTCGTCAAGCGGAAAAAGGCCACAAAAACGGGTGGGATATAGCCTTGGCGTGTGGGGCTGGCCAACTTTGTCCGCCGGACTCGGAATGCCGCGAGACTTTGCGAGGGGCCTCCATGTGCAAAAAATAGGCCGCGGGCAAAGCCGCGCCCAAAAATAACCGTCCGAAGGCCGGGGCGCCAAGTTCGTCCAGCGGAAAAAGGCTACAAAAACGGGTGGGCTATAGCCTTGGGGGTTGGGGCTGGCGAACTTCGTCCGCCGGACTCGTAATGCCGCGAGAATTTGTGAAGGGCCTCTGTGTGCCAAAAATAGGCCGCTGGCAAAGCTGCGGCCAAAAATAACCGCCCGAAGGCCGGGGCGCCAAGTTCGTCCAGCGGAAAAAGGCTAGAAAAACGGGTGGGCTATAGCCTTGGGGGGTGGGGCTGGCCAACTCCGTCCGCCGGATGCAGAATGCAGCGAGACTTTGCGAGGTGCCTCCGTGTGGCAAAAATAGGCCGCGGGCAAAGCCGCGCCTAAAAATAACCGCCCGAAGGCCGGGGCGCCAAGTTCGTCCAGCGGAAAAAGGCCACAAAAACGGGTGGGCTATAGCCTTGGGGGGTGGCGCCGGCCAACTTCGTCCGCCTACTCGGAATTCCGTGACACTCTGCGAGGGGCCTCCGTGTGCCATAAATAGGCCGCGGGATAAGCCGCGCCCAAAAATAACCGCCCGAACGCCGCGGCGCCAAGTTTGTCCAGCGGAAAAAGGCGACAAAAACGGGTGGGCTAGCCTTGGGGGGTGGGGCTGGCCCACTTCGTCCGCCGGACTCGGAATCCCGCGAGACTTTGCGAGGGGCCTCCGTGTGCCAAAAATAGGCCGCGGGCAAAGCCGCGTCCAAAAATAACCGCCCGAAGGCCGGGGCGCCAAGTTCGTCCAGCGCAAAAAGGCCACAAAAACGGGTGGGCTATAGCCTTGGGGGGTGGGGCTGGCCAACTTCGTCCGCCTACTCGGAATGCCGCGAGACTTTGCGAGAGCCCTCCGTGTGCCAAAAATAGGCCGCGGGCAAGGCCGCGCCCAAAAATAACCGCCCGAACGCCGGGGCACCAAGTTCGTCAAGCGGAAAAAGGCCACAAAAACGGGTGGGCTATAGCCTTAGGGGCTGGGGCTGGCCCACTTCGTCCGCCGGACTCGGAATGCCGCGAGACTTTGCGAGGCGCCTCCGTGTGCGAAAAATAGGCCGCAGGCAAAGCCGTGCCCAAAAATAACTGCCCAAAGGCCAAGTCGCCAAGTTCGTCCAGCGGAAAAAGGCCACAAAAACGGGTGGGCCATAGCCTTGGGGGGTGGGGCTGGCCGACTTCGTCCGCCGGACTCGGAATGCCGCGAGACTTTGCGAGGGGCCTCCGTATGCCAAAAATAGGCCGCGGTCAAATCCGCGCCCAAAACTAACTGCCCGAAGGCCGGGGCGCCAATTTCGTCCAGCGGAAAAAGGCCACAAAAACGGGTGGGCTATAGCCTTGGGGGGTGGGGCTGGCCAACTTCGTCCGCCGGACTCGGAATGCCGCGAGACTTTACGAGCGTCCTCCATATGCCAAAAATAGGCCGCGGGCAAAGCCGCGCCTAAAAGTAACCGCCCGAAGGCCAGGGCGCCAAGTTCGTCCAGCGGAAAAAGGCCACAAAAACGGGTGGGCTATAGCCTTGGGGGGTGGGGCTGGTCCACTTCGTCCGCCGGACTCAGAATGCCGCGAGACTTTAGGAGGGGCCTCCGTGTCCCAAACATAGGCCGCGGGGAAAGCCGCGCCCAAAAATAACCGCCCGAAGGCCGGGTTGCCAAGTTCGTCCAGCGGAAACAGGCCACAAAAACGGGTGGGCTATAGCCTTGGGGGGTGGGGCTGGCCTACTTCGTCCGCCGGACTCGGAATGCCGCGGGACTTTGCGAGGGGCCTCCGTGTACCAAACATAGGGTGCGGGCAAAGCCGCGCCCAAAAATAACCGCCCGAAGGCCGGGGCGCCAGGTTCGTCCTGCGGAAAAAGGCCACAAAAACGGGGGGGGCTATAACCTTGGGGGGTGGGGCTGGCCAACTTCGTCCGCCGGACTCGGAATGGCGCGAGACTTTGCGAGGGGACTCCATGTGCCATACCTAGGCTGCGGGCAAAGCTGTACCCAAAAATAACCGCCCGAAGGCCGGGGCGCCAAGTTCGTCCTGCGGAAAAAGGCCACAAAAACGGGTGGGCTATAGCCTTGGGAGGTGGGGCTGGCCCACTTCGTCTGCCGGACTCGGAATGCCGCGAGAGTTTGCGAGGGGCCTCCGTGTGCCAAAAATATGCCGCGGGCAAAGCCGCACACAAAAATAACCGCCCGAAGGCCGGGGCGCCAAGTTCGTCCAGCGGAAAAAGGCCACAAAAACGGGTGGGCTCTAGCCTTGGGGGGTGGGGCTGGCCAACTTCGTCCGACAGATTCGGAATGCCGCGAGACTTTGCGAGGGGCCTCCGTGTGCCAAAGATAGGCCGCGGGCAAAGCCGCAGCCAAAAATAACCGTCCAAAGGCCGGGGCGCCAAGTTCGTCCAGCGGAAAAAGGCCACAAAAACGGGTGGGCTATAGCCTTGGGGGATGGGGCTGGCCAACTTCCTCCGCCGGACACGGAATGCCACGAGACTTTGCGAGGTGCCTCTGTGTGCCAAAAATAGGCCGGGGGCAAAGGCGCGCCCAAAAATAACCACCCGCAGGCCGGGGCGCCAAGTTCGTCCAGCGGAAAAAGGCCACAAAAATGGGTGGGCTATAGCCTTGGGGGGTGGGGCTGGCCAACTTCGTCCGCCGGACTCGGAATGCCGCGAGACTTTGCGAGGTGCCTCTGTGTGCCAAAAATAGGCCGGGGGCAAAGGCGCGCCCAAAAATAACCACCCGCAGGCCGGGGCGCCAAGTTCGTCCAGCGGAAAAAGGCCACAAAAATGGGTGGGCTATAGCCTTGGGGGGTGGGGCTGGCCAACTTCGTCCGCCGGACTCGGAATGCCGCGAGACTTTATGAGCGTCCTCCATATGCCAAAAATAGGCCACGGGCAAAGCCACGCCTAAAAGTAACCACCCGAAGGCCGGGGCGCCAAGTTCGTCCAGCGGAAAAAGGCCACAAAAACGGGTGGGCTATAGCCTTGGGGGGTGGGGCTGGTCCACTTCGTCCGCCGGACTCGGAATGCCGCGAGACTTTAGGAGGGGCCTCCGTGTGCCAAACATAGGCCGCGGGGAAAGCCGCACCCAAAAATAACCGCCCGAAGGCCGGGTTTCCAAGTTCGTCCAGCGGAAACAGGCCACAAAAACGGGTGGGCTATAGCCTTGGGGGGTGGGGCTGGCCCACTTCGTCCGCCGGACTCGGAATGCCGCGAGCCTTTGCAAGGGGCCTCCGTGTGCCAAAAATAGGCTGCGGACAATGCCGCGCCCAAAAATAACTGCCCGAAGGCCGGGGAGCCAAGTTCGTCCAGCGCAAAAACGCCACAAAAATGGGTGGGCTATAGCCTTGGGGGGTGGGGCTGGCCAACTTCGTCCGCCGGACTCGGAATGCCGCGAGACTTTGCGAGGGTCCTCCGTGTGCCAAACATAGGCCGCGGCCAAAGCCGTGCCCAAAAATAACCCCCCGAAGGCCGGGGCGCCAAGTTCGTCCAGCGCAAAAAGGCCACAAAAACGTGTGGGCTATAGCCTTGGGGGGTGGGGCTGGCCAACTTCGTCCGCCGGACTCGGAATGCCGCGAGACTTTGCGAAGGGCCTCCGTGTGCCAAACATAGGCCATGGGCAAAGCCGCGCCCAAAAATAACTGCCCGAAGCCCGGGGCGCCAAGTTCGTCCAGCGGAAAAAGGCCACAAAAACGGGTGGGCTATAGCCTTGGGGGGTGGGGCTGGCCAACATCTTCCGCCGGACGCGGAATGCCGGAAGACATTGCGAGGGGCCTCCATGTGCCAAAAAAACGCCGCGGGCAAAGCCGCGCGCAAAAATAACCGCACGAAGGCAGGGGCACCAAGTTCGTCCAGCGGAAAAAGGCCGCAAAAATGGGTGGGCTATAGCCCTGGGGGGTGGGGCTGGCCAACTTTGTCCGCCGGACTCGGAATGCCGTGAGACTTTGCGAGGGGCCGCCGTGTGCCAAACATAGGCCGCGGGAAAAGCCGCGCCCAAAAATAGCCGCCCAAAGGCCGGGGCGCCAAGTTCATCCAGCGCAAAAAGGCCACAAAAATGGGTGGGCTATAGCCTTGGGGGGTGGGGCTGGCCAACTTCGTCCGCCGTATTCGGAATGCCGCGAGACTTTACGAGGGGCCTCCGTGTACCAAACATATGCCGCGGCCAATGCCGAGCCCAAAAATAACTGCCCGAAGGACGGGGCGCCATGTTTGTCCAGCGCAAAAAGGCCACAAAAACCGGTGGGCAATAGCCTTGGGGAGTGGGGCTCGCCAACTTCGTTTGCCGGACTCGGAATGCCATGAGACTTTGCGAGGGGCCTCCGTGTGCCGAACATAGGCCGCGGCCAAAGCGGCGCCCAAAAAGAACCGCCCGAAGGCCGGGGCGCCAAGTTCGTCCAGCGGAAAAAGGCCACAAAAATGGGTGGGCTATAGCCTTGGGGGGTGGGGGTGGGGCTGGCCAACTTCGTACTCCGGAAGCGGAATGCCGCGAGACTTTGCGTGGGGCCTCCGTGTGCCAAACATAGGCTGCGGGTAGAGCCGCGCCCAAAAATAACGGCCCGAAGGCTGGGGCGAAAAGTTCGTCCAGCGGAAAAAGGCCACAAAAACGGGTGGGCTATAGCCTTGGGGGGTGGGGCTGGCCCACTTCGTCCGCCAGACTCGGAATGCCGCAAGACTTTGCGAGGGGCCTCCGTGTGCCAAACATAGGCCGGGACCAATGCCGTGCCCAAAAATAACCGCCCGAAGGCCGGGGCGCCAAGTTCGTCCAGCGCAAAAACGCCACAAAAATGGGTGGGCTATAGCCTTGGGGGGTGGGAATGGCCAACTTCGTCCGCCGGACTCGGAATGCCGCGAGACTTTGCGAGGGGCCTCCGTGTGCCAAACATAGGCCGGGACCAATGCCGCGCCCAAAAATAACCGCCCGAAGGCCGGGGCACCAAGTTCGTCCAGCGCAAAAAGGCCACAAAAACGGGTGGGCTATAGCCTTTGGGGGTGGGGCTGGCCCACTTCGTCCGCCGGACACGGAATGCCACGAGACTTTTCGAGGGGCCTTCCTGTGCCAAAAATAGGCCGCAGGCAAAGCCGCGCCCAAAAATAACCGCCCGAAGGCCGGGGCGCCAAGTTCGTCCAGCGCAAAAAGGCCACAAAAACGGGTGGGCTATAGCCTTTGGGGGTGGGGCTGGCCAACTTCGTCCGCCGGACTCGGAATGCCATGAGACTTTGCTAGGTGCCTCCGTGTGCAAAAAATAGGCCGCTTGCAAAGCCGCGACCAAAAATAACCGCCCCCAGGCCGGGGCGCCAAGTTCGTCCAGCGGAAAAAGTCCACAAAAACGGGTGGCCTATAGCCTTGGGGGGTGGGGCTGGCCAACTTCGTCCGCCGGACTCGGAATACCGCGAGACTTTGCGAGGGGCCTCCGTGTGCCATAAATAGGCCGCGGACAAAGCCGTGCCCAAAAATAACCGCCCGAAGGCCGGGGCACCAAGTTCGTCCAGCGCAAAAAGGCCACAAAAACGGGTGGGCTATAGCCTTTGGGGGTGGGGCTGGCCAACTTCGTCCGCCGGACTCGGAATGCCACGAGAATTTTCGAGGGGCATCCGTGTGCCAAAAATAGGCCGCAGGCAAAGCCGCGCCCAAAAATAACTGGCCGAAGGCCGGGGCGCCAAGTTCGTCCAGCGCAAAAAGGCCACAAAAACGGGTGGGCTATAGCCTTGGGGGGTGGGGCTGGCCAACTTCGTCCGCCGGACTCGGAATGCCGCGAGACTTTGCGAGGTGCCTCCGTGTGCCAAAAATAGGCCGCGGGCAAAGCCGCGACCAAAAATAACCGCCTGCAGGCCGGGGCGCCAAGTTCGTCCAGCGGAAAAAATCCACAAAAACGGGTGGGCTATAGCCTAGGGGGGTGGGGCTGGCCAAGTTCGTCCGCCGGACTCGGAATGGGGCTAGACTTTGCGAGGTGCCTCTGTGTCCCAAAGATAGGCCGTGGCCACCGCCGCACCAAAAAATAAGGGCCCGAAGGTCCCGTCCCCAAGTTAGTCCGCCGCAAAAATGCCCAAAAAACTGTTGGGCTATAGCCTTGGGGGGAGGGGCGGGCCAAGTTCGTCCGCCGGACTCGGAATGGGGCCATACTTTGCGAGGGGCCTCCGTGTGCCAAAAATTGGGCACGGGCACTACCGCGCACAAAAATAAGACCCCGAAGGTCCCGTCCCCAAGTTCGTCCGCCGCAAAAATGGCCAAAAAAGGGGTGGGCTATAGCCTTGGGGGGAGGGGCTGGCCAAGTTCGTCCGCCGGACTCGGAATGGGGCCAGACTTTGCGAGGGGCCTCCGTGTGTCAAAAATAGGCCGCGGGCACTGCCGCGCCCAAAAATAAGCGGCCGAAGGTCCCGTCCCCAAGTTCGTCCGCCGCAAAAATGCCCAAAAATCAGGTGGGCTATAGCCTTGGGGGGAGGGGCTGGCCAAGTTCGTCCGCCGGACTCTGAATGGGCCCAGACTTTGCGAGGGGCCTCCGTGTGCCAAAAATAGGCCGCGGGCACTGCCGCGTCCAAAAATAAGTGGCCGAAGGTCCCGTCCCCAAGTTCGTCCGCCGCAAAAATGCCCAAAAAACAGGTGGGCTATAGCCTTGGGGGGAGGGGCTGGCCAAGTTCGTCCGCCGGACTCTGAATGGGGCTAGACTTTGCGAAGGGGCCTCTGTGTGCCAAAAATAGGCCGCGGGCACTGCCGCACCCAAGTTCGTCTGCTGCAAAAATGCCCAAAAAAGGGGTGGGCTATAGCCTTGCGGGGAGGGGCTGGCCAAGTTCGTCCGCCGGACTCGGAATGGGGCCAGACTTTGCGAGGGGCCTCCGTGTGCCAAAAATAGGCTGCGGGCACTTCCGTGACCAAAAATAAGCGCCCGAATGTCCCGTCCCCAAGTTCGTCCGCCGCAAAAATGCCCAAAAAATGGGTGGGCTATAGCCTTGGGGGAGGGGCTGGCCAAGTTCGTCCGCCGGACTCGGAATGGGGCCACACTTTGCGAGGGGCTTCCATGTGCCAAAAATAGGCTGCGGGCACTGCGGCGCCCAAAAATAAGCGCCCGAAGGTCCCGTCCCCAAGTTCGTCCGCTGCAAAAATGCCCAAAAAACGGGTGGGCTATAGCCTTGGGGGGAGGGGCTGGCCAAGTTCGTTCGCCGGACTCGGAATGGGGCCAGACTTTGCGTGGGGCCTCTGTTTGCCAAAAATAGGCCGCGGGCACTGCCGCGCCTGTTGGTCCCATCCCCAAGTTCGTGCACTGCAAAAATGCCCAAAAAACGGGTGGGCTATAGCCTTGGGGGGAAGGGCTGGCCAAGTTCATCCACCGAACTCGGAATGGGGCCAGACTTTGCGAGGGGCCTCCGTGCACCAAAATTAGGCCGCGGGCACTGCCGCACCCAAAGGTCCCGTCCCGAAGTTCGTCCGCCGCAAAAATACCCAAAAAACGGGTGGGCTATAGCCTTGGGGGGAGGGGCTGGCCAAGTTCGTCCGCCGGACTCGGAATGGGGCTAGACTTTGGGAGGGACTCCGTGTGCCAAAAATAGGCCACGGGCACTGCCGCGCCGAAAAATAAGCGCCCGAAGGTCCCGTCCCCAAGTTCGTCTGCTGCAAAAATGCCCAAAAAATCGGTGGGCTATAGCCTTGGGGGGAGGGGCTGGCCAAGTTCGTCCGCCGGACTCGGAATGGGGCCAGACTTTGCGAGGGGCCTCCGTGTGCCAAAAATAGGCCGCAGGCACTGCCGCGTCCAATAATAAGCTCCCGAAGGTCCCGTCCACGAGTTCATCCGCCGCAAAAATGCCCAAAAAACGGGTGGGCTATAGCCTTGGGGGGAGGGGCTGGCCAAGTTCGTCCGCCGGACTCGGAATGGGGCAAGCCTTTGCGAGGGGCCTCCGTGTGCCAAAAGTTGGCTATGGGCACTGCCGCGCCCATAAATAAGAGTCCGAAGGTCCTGTCCCAAAGTTCGTCCCCCGCAAAAATGCCCAAAAAACGGGTGGGCTATAGCCTTGGGGGGAGGGGCTGGCCAAGTTCGTCCGCCGGACTCGGAATGGGCCAGACTTTGCGAGGGGCCTCCGTGTGCCAAAAATAGGCCGCGGGCACTGCCGCACCCAAAAATATGCGCCCGAAAGTCCCGTCCCCAAGTTTGTCCGCCGCAAAAATGCCCAAAAAACGGGTGGGCTATAGCCTTGGGGGGAGGGGCTGGCCAAGTTCGTCCGCCGGACTCGGAATGGGGCCAGACTTTGCGAGGGGCCTCCATGTGCCAAAAATAGGCCGCGGGCACTGCCGTGCCAAAAAATAAGCGCCCGAAGTTCCCATCCCGAAGTTCGTCCGCCGCAAAAATGCCCAAAAAACGGGTGGGCTATAGCCTTGGGGGGAGGGGCTGGCCATGTTCGTCCGCCGGACTCAGAATGGGGCCAGACTTTGCGAGGGGCCTCCATGTGCGAAAAATAGGCCGTGGGCACTGCCGCACCAAAAAATAAGCACCCGAAGGTCCCGTCCCCAAGTTCGTCCGCCGCAAAAATGCCCAAAAAACAGGTGGGCTATAGCCTGGGGGGGAGGGGCTGGCCAAGTTCGCCCGCCGGTCTCGGAATGGGGCCAGACTTTGCGAGGGGCCTCTGTGTGCGAAAGGTAGGTTGCAGGCACTGCCGCGCCCAAAAATAAGCACCCGAAGGTCCCGTCCCCAAGTTCGTCCGCCGCAAAAATGCCCAAAAAATGGGTGGGCTATAGCCTTGGGGGGAGGGGCTGGCCAAGTTCGTCCGCCAGACTCGGAATGGGGCCAGACTTTGCGAGGGGCCTTCGTGAGCCAAAAATAGGCCGCGGGCACTGCCGCTCCCAAAAATAAGCGGCCAAAAGTCCCGTCCCCAAGTTCGTCCGCCGCAAAAATGCCCAAAAAACGGCTGGCCAATAGGCTTGGGGGGAGGGGCTGGCCAAGTTCGTCCGCCGGACTCGGAATGGGGCCAGACTTTGCGAGGCGCCTACGTGTGCCAAAGGTAGGCTGCGGGCACTTCCATGACCAAAAATAAGCGCCCGAATGTCCCGTCCCCAAGTTCGTCCGCCGCAAAAATGCCCAAAAAATGGGTGGGCTATAGCCTTGGGGGGAGGGGCTGGCCAAGTTCGTCCGCCGGACTCGGAATGGGGCCACACTTTGCGAGGGGCTTCCATGTGCCAAAAATAGGCTGCGGGCACTGCGGCGCCCAAAAATAAGCGCCCGAAGGTCCCGTCCCCAAGTTCGTCCGCCGCAAAAATGCCCAAAAAACGGGTGGGTTATAGCCTTGGGGGGAGGGGCTGGCCAAGTTCGTTCGCCGGACTCGGAATGGGGCCAGACTTTGTGTGGGGCCTCTGTTTGCCAAAAATAGGCCGCGGGCACTGCCGCGCCTGTTGGTCCCATCCCCAAGTTCGTGCACTGCAAAAATGCCCAAAAAACGGGTGGGCTATAGGCTTGGGGGGAAGGGCTGGCCAAGTTCATCCACCGAACTCGGAATGGGGCCAGACTTTGCGAGGGGCCTCCGTGCACCAAAATTAGGCCGCGGGCACTGCCGCACCCAAAGGTCCCGTCCCGAAGTTCGTCCGCCGCAAAAATACCCAAAAAACGGGTGGGCTATAGCCTTGGGGGGAGGGGCTGGCCAAGTTCGTCCGCCGGACTCGGAATGGGGCTAGACTTTGGGAGGGACTCCGTGTGCCAAAAATAGGCCACGGGCACTGCCGCGCCGAAAAATAAGCGCCCGAAGGTCCCGTCCCCAAGTTCGTCTGCTGCAAAAATGCCCAAAAAATCGGTGGGCTATAGCCTTGGGGGGAGGGGCTGGCCAAGTTCGTCCGCCGGACTCGGAATGGGGCCAGACTTTGCGAGGGGCCTCCGTGTGCCAAAAATAGGCCGCAGGCACTGCCGCGTCCAATAATAAGCTCCCGAAGGTCCCGTCCACGAGTTCATCCGCCGCAAAAATGCCCAAAAAACGGGTGGGCTATAGCCTTGGGGGGAGGGGCTGGCCAAGTTCGTCCGCCGGACTCGGAATGGGGCAAGCCTTTGCGAGGGGCCTCCGTGTGCCAAAAGTTGGCTATGGGCACTGCCGCGCCCATAAATAAGAGTCCGAAGGTCCTGTCCCAAAGTTCGTCCCCCGCAAAAATGCCCAAAAAACGGGTGGGCTATAGCCTTGGGGGGAGGGGCTGGCCAAGTTCGTCCGCCGGACTCGGAATGGGCCAGACTTTGCGAGGGGCCTCCGTGTGCCAAAAATAGGCCGCGGGCACTGCCGCACCCAAAAATATGCGCCCGAAAGTCCCGTCCCCAAGTTTGTCCGCCGCAAAAATGCCCAAAAAACGGGTGGGCTATAGCCTTGGGGGGAGGGGCTGGCCAAGTTCGTCCGCCGGACTCGGAATGGGGCCAGACTTTGCGAGGGGCCTCCATGTGCCAAAAATAGGCCGCGGGCACTGCCGTGCCAAAAAATAAGCGCCCGAAGTTCCCATCCCGAAGTTCGTCCGCCGCAAAAATGCCCAAAAAACGGGTGGGCTATAGCCTTGGGGGGAGGGGCTGGCCATGTTCGTCCGCCGGACTCAGAATGGGGCCAGACTTTGCGAGGGGCCTCCATGTGCGAAAAATAGGCCGCGGGCACTGCCGCGCCAAAAAATAAGCACCCGAAGGTCCCGTCCCCAAGTTCGTCCGCCGCAAAAATGCCCAAAAAACAGGTGGGCTATAGCCTGGGGGGGAGGGGCTGGCCAAGTTCGCCCGCCGGTCTCGGAATGGGGCCAGACTTTGCGAGGGGCCTCTGTGTGCGAAAGGTAGGTTGCAGGCACTGCCGCGCCCAAAAATAAGCACCCGAAGGTCCCGTCCCCAAGTTCGTCCGCCGCAAAAATGCCCAAAAAATGGGTGGGCTATAGCCTTGGGGGGAGGGGCTGGCCAAGTTCGTCCGCCAGACTCGGAATGGGGCCAGACTTTGCGAGGGGCCTTCGTGAGCCAAAAATAGGCCGCGGGCACTGCCGCTCCCAAAAATAAGCGGCCAAAAGTCCCGTCCCCAAGTTCGTCCGCCGCAAAAATGCCCAAAAAACGGCTGGCCAATAGGCTTGGGGGGAGGGGCTGGCCAAGTTCGTCCGCCGGACTCGGAATGGGGCCAGACTTTGCGAGGCGCCTACGTGTGCCAAAGGTAGGTTACGGGCACGGCCGCGCCCAAAAATAAGTACCCGAAGGCCCCGTCCCCAAGTTCGTCCGCCGCAAAAATGCCCAAAAAACGGGTGGGCTATAGCCTTCGGGGGAGGGGCTGGCCAAGTTCGTCCGCCGTACTCGGAATGGGGCCAGACTTTGCGAGGGGCCTACGTGTGCCAAAAATAGGCCATGGGCACTGCCGTGACCAAAAATAAGCGCCCGAAGGTCCCGTCCCCAAGTTCGTCCGCCGCAAAAATGCCCAAAAAACGGGTGGGCTATAGCCTTCGGGGGAGGGGCTGTCCAAGTTCGTCCGCCGGACTCGGAATGGGGCCAGACTTTGCGAGGGGCCTCCGTGTGCCAAAAATAGGCCACGGGCACTGCCACACCCAAAAATAAGTGCACGAAAGTCCCGTCCCCAAGTTCGTCCGCCGCAAAAATGCCCAAAAAATGGGTGGGCAATAGCCTTGGGGGGAGGGGCTGGCCAAGTTCGTCCGCCGGACTCGGAATGGGGCCAGACTTTGTGAGGGGCCTCCGTGTGCCAAAAATAGGCTGCGGGCACTGCCGCGTCCAAAAATAAGCGCCCGAAGGTCCCGTCCCCAAGTTCGTCCTCCGCAAAAATGCCCAAAAAACTGGTGGGCTATAGCCTTGGGGGGACGGGCTGGCCAAGTTCGTCCGCCGGACTCGGAATGGGGCCAGACTTTGCGAGGGGCCTCTGTGTGCCAAAGGTAGGTTGCGGGCACTACCGCACCCAAAAATAAGGACCCGAAGGTCCCGTCCCCAAGTTCGTCCGCCGCAAAAATGCCCAAAAAACGGGTGGGCTATAGCCTTCGGGGGAGGGGCTGGCCAAGTTCGTCCGCCGGACTCGGAATGGGGCCAGACTTTGCGAGGGGCCTCCGTGTGCCAAAGGTAGGTTGCGGGCACTACCGTGCCCAAAAATAAGGACCCGAAGGTCCCGTCCCCAAGTTCGTCCGCCGCAAAAATGCCCAAAAAACGGGTGGGCTATAGCCTTCGGGGGAGGGGCTGGCCAAGTTCGTCCGCCGGACTCGGAATGGGGCCAGACTTTGTGAGGGGCCTCCGTGTGCCAAAAATAAGCCACGGGCACTGCCGCGTCCAAAAATAAGCGCCTGAAGGTCCCGTCCCCAAGTTCCTCCTCCGCAAAAATGCCCAAAAAACTGGTGGGCTATAGCCTTGGGGGGACGGGCTGGACAAGTTCGTCCGCCGGACTCGGAATGGGGCCAGACTTTGCGAGGGGCCTCTGTGTGCCAAAGGTAGGTTGCGGGCACTACCACGCCCAAAAATAAGGACCCGAAGGTCCCGTCCCCAAGTTCGTCCGCCGCAAAAATGCCCAAAAAACGGGTGGGCTATAGCCTTCGAGGGAGGGGCTGGCCAAGTTCGTCCGCCGGACTCGGAATGGGGCCAGACTTTGCGAGGGGCCTACGTGTGCCAAAAATAGGCCGTGGGCACTGCCGCGACCAAAAATAAGCACCCGAAGGTCCCGTCCCCAAGTTCGCCCGCCGCAAAAATGCCCAAAAAACGGGTGGGCTATAGCCTTCGGGGGAGGGGCTGGCCAAGTTCGTCCGCCGGATTCGGAATGGGGCCAGACTTTGCGAGGGGCCTCCGTGTGCCAAAAATAGGCCACGGGCACTGCCACACCCAAAAATAAGTGCCCGAAAGTCCCGTCCCCAAGTTCGTCCGCCGCAAAAATGCCCAAAAAACGGGTGGGCATTAGCCTTGGGGGGACGGGCTGGCCAAGTTCGTCCGCCGGGCTCGGAATGGGGCCAGACTTTGCGAGGGGCCTCCATGTGCCAAAAATAGGCCGCGGGCACTGCCGCGCCGAAAAATAAGTGCCCGAAGGTCCCGTCCCCAAGTTCGTCCGCCGCAAAAATGCCCAAAAAACAGGTGGGCTATAGCCTTGGGGGGAGGGGCTGGCCAAGTTCGTCCGCCGGACTCGGAATGGGACCAGACTTTGCGAGGGGCCTCCGTGTGCCAAACATAGGCCGCGGGCACTGCCGCCCCCAAAAATAAGCGCCCGAAGGTCCCGTCCCCAAGTTCGTCCGTCGCAAAAATGCCCAAAAAACGGCTGGGCAATAGGCTTGGGGGGAGGGGCTGGCCAAGTTCGTCCGCCGGACTCGGAATGGGGCCAGATTTTGCGAGGCGCTAACGTGTGCCAAAGGTAGGTTGCGGGCACTGCCGCACCCAAAAATAACCACCCGAAGGCCCCGTCCCCAAGTTCGTCCGCCGCAAAAATGCCCAAAAAACGGGTGGGCTATAGCCTTCGGGGGAGGGGCTGGCCAAGTTCGTCCGCCGTACTCGGAATGGGGCCAGACTTTGCGAGGGGCCTATGTGTCCCAAAAATAGGCCATGGGCACTGCCGCGACCAAAAATAAGCGCCCGAAGGTCCCGTCCCCAAGTTCGTCCGCCGCAAAAATGCCCAAAAAACAGGTGGGCTATAGCCTTCGGGGGAGGGGCTGGCCATGTTCGTCCGCCGGACTCGGAATGGGGCCAGATTTTGCGAGACGCCAACGTGTGCCAAAGGTAGGTTGCGGGCACTGCCGCGCCAAAAAATAACCACCCGAAGGCCCCGTCCCCAAGTTCGTCCGCCGCAAAAATGCCCAAAAAACGGGTGGGCTATAGCCTTCGGGGGAGGGGCTGGCCAAGTTCGTCCGCCGGACTCGGAATGGGGCCAGACTTTGCGACGGGCCTCCGTTTGCCAAAAATAGGCCGCGGGCACTGCCGCGCCCAAAAATAAGTGCCCGAAGGTCCCGTCCCCAAGTTCGTCCTCCGCAAAAATGCCCAAAAAACTGGTGGGCTATAGCCTTGGGGGGACGGGCTGGTCAAGTTCGTCCGCCGGACTCGGAATGGGGCCAGACTTTGCGAGGGGCCTCTGTTTGTCAAAAATAGGCCGCGGGCACTGCCGCGCTAAAAAATAAGCGCCCGAAGGTCCCGTCCCCAAGTTCGTCTGCCGCAAAAATGCCCAAAAAACGGGTGGGCTACAGCCTTGGGGGGAGGGGCTGGCCAAGTTCGTCCGCCGGACTCGGAATGGGGCCAGACTTTGCGAGGGGCCTCCATGTGCCAAAAATAGGCCGCGGGCACTGCCACGCCGAAAAATAAGTGCCCGAAGGTCCCGTCCCCAAGTTCGTCCGCCGCAAAAATGCCCAAAAAACAGGTGGGCTATAGCCTTGGGGGGAGGGGCTGGCCAAGTTCGTCCGCCGGTCTCGGAATGGGTCCAGACTTTGCGAGGGGCCTCTGTGTGCCAAAGGTAGGTTGCGGGCACTACCGCGCCCAAAACTAAGCGCCCAAAGGTCCCGTCCCCAAGTTCGTCCGCCGCAAAAATGCCCAAAAAATGGGTGGGCTATAGCCTTGGGGGGAGGGGCTGGCCAAGTTCGTCCGCCGCAAAAATGCCCAAAAAATGGGTGGGCTATAGCCTTGGGGGGAGGGGCTGGCCAAGTTCGTCCACCGGACTCGGAATGGGGCCGGACTTTGCGAGGGGCCTCCGTGAGCCAAAAATAGGCCGCGGGCACTGCCGCACCCAAAAATAAGCTGCCAAAAGTCCCGTCCCCATGTTCGTCCGCCGCAAAAATGCCCAAAAAACGGCTGGGCAATAGGCTTGGGGGGAGGGGCTGGCCAAGTTCGTCCGCCGAACTCGGAATGGGGTCAGACTTTGCGAGGTGCCTACGTGTGCCAAAGGTAGGTTGCGGGCACTGCTGTGCCCAAAAATAAGCACCCGAAGGCCCCGTCCCCAAGTTCGTCCGCCGCAAAAATGCCCAAAAAACGGGTGGGCTATAGCCTTCGGGGGAGGGGCTGGCCAAGTTCGTCCGCCGGTCTCGGAATGGGTCCAGACTTTGCGAGGGGTCTCTGTGTGCCAAAGGTAGGTTGCGGGCACTACCGCGCAAAAAAATAAGCGCCCGAAGGTCCCGTCCCCAAGTTCGTCTGCCGCAAAAATGCCCAAAAAATGGGTGGGCTATAGCCTTGGGGGGAGGGGCTGGCCAAGTTCATCCACCGGACTTGGAATGGGGCCAGACTTTGCGAGGGGCCTCCGTGAGCCAAAAATAGGCCGCGGGCACTGCCGCACCCAAAAATAAGCGGCCAAAATTCCCGTCCCCAAGTTCGTCCGCCGCAAAAATTCCCAAAAAACGGCTGGGCAATAGGCTTGGGGGGAGGGGCTGGCCAAGTTCGTCCGCCGGACTCGGAATGGGGTCAGACTTTGCGAGGCGCCTACGTGTGCCAAAAGTAGGTTGCGGGCACTGCCGTGCCCAAAAATAAGCACCCGAAGGCCCCGTCCCCAAGTTCGTCCGCCGCAAAAATGCCCAAAAAACGGGTGGGCTATAGCCTTCGGGGGAGGGGCTGGCCAAGTTCGTCCGCCGGACTCGGAATGGGGCCAGACTTTGCGAGGGGCCTACGTGTTGCAAAAATAGGCCGTGGGCACTGCCGCGACCAAAAATAAGCGCCCGAAGGTCCCGTCCCCAAGTTCGTCCGCCGCAAAAATGCCCAAAAAACGGGTGGGCTATAGCCTTCGGGGGAGAGGCTGGCCAAGTTTGTCCGCCGGACTCGGAATGGGGCCAGACTTTGCGAGGGGCCACCGTGTGCCAAAAATAGGCCACGGGCACTGCCTCACCCAAAAATAAGTGCCCGAAAGTCCCGTCCCCAAGTTCGTCCGCCGCAAAAATGCCCAAAAAACGGGTGGGCATTAGCCTTGCGGGGAGGGGCTGGCCAAGTTCGTCCGCCGGACTCGGAATGGGGCCAGACTTTGCGAGGGGCCTCCGTGTGCCAAAAATAGGCCGCGGGCACTGCTGCCCCCAAAAATAAGCGCCCGAAGGTCCCGTCCCCAAGTTCGTCTGCCGCAAAAATGCCCAAAAAACGGGTGGGCTACAGCCTTGGGGGGACGGGCTGGCCATGTTCGTCCGCCGGACTCGGAATGGGGCCAGACTTTGCGAGGGGCCTTTGTGTGCCAAAAATAGGCCGCGGGCACTACCTCACCCAAAAATAATCGCCCGAAGGTCCCGTCCGCAAGTTTGTCCGGCGCAAAAATGCCCAAAAAACGGGTGGGCTATAGCCTTGGGGGGAGGGGCTGGCCAAGTTCGTCCGCCAGACTCGGAATGGGGCCAGACTTTGCGAGGGGCCTCCGTGTGCCAAAAATAGGCCGCGGGCACTGCCGTACCCAAAAATAAGCGGCCAAAAGTCCCGTCCCCAAGTTCGTCCGCCGCAAAAATGCCGAAGAAACGGGTGGGCTATAGCCTTGGGGGGAGGGGCTGGCCAAGTTCGTCCGCCGGACTCGGAATGGGGCCAGACTTTGCGAGGGGCCTTCGTCAGCCAAAAATAGGCTGCAGGCACTACCACGCCCAAAAATAAGCGGTCCCGTCCCCAGGTTCGTCCGCCGCAAAAATCCCCAAAAAACGGGTGGGCTATAGCCTTGGGGGGAGGGGCTGGCCAAGTTCGTCCGCCGGACTCGGAATGGGGCGAGACTTTCCGAGGGGCCTCTGTATGCCAAAAATAGGCTGCGGGCACGGCCGCACCCAAAAATAAGCACCCGAAGGTCCCGTCCCCAAGTTCGTCCGCCGCAAAAATCCCGTAAAAACGGGTGGGCTATAGCCTTGGGGGGTGGGGCTGGCCAAGTTCGTCCGCCGGACTCGGAATGGGGCCAGACTTTGCGAGGGGCCTTCGTGAGCCAAAAATAGGCTGCAGGCACTGCCTCGCCCAAAAATAAGCACCCAAAGGCCCCGTCCCCATGTTCGTCCGCCGCAAAAATCCCCAAAAAACGGGTGGGCTATAGCCTTGGGGGGAGGGGCTGGCCAAGTTCGTCCGCCAGACTCGGAATGGGGCCAGACTTTGTGAGGGGCCTCCGTGTGCCAAAAATAGGCCGCGGGCACTGCCGTACCCAAAAATAAGGGCCCGAAGGTCCAGTCCCCATGTTCGTCCGCCGCAAAAATGCCCAAAAAACGGGTGGGCTATAGCCTTGGGGGGAGGGGCTGGCCAAGTTCGTCCGCCGGACTCGGAATGGGGCCAGACTTTGCGAGGGGCCTCCGTGAGCCAAAAATAGGCCGCGGGCACTGCCGCACCCAAAAATAAGCGGCCAAAAGTCCCGTCCCCAAGTTCGTCCGCCGCAAAAATCCCGAAAAAATGCGTGGGCTATAGCCTTGGGGGGAGGGGCTGGCCAAGTTCGTCCGCCGGACTCGGAATGGGGCCAGACTTTGCGAGGGGCCTTCGTGAGCCAAAAATAAGCTGCAGGCACTGCCACGCCAAAAAATAAGCACCCAAAGGTCCCGTCCCCATGTTCGTCCGCCGCAAAAATCCCCAAAAAACGGGTGGGCTATAGCCTTGGGGGGAGGGGCTGGCCAAATTCATCCGCCGGACTCGGAATGGGGTCAGACTTTGCGAGGCACCTACGTGTGCCAAAGGTAGGTTGCGGGCACTGCCGTGCCCAAAAATAAGCACCCGAAGGCCCCGTCCCCAAGTTCCTCCGCCGCAAAAATGCCCAAAAAACGGGTGGGCTATAGCCTTCGGGGGAGGGGCTGGCCATGTTCGTCCGCCGGACTCGGAATGGGACCAGACCTTGCGAGGGGCCTACGTGTGCCAAAAATAGGCCGTGGGCACTGCCGCGACCAAAAATAAGCGCCCGAAGGTCCCGTCCCCAAGTTCGTCCGCCGCAAAAATGCCGAAGAAACGGGTGGGCTATAGCCTTGGGGGGAGGGGCTGGCCAAGTTCGTCCGCCGGACTCGGAATGGGGCCAGACTTTGCGAGGGGCCTTCGTGAGCCAAAAATAGGCTGCAGGCACTACCACGCCCAAAAATAAGCGGTCCCGTCCCCAGGTTCGACCGCCGCAAAAATCCCCAAAAAACGGGTGGGCTATAGCCTTGGGGGGAGGGGCTGGCCAAGTTCGTCCGCCGGACTCGGAATGGGGCGAGACTTTCCGAGGGGCCTCTGTGTGCCAAAAATAGGCTGCGGGCACGGCCGCGCCCAAAAATAAGCACCCGAAGGTCCCGTCCCCAAGTTCGTCCGCCGCAAAAATCCCGTAAAAACGGGTGGGCTATAGCCTTGGGGGGAGGGGCTGGCCAAGTTCGTCCGCCGGACTCGGAATGGGGCCAGACTTTGCGAGGGGCCTTTGTGAGCCAAAAATAGGCTGCAGGCACTACCACGCCCAAAAATAAGCGGTCCCGTCCCCAGGTTCGTCCGCCGCAAAAATCCCCAAATAACGGGTGGGCTATAGCCTTGGGGGGAGGGGCTGGCCAAGTTCGTCCGCCGGACTCGGAATGGGGCGAGACTTTCCGAGGGGCCTCTATGTGCCAAAAATAGGCTGTGGGCACGGCCGCGCCCAAAAATAAGCACCCGAAGGTCCCGTCCCCAAGTTCGTCCGCCGCAAAAATCCCGTAAAAACGGGTGGGCTATAGCCTTGGGGGGAGGGGCTGGCCAAGTTCGTCCGCCGGACTCGGAATGGGGCCAGACTTTGCGAGGGGCCTTCGTGAGCCAAAAATAGGCTGCAGGCACTGCCTCGCCCAAAAATAAGCACCCAAAGGCCCCGTCCCCATGTTCGTCCGCCGCAAAAATATCCAAAAAACGGGTGGGCTATAGCCTTGGGGGGAGGGGCTGGCCAAATTCATCCGCAGCACTCGGAATCGGGCCAGACTTTGCGAGGGGCCTCCGTGTGCCAAAAATAGGCCGCGGACACTGCCGCGCCCAAAAATTAGCGCCCCAAGGTCCCGTCCCCAAGTTCATCCGCCGCAAAAATGCCCAAGAAATGGGTGGGCTATAGCCTTGGGGGGAGGAGCTGCCCAAGTTCGTCCGCCGGACTCGGAATGGGCCAGACTTTGCGAGGGGCCTCCGTGTGCCAAAAAAAGGCCGCGGGCACTGCCTCGCCCAAAAATAAGCGCCCGAAGGTCCCGTCCCCAAGTCCGTCCGCCGCAAAAATGCCCAAGAAACGGGTGGGCTATAGCCTTGGGGGGAGGGGCTGGCCAAGTTCGTCCGCCGGACTCGGAATGGGGCCAGACTTTGCGAGGGTCTTCGTGAGCCAAAAATAGGCTGCAGGCACTGCCACGCCCAAAAATAAGCGCCCAAAGGTCCCGTCCCCAGGTTCGTCCGCCGCAAAAATCCCCAAAAAACGGGGTTGCTATAGCCTTGGGGGGAGGGGCTGGCCAAATTCGTCCGCCAGACTCGGAATGGGGCCAGACTTTGCGAGGGGCCTACGTGTTCCAAAAATAGTCCGCGAGCACTGCTACGCCAAAAAACAAGCGCCCGAAGGTCCCGTCCCCAGGTTCGTCCGCCGCAAAAATGCCCAAGAAACGGGTGGGCTATAGCCTTGGGGGGAGGGGCTGGCCAAGTTCGTCCGCCGGACTTGGAATCGGGCCAGACTTTGCGAGGGGCCTCCGTGTGCCAAAAATAGGCCGCGGACACTGCTGCGCCCAAAAATTAGCACCCGAAGGTCCCGTCCCCAAGTTCGTCCGCCGGAAAAATGCCCAAGAAATGGGTGGGCTATAGCCTTGGGGGGAGGGGCTGGCCAAGTTCGTCCACCGGACTCGGAATGGGGCCAGACTTTGCGAGGGGGCTCTGTCTGCCAAAAATAGGCCGCGGGCACAGCCACGCCCAAAAATAAGCTCCCGAAGGTCCCGTCCCCGAGTTCGTCCGCCGCAAAAATCCCCGAAGAACGGGTGGGCTATAGCCTTGGGGGGAGGGGCTGGCCAAGTTCGTCCGCCGAACTCGGAATGGGGCCAGACTTTACGAGGGGCCTTCGTGTGCCAAAAATAGGCTGCAGGCACTGCCGCGCCCAAAAATAAGTGCCCAAAGGTCCCGTCCCCAGGCTCGTCCGCCGTAAAAATGCCCAAGAAACGGGTGGGCTATAGCCTTGGGGGGAGGGGCTGGCCAAGTTCGTCCGCCGGACTCGGAATGGGGCGAGACTTTGCGAGGGGCCTCCATGTTCCAAAAAAAGGCCGCGGGCACTGACGCGCCCAAAAATAAGCGCCCGAAGGTCCCATCCCCAAGTTCGTCCGCCGCAAAAATGCCCAAGAAATGGGTGGGCTATAGCCTTGGGGGGAGCGGCTGGCCAAGTTCGTCCGCCGGACTCGGAATGGGGCGAGACTTTGCGAGGGGCCTCCGTGTGCCAAAAATAGGCTGCGGGCCCGGCCGCGCCCAAAAATAAGCATCCGAAGGTCCCATCCCCAAGTTCGTCCGCAGCAAAAATGCCCAAAAAACGGGTGGGCTATAGCCTTGGGGGGAGGGCTGGCCAAATTCGTCCGCCAGACTCGGAATCGGGCCAGACTTTGCGAGGGGCCTCCGTGTGCCAAAAATAGGCCGCAGACACTGCCGCGCCCAAAAATTAGCGCCCGAAGGTCCCGTCCCCAAGTTCGTCCGCCGCAAAAATGCCCAAGAAAAGGGTGGGCTATAGCCTTGGGGGGAGGGGCTGGCCAAGTTCGTCCGCCGGACTCGGAATGGGGCCAGACTTTACGAGGGGCCTCCGTGTTCCAAAAATAGTCCGCGAGCACTGCTACGCCAAAAAATAAGCGCCCGAAGGTCCCGTCCCCAAGTTCGTCCGCCGCAAAAATGCCCAAGAAACGGGTGGGCTATAGCCTTGGGGGGAGGGGCTGGCCAAGTTCGTCCGCCGGACTCGGAATGGGGCGAGACTTTGCGAGGGGCCTCCGTGTGCCAAAAATAGGCCGCAGGTACTGCTGCGCCCAAAAATAAGCACCCGAAGGTCCCATCCCCAAGGTCGTCCGCCGCAAAAATGCCCAAAAAACGGGTGGGCTATAGCCTTGGGGGGAGGGGCTGGCCAAGTTCGTCCGCGGGACTCGGAATGGGGCCAGACTTTGCGAGGGGCCTCCGTGTGTCAAAAATATGCCACGGGTACTACCGCGCCCAAACATAAGAGCCTGAAGGTCCCGTCCCCAAGTTCGTCCGCCGCAAAAATGCCCAAAAAATGGGTGGGCTATAGCCTTGGGGGGAGGGGCTGGCCAAGTTCGTCCGCCGGACTTGGAATGGGGACAGACTTTGCGAGGGGCCTCCGTGTGCCAAAAATAGGCCGCGGGCACTGTCGCGCCCAAAAATAAGTGCCCGAAGGTCCTGTCCCCAAGTTGTTCCGCCGCAAAAATGCCCAAAAAATGGGTGGGCTATAGCCTTGGGGGGAGGGGCTGGCCAAGTGCGTCCGCCGGACTCGGAATGGGGCCAGACTTTGCGAGGGGCCTCCGTGTGCCAAAAATAGGTCAAGGGCATTGCCGCGCCCAAAAATAAGCGCCTGAAGGTCCCGTCCCCAAGTTCGTCCGCCGCAAAAATGCCCAAAAAATGGGTGGGCTATAGCCTTGGGGGGAGGGGCTGGCCAAGTTCGTCCGCCGCAAAAATGCCCAAAAAACGGGTGGGCTATAGCCTTGGGCGGAGGGGCTGGCGAAGTTCGTCCGCCGGACTCGGAATGGTGCCAGACTTTGCGAGGGGCCTCCGTGTGCCAAAAATAGGCCACGGGCACTGCCGCGCCCAAAAATAAGCGCCCGAAGGTCCCGTCCCCAAGTTCGTCCGCCGCAAAAATGCCCAAAAAACGGGTGGGCTATAGCCTTGGGGGGAGGGGCTGGCCAAGTTCGTCCGCGGGACTCGGAATGGGGCCAGATTTTGCGAGGGGCCTCCGTGTACCAAAAATAGGCCGCAGGTACTGCTGCGCCCAAAAATAAGAGCCCGAAGGTCCCGTCCCCAAGTTCGTCCGCCGCAAAAATGCCCAAAAAATGGGTGGGCTATAGCCTTGGGGGGAGGGGCTGGCCAAGTGCGTCCGCTGGACTCGGAATGGGGACAGACTTTGCGAGGGGCCTCCGTGTGCCAAAAATATGCCGAGGGCACTGCCGCGCCCAAAAATAAGTGCCCGAAGGTCCCGTCCCCAAGTTCGTCCGCCGCAAAAATGCCCAAAAAAACGGGTGGGCTATAGCCTTGGGGGAAGGGGCTGGCCATGTTCGTCCGCCGGACTCGGAATGGGGCCAGACTTTGCGAGGGGCCCCCGCATGCCAAAAATAGGCCGCGGGCACAGTCGCGCCCAAAAATAAGCACCCGAAGGTCCCGTCCCCAAGTTCGTCCGCCGCAAAAATGCCCAAAAAATGGGTGGGCTATAGCCTTGGGGGGAGGGGCTGGCCAAGTTCGTCCGCCGCAAAAATGCCCAAAAAACGGGTGGGCTATAGCCTTGGGCGGAGGGGCTGGCGAAGTTCGTCCGCCGGACTCGGAATGGTGCCAGACTTTGCGAGGGGCCTCCGTGTGCCAAAAATAGGCCACGGGCACTGCCGCGCCCAAAAATAAGCGCCCGAAGGTCCCGTCCCCAAGTTCGTCCGCCGCAAAAATGCCCAAAAAACGTGTGGGCTATAGCCTTGGGGGGAGGGGATTGCGAGGGGCCTCCGTGGGCCAAAAATAGGCCACGGGCACTGCCGCACTCAAAAATAAGCGCCCGAAGGTCCTTTCCCCAAGTTCGTCCGCCGCAAAAATGCCCAAAAAACGGGTGGGCTATAGCCTTGGGGGGAGGGGCTGGCCAAGTTCGTCCGCCGGACTTGGATTGGGGCCAGACTTTGCGAGGGGCCTCCGTGTGCAACAAATAGGCCACGGGCACTGCCGCGCCCAAAAATAAGTGCCCGAAGGTCCCGTCCCCAAGTTCGTCCGCCGCAAAAATGCCCAAAAAACAGGTGGGCTATAGCCTTGGGGGAAGGGGCTGGCCATGTTCGTCCGCCGGACTCGGAATGGGGCCAGACTTTGCGAGGGGCCCTCGCATGCCAAAAATAGTCCGCGGGCACAGTCGCGCCCAAAAATAAGCACCCGAAGGTCCCGTCCTGAAGTTCGTCCACCGCAAAAATGCCCAAAAAACGGGTGGGCTAGCCTTGGGGGGAGGGGCTGGCCAAGTTCGTTCGCCGGACTCGGAATGGGGCCAGACTTGGCGAGGGGCCTCCGTGTGCCAAAAAAAGGCTGCGGGCACTGCCACGCCCAAAAATAAGCATCCGAAGGTCCCGTCTCCAAGTTCGTCCGCAGCAAAAATGCCCAAAAAACGGCTGGGCTATAGCCTTGGGGGGAGGGGCTGGCCAAGTTCGTCCGCCGGACTTGTAATGGGGCCAGACTTTGCGATGGGGCTCCGTGTGCCAAAAATAGGCCACGGGCACTACCGCGCCCAAAAATAAGCTCCCAAAGGTCCCGTCTCCATGTTCGTCCGCCGCAAAAAGGCCCAAAAAACGGCTGGGCTATAGCCTTGGGGGGAGGGGTGGCCAAGTTCGTCCGCCGGACTCGGAATGGGGCCAGACTTTGCGAGGGGCCTCCGTGTACCAAAAATAGGCCGAGGGCACTGCCGCGCCCAAAAATAAGTGCCCGAAGGTCCCGTCCCCAAGTTCGTCCGCCGCAAAAATGCCCAAAAAACGGGTGGGCTATAGCCTTGGGGGAAGGGGCTGGCCATGTTCGTCCGCCGGACTCGGAATGGGGCCAGACTTTGCGAGGGGCCCCCGCATGCCAAAAATAGGCCGCGGGCACAGTCGCGCCCAAAAATAAGCACCCGAAGGTCCCGTCCTGAAGTTCGTCCACCGCAAAAATGCCCAAAAAACGGGTGGGCTAGCCTTGGGGGGAGGGGCTGGCCAAGTTCGTTCGCCGGACTCGGAATGGGGCCAGACTTGGCGAGGGGCCTCCGTGTGCCAAAAAAAGGCTGCGGGCACTGCCACGCCCAAAAATAAGCTTCCGAAGGTCCCGTCTCCAAGTTCGTCCGTTGCAAAAATGCCCAAAAAACGGCTGGGCTATAGCCTTGGGGGGAGGGGCTGGCCAAGTTCGTCCGCCGGACTTGTAATGGGGCCAGACTTTGCGATGGGGCTCCGTGTGCCAAAAATAGGCCACGGGCACTACCGCGCCCAAAAATAAGCGCCCAAAGGTCCCGTCTCCATGTTCGTCCGCCGCAAAAATGCCCAAAAAACGGCTGGGCTATAGCCTTGGGGGGAGGGGTGGCCAAGTTCGTCCGCCGGACTCGGAATGCAGCCAGACTTTGCGAGGGGCCTTCGTGTGCCAAAAATAAGCCACGGTCACTGCCGCACCCAAAAATAAGCGTCTGAAGCTCGCGTCCCCAAGTTCATCCGCCGCAAAAATGCCCAAAAAACGGCTGGGCTATAGCCTCGGGGGAAGGGGCTGGCCAAGTTCATCCGCCGGACTTGGAATGGGGCCAGACTTTGCGAGGGGCCTCCGTGTGCCACAAATAGGCCGCGGACACTGCCGCGCCCAAAAAGAAGCGCCCGAAGGTCCCGTCCCCAAGTTCGTCCGCCGCAAAAATGCCCAAAAAACGGCTGGGCTATAGCCCTGGGGGGAGGGGTGGCCAAGTTTGTCCGCCGGACTTGGAATGGGGCCAGACTTTGCGAGGCGCCTCCGTGTGCCAAACTTAGGCTGCTGGCACTACCGCGCCCAAAAATACGCATCCGAAGGTCCCGTCCCCAAGTTCGTCCGCTGCAAAAATGCAGAAAAAACGGGTGGGCTATAGCCTTGGGGGAAGGGGCTGGCCATGTTCGTCCGCCGGACTCGGAATGGGGCCAGACTTTGCGAGGGGCCCCCGCATGCCAAAAATAGGCCGCGGGCACAGTCGCGCCCAAAAATAAGCACCCGAAGGTCCCGTCCTGAAGTTCGTCCACCGAAAAATGCCCAAAAAACGGGTGGGCTAGCCTTGGGGGGAGGGGCTGGCCAAGTTCGTTCGCCGGACTCGGAATGGGGCCAGACTTGGCGAGGGGCCTCCGTGTGCCAAAAAAAGGCTGCGGGCACTGCCACGCCCAAAAATAAGCGTCCGAAGGTCCCGTCTCCAAGTTCGTCCGCAGCAAAAATGCCCAAAAAAGGGCTGGGCTATAGCCTTGGGGGGAGGGGCTGGCCAAGTTCGTCCGCCGGACTTGTAATGGAGCCAGACTTTGCGATGGGGCTCCGTGTGCCAAAAATAGGCCACGGGCACTACCGCGCCCAAAAATAAGCGCCCAAAGGTCCCGTCTGCATGTTCGTCCGCCGCAAAAATGCCCAAAAAACGGGTGGGCTATAGCCTTGGGGGAAGGGGCTGGCCATGTTCGTCCGCCGGACTCGGAATGGGGCCAGACTTTGCGAGGGGCCCCCGCATGCCAAAAATAGGCCGCGGGCACAGTCACGCCCAAAAATTAGCACCCGAAGGTCCCGTCCTGAAGTTCGTCCACCGCAAAAATGCCCAAAAAACGGGTGGGCTAGCCTTGGGGGGAGGGGCTGGCCAAGTTCGTTCGCCGGACTCGGAATGGGGCCAGACTTGGCGAGGGGCCTCCGTGTGCCAAAAAAAGGCTGCGGGCACTGCCACGCCCAAAAATAAGCGTCCGAAGGTCCCGTCTCCAAGTTCGTCCGCAGCAAAAATGCCCAAAAAACGGCTGGGCTATAGCCTTGGGGGGAGGGGCTGGCCAAGTTCGTCCGCCGGACTCGGAATGCAGCCAGACTTTGCGAGGGGCCTTCGTGTGCCAAATATAAGCCTCGGTCATTGCCGCGCCCAAAAATAAGCGTCTGAAGCTCGCGTCCCCAAGTTCATCCGCCGCAAAAATGCCCAAAAAACGGCTGGGCTATAGCCTCGGGGGGAGGGGCTGGCCAAGTTCCTCCGCCGGACTTGGAATGGGGCCAGACTTTGCGAGGGGCCTCCGTGTGCCACAAATAGGCCGCGGACATTGCCGCGCCCAAAAATAAGCGCCCGAAGGTCCCGTCCCCAAGTTCGTCCGCCGCAAAAATGCCCAAAAAACGGCTGGGCTATAGCCCTGGGGGGAGGGGTGGCCAAGTTCGTCCGCCGGACTCGGAATGGGGCCAGACTTTGCGAGGGGCCTCCGTGTGCCAAACATAGGCTGCTGGCACTACCGCGCCCAAAAATACGCGTCCGAAGGTCCCGTCCCCAAGTTCGTCCGCTGCAAAAATGCAGAAAAAACGGGTGGGCTATAGCCTTGGGGGGAGGGGATGGCCAAGTTCGTCACTCGGAATGGGGCCATACTTTGCGAGGGGCCTCCGTGTACCAAAAATAGGCCACGGACACTGCCGCGCCCAAAAATAAGCGCCCAAAGGTCCCGTCCCCATGTTCGTCCACCGCAAAAATGCCCAAAAAATGGCTGGGCTATAGCCTTGGTGGGATGGGTGGCCAAGTTCGTCCGCCGGACTCGGAATGGGGCCAGACTTTGCGAGGGGCCTTCGTGTGCCAAAAATAGGCCGCGGGCACTGCCGCGCCCAAAAATAAGCGTCTGAAGCTCCCGTCCCCAAGTTCGTCCGCCGCAAAAATGCCCAAAAAACGGCTGGGCTATAGCCTTGGGGGGAGGGGCTGGCCAAGTTCGTCCGCCGGACTTGGATTGGGGCCAGACTTTGCGAGGGGCCTCCGTGTGCAACAAATAGGCCACGGGCACTGCCGCGCCCAAAAATAAGCGCCCGAAGGTCCCGTCCCCAAGTTCGTCCGCCGCAAAAATGCCCAAAAAACGGGTGGGTTATAGCCTTGGTGGGATGGGTGGCCAAGTTCGTCCGCCGGACTCGGAATGGGGCCAGACTTTGCGAGGGGCCTTCGTGTGCCAAAAATAGGCTGCGGGCACTGCCGCGCCCAAAAATAAGCGTCTGAAGCTCCCGTCCCCATGTTCGTCCGCCGCAAAAATGCCCAAAAAACGGGTGGGCTATAGCCTTGGGGGAAGGGGCTGGCCAAGTTCGTCCACCGGACTCGGAATGGGGCCAGACTTTACGAGCCACCTCCGTGTACCAAAAATAGGCCGCGGGCACTGCCACGTCCAAAAATAAGCGCCCTAAGGTCCCGTCCCCAAGTTCGTCCGCAGCAAAAATGCCCAAAAAACGGGTGGGCTATAGCCTTGGGGGAAGGGGCTGGCCAAGTTCGTCCGCCGGACTCGGAATGGGGCCAGACTTTGCGAGGGGCCTCCGTGTGCCAAAAAAAGGCCGCGGGCACTACCGCGCCCAAAAATAAGCGCCCGAAGGTCCCGTCCCCAAGTTCGTCCGGCGCAAAAATACCCAAAAAACAGGTGGTCTATAGCCTTGGGGGGAGGGGCTGGCCAAGTTCGTCCGCCAGACTCATAAATGGGCCAGACATTGCGAGGGGCCTTCGTGTACCAAAAATAGGCCGCGGACACTGCCGCGCCCAAAAAAAAAACGCCCGAAGGTCCCGTCCCCAAGTTCGTCCGCCGCAAAAATACCCAAAAAACGGGTGGGCTATAGCCTTGGGGGCAGGGGCTGACCAAGTTCGTCCGCCGGACTCGGAATGGGGCCAGACTTTGCGAGGGGCTTCCGTGTGCCAAAAATAGGCCGCGAATGGGGCCAGCCCCTCCCCCCAAGGCTATAGCTCACCCGTTTTTTGGGCATTTTTGCGGCGGACGAACTTGGGGACGGGACCTTCGGGCGCTTATTTTTTGCCGCAGCAGTGCGCGCCGCCTATTTTTGTCACACGGAGGCCCCTCGAAAAGTCTGGCCCCATTCCGAGTCCGGCGGACGAACTTGGCCAGCCCCTCCCCCCAAGGCTGTAGCCCATATGTTTTTTGGGCATTTTTGCGGCGGACGAACTTGGGGACGGGACCTTCGGGCGCTTCTTTTTGGGTGTGGTAGTGCCCGCGGCTTATTTTTAGCACATGGAGGCCGCTCGCAAAGTCTGGCCCCGCAAAGTCTGGCCCCATTCCAAGTCCGGCGAACGAACTTGGCCCGCCCCTCCCGCCAAGGCTATAGCCCACCCGTTTTTTGGGCATTTTTGCGGCGGACGAACTTGGGGACGGGACCTTGGGGTGCTGATTTTTGGGCGCGGCAGTACCCGCGGCCTATTTTTGGCACACCGAGGCCCCTCGGAAAGTCTGGTCCCATTCCGAGTCCGGCGGACGAACTTGGCCAGCCCCTCCCCCCAAGGCTATAGCCCACCCGTTTTTTGGGCATTTTTGCGGCGGACGAACTTGGGGACGGGACCTTGGGGTGCTGATTTTTGGGTGCGGCAGTACCCGCGGCCTATTTTTGGCACACCGAGGCCCCTCGGAAAGTCTGGTCCCATTCCGAGTCCGGCGGACGAACTTGGCCAGCCCCTCCCCCCAAGGCTATAGCCCACCCATTTTTTGGGCATTTTTGCGGCGGACGAACTTGGGGACGGGTCCTTCGGGCGCTTATTTTGGGTGCGGCAGTGCCCACGGCCTATTTATGGCACACGGAGGCCCCTCACAAAGTCTGGCCTCATTCCGAGTCCGGCGGACGAACTTGGCCAGCCCCTCCCCCCAAGGCTATAGCCCACCCGTTTTTTTGGGCATTTTTGCGGCGGACGAACTTGGGGACGGGTCCTTCGGGCGCTTATTTTGGGTGCGGCAGTGCCCGCGGCCTATTTTTGGCACGCGGAGGCCCCTCGTAAAGTCTGGCCCCATTCCGAGTCCGGCGGACGAACTTGGCCAGCCCCTCCCCCCAAGGCTATAGCCCACCCATTTTTTGGGCATTTTTGCGGCGGACGAACTTGGGGACGGGTCCTTCGGGCGCTTATTTTTGGACGCGGTAGTGCCCGCAGTGTATTTTTGGCACACGGAGGCCCCTCCCAAAGTCTGGCCCAATTCCGAGTCCGGCGGGCGAACTTGGCCAGCCCCTCCTCCCAAGGCTATAGCCCACCCGTTTTTAGGGCATTTTTGCGGCGGACGAACTTGGGGACGGGACCTTCGGGCGCTTATTTTTGGGGGCGGCAGTGCCCGCGGCCTATTTTTGGCACGCGGAGGCCCCTCGCAATGTCTGGCCCCATTCCGAGTCCGGCGGACGAACTTGGCCAGCCCCTCCCCCCAAGGCTATAGCCCACCCGTTTTTTGGGCATTTTTGCGGCGGACGAACTTGGGGACGGGACCTTCGGGCGCTTATTTTTGGGGGTGGCAGTGCCCGCGGCCTATTTTTGGCAGACTGAGGCCCCTCACAAAGTCTGGCCCCATTCTGAGTCCGGCGGACGAACTTGGCCAGCCCCTCCCCCCAAGGCTATAGCCCACCCGTTTTTTGGGCATTTTTGCGGTGGACGAACATGGGGACGGGACCTTCGGGTGCTTTTTTTTGGGCGCGGGAGTGCCCGCGGCCTATTTTTGGCACACGGAGGCCCCTCGCAAAGTCTGGCCATATTCCGAGTCCGGCGGACGAACTTGGCCAGCCCCTCCCCCCAAAGCTATAGCCCACCCGTGTTTTGGGCATTTTTGCGGCGGACGAATTTGGGGACGGGACCTTCGGACGCGGCAGTGCCCGTGGCCTATTTTTGGCACACAGAGGACCCTCACAAAGTCTGCCCCATTCCAAGTCCGGCGGACGAACTTGGCCAGCCCCTCCCCCCAAGGCTATAGCCCACCCGTTTTTTGGGCTTTTTTGCGGCGGACGAACTTGGGGATGGGATCTTCGGGCGCTTATTTTTGGGTGCAGTAGTGGCCGCAGCCTATTTTTGGCACACGGAGGCCCCTCGCAAAGTCTGGCCCCATTCCGAGTCCGGCGGACGAACTTGGCCAGCCCCTCCCCCCAAGGCTATAGCCCACCCGTTTTTTGGGCTTTTTTGCGGCGGACGAACTTGGGGACGGGATCTTCGGGTGATTATTTTTGGGTACGGCAGTGCCCGTGGCCTATTTTTGGCACACAGAGGCCCCTCGCAAAGTCTGGCCCCATTCCGAGTCCGGTGGACAAGCTTCGCCAGTCCCTCCCCCCAAGGCTATAGCCCACCTGTTTTTTGGGCATTTTTGCGTCGGATGAACTTGGGGACGGGACCTTCGGGTGATTATTTTTGGGTACGGCAGTGCCCGTGGCCTATTTTTGGCACACGGAAGCCCCTCGCAAAGTCTGGCCCCATTCCGAGTCCGGCGGACGAACTTGGCCAGCCCCTCCCCCCAAGGCTATAGCCCACCCGTTTTTTGGGCATTTTTGCGGCGGACGAACTTGGGGACGGGACCTTCGGGCGCTTATTTTTGGGTGCGGCAGTGCCCGCGGCCTATTTTTGGCAAACGGAGGCCCCTCGCAAAGTCTGGCCCCATTCCGAGTCCGGCGGACGAACTTGGCCAGCCCCTCCCACCAAGGCTATAGCCCACCCGTTTTTTGGGCATTTTTGCGTCGGACGCACTTGGGGACGGGACCTTCATGCGCGGCAGTGTCCGCGGCCTATTTTTGGCACACGGAGGCCCCTCGCAAAGTCTGGCCGCATTCCGAATCCGGCGGACGAACTTGGCCAGCCCCTCCCCCTAAGGCTATAGCCCACCCGTTTTTTGGGAATTTTTGCAGCGGACGAACTTCGGGACGGGACCTTCGGGCGCTTATTTTTGGGTGCGGCAGTGCTCGCGGCATATTTTTGGCACACGGAGGCCACTCGCAATGTCTAGCCGCATTCCCTGTCCGGCAGACGAACTTGGCAAGCCCCTCCCCCCAAGGCTATAGCCTACCCGTTTTTTGGGCATTTTTGCGGCGGACGAACTTGGGGACGGGACCTTCGGACGCTTATTTTTGGGTGCGGCAGTGCCCACGGCCTATTTTTGGCACACGGTAGGCCCTCGCAAAGTCTAGCCCCATTCCGAGTCCGGCGGACGAACTTGGCCAGCCCCTCCCCCCAAGGATATAGCCCACCCGTTTTTTGGGAATTTTTTCGGCGGACGAACTTGGGGACGGGACTTTCGGACGCTTATTTTTGGGCGCGGTATTGCCCGCGGCCTATTTTTGGCAGACGGAGGCCCCTCGTAAACTCTGGCCCCATTCCGAGCCCGGCGGACGAACTTGGCCAGCCCCTCCCCCCAAGGCTATAGCCCACCCGTTTTTTGGGCATTTTTGCGGCGGACGAACTTGGGACGGGACCTTCGGGCGCTTATTTTTGGGTGCGGCAGTGCCCACGGCCTATTTTTGGCGCACGGTAGGCCCTTGCAAAGTCTAGCCCCATTCCGAGTCCGGCGGACGAACTTGGCCAGCCCCTTCCCCCAAGGCTATAGCCCACCCGTTTTTTGGGCATTTTTGCGGCGGACGAACTTGGGGACTGGACCTTCGGACGCTTATTTTTGGGTGCGGCAGTGCCCACGGCCTAT
The DNA here is from genome assembly GCA_034663535.1 of Citrus x limon. Classification (NCBI taxonomy): domain Eukaryota; kingdom Viridiplantae; phylum Streptophyta; class Magnoliopsida; order Sapindales; family Rutaceae; genus Citrus; species Citrus x limon. Next base: position 34,878,984 of record CM067998.1, on the reverse strand, counting down.
TTTTGGCACACGGTAGGCCCTCGCAAAGTCTAGCCCCATTCCGAGTCTGGCGGACGAACTTGGCCAGCCCCTCCCCCCAAGGATATAGCCCACCCGTTTTTTGGGAATTTTTTCGGCGGACGAACTTGGGGACGGGACTTTCGGACGCTTATTTTTGGGTGCGGTATTGCCCGCGGCCTATTTTTGGCAGACGGAGGCCCCTCGTAAACTCTGGCCCCATTCCGAGTCCGGCGGACGAACTTGGCCAGCCCCTCCCCCCAAGGCTATAGCCCACCCGTTTTTTGGGCATTTTTGCGGCGGACGAACTTGGGACGGGACCTTCGGGCGCTTATTTTTGGGTGCGGCAGTGCCCACGGCCTATTTTTGGCGCACGGTAGGCCCTTCCAAAGTCTAGCCCCATTCCGAGTCCGGCGGACGAACTTGGCCAGCCCCTCCCACCAAGGCTATAGCCCACCCGTTTTTTGGGCATTTTTGCGTCGGACGCACTTGGGGACGGGACCTTCGTGCGCGGCAGTGTCCGCGGCCTATTTTTGGCACACGGAGGCCCCTCGCAAAGTCTGGCCGCATTCCGAATCCGGCGGACGAACTTGGCCAGCCCCTCCCCCCAAGGCTATAGCCCACCCGTTTTTTGGGCATTTTTGCGGCGGACGAACTTGGGGACAGGACTATCGGGCGCTTATTTTTGGGCGCGGCAGTGTCCACAGCCTAATTTTGGCACACGGAGGCCCCTCGCAAAGTCTAGCCCCATTCCGAGTCCGGCGGACGAACTTGGCCAGCCCCTCCCCCCAAGGCTATAGCCCACCCGTTCTTTGGGCATTTTTGCGGCGGACGAACTTGGGGACGGGATCTTCGGGCGCTTATTTTTGGGTGCAGTAGTGGCCGCAGCCTATTTTTGGCACACGGAGGCCCCTCGCAAAGTCTGGCCCCATTCCGAGTCCGGCGGACGAACTTGGCCAGCCCCTCCCACCAAGGCTATAGCCCACCCGTTTTTTGGGCATTTTTGCGTCGGACGCACTTGGGGACGGGACCTTCGTGCGCGGCAGTGTCCGCGGCCTATTTTTGGCACACGGAGGCCCCTCGCAAAGTCTGGCCGCATTCCGAATCCGGCGGACGAACTTGGCCAGCCCCTCCCCCCAAGGCTATAGCCCACCCGTTTTTTGGGCATTTTTGCAGCGGACGAACTTCGGGACGGGACCTTCGGGCGCTTATTTTTGGGTGCGGCAGTGCTCGCGGCCTATTTTTGGCACACGGAGGCCACTCGCAATGTCTGGCCGCATTCCCTGTCCGGCAGACGAACTTGGCAAGCCCCTCCCCCCAAGGCTATAGCCTACCCGTTTTTTGGGCATTTTTGCGGCGGACGAACTTGGGGACGGGACCTTCGGACGCTTATTTTTGGGTGCGGCAGTGCCCACGGCCTATTTTTGGCACACGGTAGGCCCTCGCAAAGTCTAGCCCCATTCCGAGTCCGGCGGACGAACTTGGCCAGCCCCTCCCCCCAAGGATATAGCCCACCCGTTTTTTGGGAATTTTTTCGGCGGACGAACTTGGGGACGGGACTTTCGGACGCTTATTTTTGGGCGCGGTATTGCCCGCGGCCTATTTTTGGCACACGGAGGCCCCTCGTAAACTCTGGCCCCATTCCGAGTCCGGCGGACGAACTTGGCCAGCCCCTCCCCCCAAGGCTATAGCCCACCCGTTTTTTGGGCATTTTTGCGGCGGACGAACTTGGGACGGGACCTTCGGGCGCTTATTTTTGGGTGCGGCAGTGCCCACGGCCTATTTTTGGCGCACGGTAGGCCCTTGCAAAGTCTAGCCCCATTCCGAGTCCGGCGGACGAACTTGGCCAGCCCCTTCCCCCAAGGCTATAGCCCACCCGTTTTTTGGGCATTTTTGCGGCGGACGAATTGGGACGGGACCTTCGGGCGCTTATTTTTGGGTGCGGCAGTGCCCACGGCCTATTTTTGGCACACGTAGGCCCTCGCAAAGTCTAGCCCCATTCCGAGTCCGGCGGACGAACTTGGCCAGCCCCTCCCCCCAAGTGTATAGCCCACCCGTTTTTTGGGAATTTTTTCGGCGGACGAACTTGGGGACGGGACTTTCGGACGCTTATTTTTGGGCGCGGTATTGCCCGCGGCCTATTTTTGGCACACAGAGGCCCCTCGTAAAATCTGGCCCCATTCCGAGTCCGGCGGACGAACTTGGCCAGCCCCTCCCCCCAAGGCTATAGCCCACCCGTTTTTTGGACATTTTTGCGGCGGACGAACTTGGGGACAGGACCATCGGGCGCTTATTTTTGGGCGCGGCAGTGTCCGCAGCCTAATTTTGGCAAACGGAGGCCCCTCGCAAAGTCTGGCCCCATTCCGAGTCCGGCGGACGAACTTGGCCAGCCCCTCCCACCAAGGCTATAGCCCACCCGTTTTTTGGGCATTTTTGCGTCGGACGCACTTGGGGACGGGACCTTCGTGCGCGGCAGTGTCCGCGGCCTATTTTTGGCACACGGAGGCCCCTCGCAAAGTCTGGCCGCATTCCGAGTCCGGCGGACGAACTTGGCCAGCCCCTCCCCCCAAGGCTATAGCCCACCCGTTTTTTGGGCATTTTTGCGGCGGACGAACTTGGGACGGGACCTTCGGGCGCTTATTTTTGGGTGCGGCAGTGCCCACGGCCTATTTTTGGCGCACGGTAGGCCCTTGCAAAGTCTAGCCCCATTCCGAGTCCGGCGGACGAACTTGGCCAGCCCCTTCCCCCAAGGCTATAGCCCACCCGTTTTTTGGGCATTTTTGCGGCGGACGAACTTGGGGACTGGACCTTCGGACGCTTATTTTTGGGTGCGGCAGTGCCCACGGCCTATTTTTGGCACACGGTAGGCCCTCGCAAAGTCTAGCCCCATTCCGAGTCTGGCGGACGAACTTGGCCAGCCCCTCCCCCCAAGGATATAGCCCACCCGTTTTTTGGGAATTTTTTCGGCGGACGAACTTGGGGACGGGACTTTCGGACGCTTATTTTTGGGTGCGGTATTGCCCGCGGCCTATTTTTGGCAGACGGAGGCCCCTCGTAAACTCTGGCCCCATTCCGAGTCCGGCGGACGAACTTGGCCAGCCCCTCCCCCCAAGGCTATAGCCCACCCGTTTTTTGGGCATTTTTGCGGCGGACGAACTTGGGACGGGACCTTCGGGCGCTTATTTTTGGGTGCGGCAGTGCCCACGGCCTATTTTTGGCGCACGGTAGGCCCTTCCAAAGTCTAGCCCCATTCCGAGTCCGGCGGACGAACTTGGCCAGCCCCTCCCACCAAGGCTATAGCCCACCCGTTTTTTGGGCATTTTTGCGTCGGACGCACTTGGGGACGGGACCTTCGTGCGCGGCAGTGTCCGCGGCCTATTTTTGGCACACGGAGGCCCCTCGCAAAGTCTGGCCGCATTCCGAATCCGGCGGACGAACTTGGCCAGCCCCCTCCCCCCAAGGCTATAGCCCACCCGTTTTTTGGGCATTTTTGCGGCGGACGAACTTGGGGACAGGACTATCGGGCGCTTATTTTTGGGCGCGGCAGTGTCCACAGCCTAATTTTGGCACACGGAGGCCCCTCGCAAAGTCTAGCCCCATTCCGAGTCCGGCGGACGAACTTGGCCAGCCCCTCCCCCCAAGGCTATAGCCCACCCGTTCTTTGGGCATTTTTGCGGCGGACGAACTTGGGGACGGGATCTTCGGGCGCTTATTTTTGGGTGCAGTAGTGGCCGCAGCCTATTTTTGGCACACGGAGGCCCCTCGCAAAGTCTGGCCCCATTCCGAGTCCGGCGGACGAACTTGGCCAGCCCCTCCCACCAAGGCTATAGCCCACCCGTTTTTTGGGCATTTTTGCGTCGGACGCACTTGGGGACGGGACCTTCGTGCGCGGCAGTGTCCGCGGCCTATTTTTGGCACACGGAGGCCCCTCGCAAAGTCTGGCCGCATTCCGAATCTGGCGGACGAACTTGGCCAGCCCCTCCCCCCAAGGCTATAGCCCACCCGTTTTTTGGGCATTTTTGCAGCGGACGAACTTCGGGACGGGACCTTCGGGCGCTTATTTTTGGGTGCGGCAGTGCTCGCGGCCTATTTTTGGCACACGGAGGCCACTCGCAATGTCTGGCCGCATTCCCTGTCCGGCAGACGAACTTGGCAAGCCCCTCCCCCCCAAGGCTATAGCCTACCCGTTTTTTTGGGCATTTTTGCGGCGGACGAACTTGGGGACGGGACCTTCGGACGCTTATTTTTGGGTGCGGCAGTGCCCACGGCCTATTTTTGGCACACGGTAGGCCCTCGCAAAGTCTAGCCCCATTCCGAGTCCGGCGGACGAACTTGGCCAGCCCCTCCCCCCAAGGATATAGCCCACCCGTTTTTTGGGAATTTTTTTCGGCGGACGAACTTGGGGACGGGACTTTCGGACGCTTATTTTTGGGCGCGGTATTGCCCGCGGCCTATTTTTGGCACACGGAGGCCCCCTCGTAAACTCTGGCCCCATTCCGAGTCCGGCGGACGAACTTGGCCAGCCCCTCCCCCCAAGGCTATAGCCCACCCGTTTTTTGGGCATTTTTGCGGCGGACGAACTTGGGACGGGACCTTCGGGCGCTTATTTTTGGGTGCGGCAGTGCCCACGGCCTATTTTTGGCGCACGGTAGGCCCTTGCAAAGTCTAGCCCCATTCCGAGTCCGGCGGACGAACTTGGCCAGCCCCTTCCCCCAAGGCTATAGCCCACCCGTTTTTTTGGGCATTTTTGCGGCGGACGAATTGGGACGGGACCTTCGGGCGCTTATTTTTGGGTGCGGCAGTGCCCACGGCCTATTTTTGGCACACGTAGGCCCTCGCAAAGTCTAGCCCCATTCCGAGTCCGGCGGACGAACTTGGCCAGCCCCTCCCCCCAAGTGTATAGCCCACCCGTTTTTTGGGAATTTTTTCGGCGGACGAACTTGGGGACGGGACTTTCGGACGCTTATTTTTGGGCGCGGTATTGCCCGCGGCCTATTTTTGGCACACAGAGGCCCCTCGTAAAATCTGGCCCCATTCCGAGTCCGGCGGACGAACTTGGCCAGCCCCTCCCCCCCAAGGCTATAGCCCACCCGTTTTTTGGACATTTTTGCGGCGGACGAACTTGGGGACAGGACCATCGGGCGCTTATTTTTGGGTGCGGCAGTGCCCACGGCCTATTTTTGGCACACGTAGGCCCTCGCAAAGTCTAGCCCCATTCCGAGTCCGGCGGACGAACTTGGCCAGCCCCTTCCCCCAAGGCTATAGCCCACCCGTTTTTTGGGCATTTTTGCGGCGGACGAATTGGGACGGGACCTTCGGGCGCTTATTTTTGGGTGCGGCAGTGCCCACGGCCTATTTTTGGCACACGTAGGCCCTCGCAAAGTCTAGCCCCATTCCGAGTCCGGCGGACGAACTTGGCCAGCCCCTCCCCCCAAGTGTATAGCCCACCCGTTTTTTGGGAATTTTTTCGGCGGACGAACTTGGGGACGGGACTTTCGGACGCTTATTTTTGGGCGCGGCAGTGTCCGCAGCCTAATTTTGGCAAACGGAGGCCCCTCGCAAAGTCTGGCCCCATTCCGAGTCCGGCGGACGAACTTGGCCAGCCCCTCCCACCAAGGCTATAGCCCACCCGTTTTTTGGGCATTTTTGCGTCGGACGCACTTGGGGACGGGACCTTCGTGCGCGGGCAGTGTCCGCGGCCTATTTTTTGGCACACGGAGGCCCCTCGCAAAGTCTGGCCGCATTCCGAATCCGGCGGACGAACTTGGCCAGCCCCTCCCCCCAAGGCTATAGCCCACCCGTTTTTTGGGCATTTTTGCGGCGGACGAACTTGGGGACAGGACCATCGGGCGCTTATTTTTGGGCGCGGCAGTGTCCACAGCCTAATTTTGGCACACGGAGGCCCCTCGCAAAGTCTAGCCCCATTCCGAGTCCGGCGGACGAACTTGGCCAGCCCCTCCCCCCAAGGCTATAGCCCACCCGTTCTTTGGGCATTTTTGCGGCGGACGAACTTGGGGACGGGATCTTCGGGCGCTTATTTTTGGGTACGGCAGTGCCCGCGACCTATTTTTGGGACACGGAGGACCCTCGCAAAGTCTGGCCCCATTCCGAGTCCGGCGGACGAACTTGGCCAGCCCCTCCCCCCAAGGCTATAGCCCACCCGTTTTTTTGGGCATTTTTGCGTCGGATGAACTTGGGGACGGGACCTTCGGGTGATTATTTTTGGGTACGGCAGTGCCCGTGGCCTATTTTTGGCACACGGAGGCCCCTCGCAAAGTCTGGCCCCATTCCGAGTCCGGTGGACGAACTTGGCTAGCCCCTCTGCCCAAGGCTATAGCCCACCCATTTTTTGGGCATTGTTGCGGCGGACGAACTTGGGGACGGGACCTTCAGGCACTTATTTTTGGGCGCGGTAGTGCCCGTGGCCTACTTTTGGCACACGGAGGCACCTCGCAAAGTCTGGCCCCATTCCGAGTCCGGCGGACGAACTTGACCAGCCCCTCCCCCCAAGGCTATACCCCACCCGTTTTTTGGGCATTTTTGCGGCGGACGAACTTGGGGACGGGACCTTCGGGCGCTTATTTTTGGGTGTGGCAGTGCCCGCGGCCTATTTTTGGCAAACGGAGGCCCCTCGCAAAGTCTGGCCCCATTCCGAGTCCGGCGGACGAACTTGGCCAGCCCCTCCCACCAAGGCTACAGCCCACCCGTTTTTTGGGCATTTTTGCGTCGGACGCACTTGGGGACGGGACCTTCGTGCGCGGCAGTGTCCGCGGCCTATTTTTGGCACACGGAGGCTCCTCGCAAAGTCTGGCCGCATTCCGAATCCGGCGGACGAACTTGGCCAGCCCCTCCCCCCAAAGCTATAGCCCACCCGTTTTTTGGGCATTTTTGCAGCGGACGAACTTCGGGACGGGACCTTCGGGCGCTTATTTTTGGGTGCGGCAGTGCTCGCGGCCTATTTTTGGCACACGGAGGCCACTCGCAATGTCTGGCCGCATTCCCAGTCCGGCAGACGAACTTGGCAAGCCCCTCCACCCAAGGCTATAGCCTACCCGTTTTTTGGGCATTTTTGCGGCGGACGAACTTGGGGACGGGACCTTCGGACGCTTATTTTTGGGTGCGGCAGTGCCCACGGCCTATTTTTGGCACACGGTAGGCCCTCGCAAAGTCTAGCCCCATTCCGAGTCCGGCGGACGAACTTGGCCAGCCCCTCCCCCCAAGTGTATAGCCCACCCGTTTTTTGGGAATTTTTTCGGCGGACGAACTTGGGGACGGGACTTTCGGACGCTTATTTTTGGGCGCGGTATTGCCCGCGGCCTATTTTTGGCACACAGAGGCCCCTCGTAAAATCTGGCCCCATTCCGAGTCCGGCGGACGAACTTGGCCAGCCCCTCCCCCCAAGGCTATAGCCCACCCGTTTTTTGGGCATTTTTGCGGCGGACGAACTTGGGACGGGACCTTCGGGCGCTTATTTTTGGGTGCGGTAGTGCCCACGGCCTATTTTTGGCGCACGGTAGGCCCTTGCAAAGTCTAGCCCCATTCCGAGTCCGGCGGACGAACTTGGCCAGCCCCGTCCCCCAAGGCTATAGCCCACCCGTTTTTTGGGCATTTTTGCGGCGGACGAATTGGGACGGGACCTTCGGGCGCTTATTTTTGGGTGCGGCAGTGCCCACGGCCTATTTTTGGCACACGGTAGGCCCTCGCAAAGTCTAGCCCCATTCCGAGTCCGGCGGACGAACTTGGCCAGCCCCTCCCCCCAAGGCTATAGCCCACCCGTTTTTTGGGCATTTTTGCGGCGGACGAACTTGGGGACAGGACCATCGGGCGCTTATTTTTGGGCGCGGCAGTGTCCGCAGCCTAATTTTGGCAAACGGAGGCCCCTCGCAAAGTCTGGCCCCATTCCGAGTCCGGCGGACGAACTTGGCCAGCCCCTCCCACCAAGGCTATAGCCCACCCGTTTTTTGGGCATTTTTGCGTCGGACGCACTTGGGGACGGGACCTTCGTGCGCGGCAGTGTCCGCGGCCTATTTTTGGCACACGGAGGCCCCTCGCAAAGTCTGGCCGCATTCCGAATCCGGCGGACGAACTTGGCCAGCCCCTCCCCCCAAGGCTATAGCCCACCCGTTTTTTGGGCATTTTTGCGGCGGACGAACTTGGGGACAGGACCATCGGGCGCTTATTTTTGGGCGCGGCAGTGTCCACAGCCTAATTTTGGCACACGGAGGCCCCTCGCAAAGTCTAGCCCCATTCCGAGTCCGGCGGACGAACTTGGCCAGCCCCTCCCCCCAAGGCTATAGCCCACCCGTTCTTTGGGCATGGACGAACTTGGGGACGGGATCTTCGGGCGCTTATTTTTGGGTGCAGTAGTGGCCGCAGCCTATTTTTGGCACACGGAGGCCCCTCGCAATGTCTGGCCGCATTCCGAGTCCGGCGGACGAACTTGGCCAGCCCCTCCCCCCCAGGCTATAGCCCACCCGTTTTTTGGGCATTTTTGCGGCGGACGAACTTGGGGACGGGACCTTCGGACGCTTATTTTTGGGTGCGGGAGTGCCCGCGGCTTATTTTTAGCGCATGGAAGGCCCTCGCAAAGTCTAGCCCCATTCCGAGTCCGGCGGACGAACTTGGCCAGCCCCTCCCCCCAAGGCTATAGCCCACCCGTTTTTTGGGCATTTTTGCGGCGGACGAACTTGGGGACGGGACCTTCAGGCGCTTATTTTTGGGCGGGGCATTGCCCACGGCCTATTTTTGTCACATGGAGGACCCTCGCAAAGTCTGGCCCCATTCCGAGTCCGGCGGACGAACTTGGCCAGCCCCTCCCCCCAAG